>CM060622.1:51461239-51493739 GCA_030578275.1 Meda fulgida
TTTGTTTATGCTTCATGAGACATATTTTGATAAGTAATTATGTCTTTTAAAAATGTACTATTTGTCATTAGTTAAATATAATCGTAAAGCTTTATGCTCGTAAAGATGTATGCTCGTATATGACAGTATAACCGTAAAGATGTTTGCTCGTATGTGACAGACAGAACGGTAGCTGTTAGTCTAACTTGTAACGTTATTTATCTGTCATCAATGTACGGTAAGGAAGTTTTTGTCATAAATAGGCTAACAAATAACCAAAACATTTGCCACAGCAATTATACCGCGGAACAAATTCAATATCACCAATGGCTATCACAGGGTTGTTTTCAGTCTCATCATAAAATATTGTTAGAGTAACTAAATTTCAGAGCTGCCAACTCTCACGCATTGGCTGTGATCACCCGCATTTGAGTGGTTTCACACGCTCACACGCCACACCCCCGATTCTCACGCTGAAATGTCAACCCGGTCGGTCAAATGCCTGAAAGATGAGTTTATCTATAGATTTACCTGTTGAGCCACTCGTGATCGACTAGTTATGCCGCAAATGAGTTAAAATGTCCCGGAATCTAGAGCGAGCGCACATGAGACAGAGAATCCGCGTGGCGCGCGCACAGCAGAGAGGGAAAGCGAGCGAGAGCCCGTGTTGGAGAATGCCATCGTCCACGATATACGCGAAGAACGAATGACGAATCATTTTTTCTGAGGTAAAGTTAGGCTTCTGTCTCAATTACGTTTCAAAGTGCCATAATGGGCATGCTTATGTTGTTTTCCTCTGCGTCTCAGCATAAGAACAGAGAAACGGGCTCCTATAATGCATGGCTAATGTTAGCATACGTCCATGTGAGCTAACGTTACGTTACTTTGCACGAACATGCATAACTTTGTTTGACTGTCATGCATATATGAAATGTCCATTGACATCAAGTACAAGTTAGCCAAGCACATGTGGCAGGTGAAATGCAACTACAGGGCTTAGGCCCAGACAATTAGCAGACTACGCCACGATGGGACTTACACCCAATGAATTTGTTATTTTGTTCTAGCAAGGCACTCAAGTTCGTGGATAAGTCAGCCAGAGACAGTGGTCCAATACAAAAAGTTACTTTTATTTGTTTTGCATCAATAAACACACACAATAATTCACTCCCAAAACTGAAGCATTTGGATTTCACAAAAACATATGAGGAAGTTTCACGACAAACAAGATACACTACACACTAAATCAGACAACAAAACACACCAATCTCTCTCTCTCTCTCGGTTGTCCATCGAGATCCGATGATGACGTCCACGCCTTTAACGGTGAGATCTTTGATGGCTAAACAGGCCTATCCTGGACCCACAAGCTCTATTGCAGGTGGGGCATATGAATGTAATGGTGGTGGTAGTCACATTGGCAGCTATGGCTGCATTTCTCCTGGCTCGCTTCTGCTGTTTTCTGGTTGTTTTCTGGTTGTCCTCTCCATCTCTAGTGTACAAATCCCCTCTCCACATAGCTGTCGCCAGATGGTGCGGTCAGCAGCAACATTCTCCAGATCCTCAGGTCTGATCTTACACTTTCTCAAGGCGTTCTTCATCTGATCCTTATAGCGCTTCTTTGGACCCCCAGCTGAGCGTCGACCATGATGTAACTGGCCATATAGTACTCTGCGGGGCAGACGACATGGTGGCATCCTTATCACATGCCCCAACCACTGCAGTTGGCGCTGGGTAATAATGGCCTCAATACTTCTGCAGTTCGTCTTTTTAAGTACTTCAGTGTGAGGTACATGATTACGCCAGGTAATTCCCAAAATGCGCTGAAGGCAGCTTATGTGGAATTGCTCTAAGGACTTGATGTGACGGCAGTAGGTTACCCATGCTTCACAGCTATAGAGGAGGGTGGTGACACAGACCGCTTGGTATACGCCGATCTTTGTGGATAGACGAAGGTTCTTATTATGAAAGACTCTGCATCTAAGTCTTCCAAAGGCAGCTGATGCCTGTTTAATTCGGCTCTGGATTTCATTGTCGATGCTGCTATCCTCAGAGAGAAAACTCCCCAGATATTTGAAAGATGGCACTACTGACAACTGTTCATCTCCAACAGTGAAGGCAGGAGATGTGGGTGGGACATTGGCACTCCATTGGCAGACCACTTCTGTCTTGGTGGTGTTGACAGTCAGCCCCATCCTGCTGTACGCCCTCACCGCCACAGCAAGGACAGTTTGAAGATCCTCTGGAGTATGGGCCACAAAAGCACAATCGTCTGCATACTGTAGCTCCAGGACCTGCTCTCTGCTGATTTTTGTTGTTGCATGTAGCCTCCTAATGTTAAAGAGGTTGCCATCTAATCTGAAGTCCACTGCCACACCACTGCTGTTTTCAATCTCATTGTGGAGAAGCTTGGTGACACACAGGAGGAAGATGTTAAAGAGCACTGGCGCTAACACACATCCCTGCCTCACCCCTGTGCGTACAGGGAACGGCTCAGACTCTTGTCCGCCTACGGTCACCCGAGCAGTCATCCCATCATGGAATTGGCGGAGGATGTGAACAAACTTATCTGGACATCCAAACCTGAGGAGGACATCCCATAAGAGCTCTCTTTGCACAGTGTCGAATGCTTTCGAGAGATCGACAAAAGCCATAAACATGTCCCGATGTTGCTCCCGGCACTTTTCCTGAAGCTGCCGGGCTGTGAAGATCATGTCGATTGTGCTCCTGTTCTTTCTAAACCCACACTGTGATTCTGGCAGCATTGACTCAGTGATGTTGTTAATAAGCCTCTGATGCAGCACTTTGGCCATGACCTTACCACCAACTGAAAGGAGTGATATGCCCCTGCTATTGCCGCATACGGCCTTGTCACCCTTGTTCTTATATATGACTACAATGTTTGCATCTCTCCATTGCTGTGGGATGTTCTCATCAGTCCAGGCCTTGGTGATGTACTGGTAGAGGGTGCGCATACATATGTACCCTCCCTCCTTCAGTAGCTCAGCAGGGATGTTATCAGCGCCAGGGGACTTGTTGTTCTTAAGGGAACGGACAGATGATAGAACCTCCTGGAAGGTTGGTGGTAGACTGAGATCGTGGATGGGAGGAAGTTCAGGCAGTTCGTCCAGGATGGTGGGGTCTGCATCAGAGTCCTGATTAAGCAGGGTGTCAAAATGGTCAGCCCACCTCAGTAGGATACTATTCTGGTCCTTCAGAAGTGTTTGACCATCAGCTGTTTTCAGGGGAGTGACACAGCGATTTGTTGGACCGTAGATGGATTTGATAGCATTATAAAAATTATGCATGTCATTTTTATCTGCAAAGGATTGGATTTCATGTGCCTTTTCAGTCCACCACTCATTCTGTATGACCCGTATATCCTTTTGCACTTTCCCCCGAGCTGCCTGCCAATCCTGTCTAGCCTTAATGGATGAAGGGTTGTCCAATGTTTCCCGGTGTGCTTTCCGCATATCCTTAAGCAGGTTGTGGATGATGTCTGAGTTATCGTCAAACCAGTCTTGGTGGTTCTTGCTCTTATAGCCGATGGATTTGGCTGCTGCCTCATAGAGCACCGAGCTAATATAGTTCCACTGTTGTTCCATTGTGTTTTCTGAGCTCAGACAAGTTTCAGACTCCATAAGCTTCTCAGCTAGGAGACGTCGAAACTCACTTCTTGCTTCTATGTTTCCAAAGAGGCTACAATTTAGCCTCTTATTTTTGGACTTTTGCCGTCGCAAAGGGGAACGCACTTCCATATTGAGCTTGGCCACAATCATACGATGGTCAGTCCAGCACTCTGCACCTCTCATGGCACGAGTGATGAAAACATCCTTGATGTCATTTCTCCTCACCATGATGAAGTCAATCATGTGCCAATGTTTAGAGCGAGGGTGCATCCACGAGGTCTTATATTTTGCCTTCTGCTGGAAGATGGTGTTAGTTATGGTAAGGTTATGCTCAGAGCAAAGAGTAAGTAACCTCATACCATTTGCATTCTCCCTGCCAATACCATGTCTACCTAGTACTCCACTCCATATCCTGTAGTTCTGTCCCACCCTAGCGTTAAAATCCCCAAGCAAGAGGATCTTATCACTCCTAGGGATCTGGCGAAGAGTTTCATCCAGTGCTTGATAAAAGCATTCCTTGGCTTCATTTTCAGATGGCAAAGTTGGTGCATAGGCACTGAGAAAGGCATAACGCTTTTTTGCCAGGGGGATACGGAGGGTCATTAGCCTTTCACTAATGCCAATAGGTGTTTCTGTGAGACTTGGTAGAAGCGTGTTTTTGATGGCCAGTCCTACTCCATAAAGATGTTTTCCACCTGGGGGGAAACCTTTCCAGAAGAAGGTATAGCCCGTTCCTTCCTCTGTTAGAGATCCTTCATCCAGAAGCCTAGTCTCACTCAGGGCAGCAATGTCGATGTTGTAGCGGCTCAGCTCAGCAGCGATCAGGGCTGTTCTTCTGTGTGGTCTGTCCGAGATGCCCTGCGAGTCCAGGAGAGTCCTTACATTCCATGTTGCCAATTTTTGATTGTATTGTTTCTTATTTTTCTTATTTCGACCGCAGTAGTGGAATAACCCGATAGGCGCGGTAATCTATCCAGGTAAATGGTTGAATGGGCAATTTTTAGGCCACCTTTTCTAGGCCCTTCCCCAATGAGGTAGAGCAGTGCGGCCCCTTAATAGGGCTGCTCCGTCGCACAGGGGTCTGCCGAAACACCTGCCATTCAGTCCCAGTTGATAGCGACCAAATACCCTGTGCCGCTGCCGTGCAGGGCTCTGACTAAGAGCTCCCAGTCCATTCAAACCTGCCCCCGTCGTCAGATTCCCCATCGCCGTCAAACTTTTAACCATATATAAGGTCCAGGTATTGTCACCGTGGTCAGAGGTGGAGACCTGCGCAAGGAAGGTTTTTAAAGTGCCAAAGGAGGTGCGCCATCCCCAGTAGCACTATCTTCACCATGATGAGGTAAGTCCCGATGGCAAGGGTAGTCCCAGGACAACCGGTCCCCCATCTTGGCTGCAGGAGGCTGCCGGGTCCTTCGTCTGTTAAGGCCCGCCTACTGCGCACCTCCAGCGCATTGCTTTTCTGTCAGGGTATGCTCCCTTAGCCTTATCTCAACAGACTATCCACAAGGCAGTGGGGCTATTTTCCCATAGCTGGGACAGTGGTTGACGGGCGCCAGGGCATTATCCACACAGTGGTGGGCCTGCACACCGCGTCTCTGGGGCCCACTGCTGCTCCGAGATCCCCTGTAGTTTAGCCTGGGACCGTATGATACCCAGTTTCCGTGTGTGGCCCCTAGGACTACTGCACTAGACGCTTCACACACACCCTGTGTACACACACACACACACACACAAACAAAGGATCGGGCTGAAACCTACCAGCGGGAGAATAGTAGCGCAAGCAATGAGCATCCATGGGAAACACCCCAATCACACGTGCCAGGTTCACACACACCTCAAAGGAAATAATCACACTCGGTGAATACACAACCACTGCATACATCAAGGGACCCACCACCGCAAAGGGCACTGCTCCCACTGGCAGCTCTCAGCACCTAAACAACGGGAAGACAAGTGAGAGTTAGAAAAGTTTCATACATACAAATTACAATAAACAGGGGGGCTGGTAAACCACCCAGAGAGAGTACGAGAACTAACAATGAGTATATACCAATCCTCACACAATAAGCAAACATACAACCAAATATGAACAATAATAAACCATACCAAATAATAAACAAAAAGGGTAACAGGCCACACCGAGGATCAGCAACTCCTATAGTCTCCGGTCGGTGTGGACAAATCAAAACAAACAAAATAAATCAAGCAAAAACATCAATAATAACCAATGGGCTGTTCCCCTTTAATATAAACAGCGGGGGAAAGGCCTCCAGGCAACAGTTTCAGATAACAAAATACAGCAAAAGACTTAACCTACTTAAAAAAAAAAAAAAAAAAAACCAACACTCGATTAACATGATGCCAGTGTATCTGACACTCAATGCAAAGACATTTACAACAAGGGAAGGTATGAGAAATCCAACTGAGTCCAACAAGCCACAATGGAACGGGCCAGACACTCGCTAGCTTGAGCTAGCCACGGATCCCATAATCGTCAGTCCCGTGAGAAAGAGCAGCCGGGTATGCCGAAGGAAGCCGTGAGCAACACATAAAAAAAAAAAGATTAAACAAAGCAGCAGATGTTCGCGCCGATGCCACCGACTCGCAGCTTTACCCCCGGTCAAATAGTACTCCCTATACTTTAATAGCATTGAGTCACGGCCCCAAGCTCTGCTTACTGCCAGCCGGGCCAACACTCAGCTGGTGATAGGGCTGCTGCAACACCGGGGATTCTGCGGCACTACAATAAAACGGATAGCCCCGACTCAGACGTCAGGTTGCTGGGCAGGTAACCAAGACAAAAAGTCGCAGGCTGGTGACATCAGACGTCAAAAGAAAAGTCCCGGTTTATAAAGGGGCTTAGCCCTTGGCTTACACTTAACTGCCCAGTACCAATCCCAGCCCAACAAGTTTAATACCAATGGGGGAGGCTTGAGCCAGACAGCTGCATCCTGCTACACATAGATGAATCTTACCTGTCCAGGAGAAAATTAGCAACGTTGGCGTCTGTGTTCAAATTCTTCTCCGTTTTCAGCCGTGTCTATCTTTCAAAAGCATCTCCAATAAAATTCTGGTTTTATTTCGGACTTTATCACGACGAATTTCTGAATTATAACAAGGTCTTTTTGATTTAGTAACGTTAGACATTTTTATCCGACTAGAGTTAGGGTAGATTAGAGCAAAGCTGGCGACCGGGACCCGAAACACTACTGACTTCCTGATTGATAGATAGGTGGAGGGTGGCGCATCAGACCAAAACACAACATGACAACATCAACATCAGTTGAGGGCTGCAAGTCCACTTTTAAAATGACAATATCCTAGCCATACTACTGTTGTCAGTGATATAAGTATTTGAAATGAACATGATTTCTTAATGTCTGGTGACACATCAGGGCTTTTTTATGATTAATTGAAATAGATTTCTTACATACAGCTCCTTTAAGCTTGGACATTGTGTTCAGCAGCTTCAGGTCAACATGTAAAAATTGGCGTTGCCTGACCGATTTATTAACTTATAACTTTGCAATGCTTCGACACATCAAACCAATATTCACTGGACTTTTAGTCTGGCTACTGAAGTTTTCTCCAATTGCTCAGGATTTCATGGAGATCTTGTGTAGCTTCATCATCATCTTCATCTGAATAAATGGAAGGTAAATGTTCGCTCAAGTATCATGTGTCTGTAATCTGAGCCATTCTCTTCTCTTTTTAAACCAACTTGCTTGGTGTAGATCTACAATCTCTCTCCATTTGCACTGGACTCATTTATTTGCACTCTAAACAAGGACGGATTAGGAACTGAGAGTTCGCAGACTCAACTTAAAAGTTGCACACTTTAGCTTTTAGCAAAATGTGGAAAGACTGACACCGTTTCAGAACATTTCCAGTTCCAGTATATCTCAATTACCTTTATCACATGCAAATATATTCTATATGTTTTACGTTAAGGATGGTAAATGAAGTACTTCATTAATGATAACTGGCGAATATGGTAAGCATGTCAGAAGGCTGCAGTTTTACTCCTCATTTGTATCCATCGCTAGAGAAAGACAGAGAGAGAGACCATCTGAAATTATTTGAATGTTATTTTCAATGTAAAACAAGTGTCAACAATGATGCGTCACCATCAGCACCAGCACAGACTCATGAAACGAGCTTTACAAAGAGAGATGATTGCCATCAGTGTGATCCTCTAGGCTTGTCATCATGAGGATTGATTCGATCTGTTATCAGGCGAGTTTCACTGACTTTACAAATGATCAGTTTCCCCCAAATGTTAAAAATGGAAGCATACATCAGACATGATCATATTATTGTAAAATATTACTAACGATATTGCATAGATTATTAGATGCATAGCCATCGCAACATTGACCACACAAGGCCTCGCGCCAAAATAAAGTGATGATGTAAAGCCAAAAGTTTTAAAGTTTTATGTTTGTCCTTTGAAAGACGATAATGGCTTAAAGCCAGAGCTAATAGTGAGACTGTATCATGATGCTGTATTATTCTGCTTGTTAAAAATGTATTCTGCAGTACAACCGCTACTTTTCAGGATATGGAAAAACACTTTAAAATAATTATTGTGTTGTCGAAGTTGATATTGTCACTTTATATATGGTCAGACACTTGCATTTGTCATTATATTAAGAACATTTCACCAAAATCAAGTAGAGGTACAACGCTTTTGACCATCGGACATCTGAGGCACTAAGTGCGTCGCATTCATTTCATCAACTTTTATTATATACGATTATAAAGGTGATTGAAGCAATGTGGCCATTTTTTTTTTTGTCATTTGGCCAAAATGTCTTAATCTGTTTTAAAGATGGAGTGAGTCACACAGGCTATTTAACAATATACTGTACTGGTTTCACTTCATTTGGATGGTCCCTTTAACACATTCTGTTGACTATAAGTAACGCTGCACCTACATGTCTATAACTCTCATTAGAGTGTTAGTAGAGTATTAGTAGACTGGTTGGGTTAGGGTTAGAATAAGTTAATAAGAATAAGACTGTCTGTTGGAGGACCATCACAATAAAGAGTTATCAGATATTAAGCAGACAGTACACTAATACTCTAATGAGAGTTAGCTGACATGTAGTTGCAAAGTTACTTATAGTCACCAGAATGTTCAAAAGGGACCAACAAAATAGTGTTACCTTAGTACTTGCTATGACTCAACGACAAATGCTAAACTCTCCGCTCCTCAAATACACAGAACCTTTATTGTGTAAAGAAAACACTGTACATATTCAAACAACCACTTCTTTATTTAAACTAACATTGCACATGAGCAGAGATATGCTTTCAAGCATGAGTTAGGGTTAGTCACAAGCTCGCTTTAATGTTTTATTTGCAAAACCTACGGACAAAAGTAAAGGGTGACCAATAGTAATGAATTATGAAAAAGAAATAAGAAATAGCATGTGCATTCTGTGATTCTTACACATTCATGTCAGTGAGCACGTAGGAAACTTTTATCAGTGCCATCTACATTTTTATATTGGCCACCACACCATCGATATTACCTGACAAGTTCAAGTTAATACACACAGAAAATTAACACGTATATAGTGTTTATTGTTGCACTTTTGCTATCAAAACTAGATCATTACTAGAATAATTACTAGGTATCATGAATATTCATGTTCATAAAATGTTGTTGACGACATCCAAAACATACTTTGTGTTTATTTTAGTGCAAATTGCATTCTTTTTTACTGCATCTATTTGTGTCTGTAAATTTGAATTACAAAACATTTCTTTAAAGTTTTTCCTCCACTTCAGTGACACTTACATAAACCAAAATTTACAGGTTTATCCCCATCTATATTCTAAAGGATTTAACTGAGGGGTTTGTTCATAACTCATTTGTTTGATTTTATACAATGTTATGCCTACAAACATGGTGATAATATTTTTTTTCTGTCAGATCCTTTGCTCTTTTAAAATGTTAGACATTTAAGACCCTGTAACTGAGATTTTACACACACTATTGCAGGTTACTACTGTACGCTTGTATAAATGACATATTATTATATTCTTCTCAGAGTATACTGTATGTGTGTCTCGCAGTGATGAAGAGATTCATTGTAAGCCTGGAGGTGAAATCAAATGAAAATGTGAATGATCCTTCAGTGAAGGCAGAGATTCTGGTGAAGGCGACTTCATAATGTACAGTTTGTTGAAAGTATACTGATAGCGTAAGAACTTGCCAAGAGTATCGAGTAATAAAAGTGTGTTTGTGCTCTTCAGATAGAGCAGATACTGAAGGAGAAGGGACTGACAGAAGATGCAAACCTGTCGTGGAAAATCCAGTCGGATGGAAATGTCTTCCAAGAACCGGAAGAGTGACGCTACTTAACACACTTGCCTTTCGAAAAGAGAAGAAATACACATCATGCGTCGGGTCAGAGGTCATCTACTCTCAGCTGAGCTTACGATACTCCTACATCCTACGTCATGTGTCATGTCAGAGGTCACAGAGAAAAGCGCTATATAAATGAAGTGAATTATTATTATTATTATTATTTGTTAACACCTGGAGCCGTATGGATTACTGTAACACAGTTAGATGTTCTGGGAAGGAGGAACCAGCGAACATTCAACATCTTTTAATAAAATAAATAAACAAATACAAAAGGAAAGTAAAGGCGGCAGTCCATCACGGACGACTGCTGCCACATATAATAAAACAGAAACAAAGCAAAGTCCAGGCCTGTCCTCTCTCGTACTTCACTGTCGTCGCTCCTCCTTTCATCCACTCCTCCGTTAGAGGGACCGGTGCATCGCGCTGGCGTCGCTCCTCAATCACGCCACCGGCCTCGTCCTGCTCGCCACAATTACTTTTATGATGGATTGACCTTTTGGGGATTCAAAATCTAAGGTGCCATGCACATTATAAAGCTTCAAAGAGCCTGGAAGTTTTTTTTTATGCGATTTTAATTTTTTTTTGTTTAATGGGTAGGCCTAATTTGGTTTAATACCTAATACCTGATTTTAGGAATGTTTTCATAAAATTCTGACAGAAAAAAATATGAAGAGACACTTCAGTAAAACAGAGAGCAGTCAGGCTGTTATTAGCAAATAAAAGTCACAGATGTCTGTAAATAAACCTTTAACCAAATAAAAAATCCAATAGCCATTGCCAATAAGTCCTTTTAAGAGGTTTATTTACTAATCTCAAGCTAAGCGATTTGAGTAACCCTGCCCTGAGGAATTAATGTACAAACACTGATTTGCATTTTAACCTGTAAGCTTTAATTTTGACTTACAGATGAGTCCATGACAGGCTAGTCAAAGCAGGCAGTGAAGAAGGGTATGTATGGGCAGGACCAAATCAACCTAAATAAACATTATCCACTCACTAGCCTCAGGATAAAGTGTTTAGGGACAGAAAACACTGTGCTCTACTATTTTTCCTGTTGAAAGAAATGTATTGTGAAAGCAGAACTTTTCAATATAGGACATAAACTGGATCACTCTTGAATGGACCCCTTTTCACATTTCCGACATCATTTTGTAGGCCAACCGGCAGTTCGCATCACGATGGTTCCCTCAAAAACCCAACAGGATTTTCCCATAGGCTTTTGTATCATCGCTAAAAACAAGCTCTGTGATCAACAAAAGTTTACGGTACTTGCACCTTTTGTCTATCAGGATAATTATCACAGATGAACAACTTTTATGAATTCTGAAGCTTAAATGCAGTCGCCAGAAGTAAAGCTAAAGGTAGGCTATAAAGGAACTACACCACGGTCCCACGAATTCAACGTCACCATTACTACAAATTTTCAAATTGGGTGAATGTGAGCCTCCTCTTAGAGTAGGTAAGGACAGCCGAGCCCCCCCCTTCCCCACAATCCCGTCCGCCTGCCCTGACCCACACACACCTCTGCAGTAAGGGCCATATTTTGTGTGTTCCAGGCAATGAGTTTCAATAAAAATTGGAAAAAAAAGTATTATTTTTTTATATTGTATTTGAAGACATTTTATTTCCACAACTTTTTAAAGGTGCATTCATAAACGATTCTTTGCAACAGAAAATCATTTCCAACTTCATGCAGGCCTAATTGAGGCTACTTTTAGAATCACTGAACATCAGTAGGCCTAATCACAAGTCAACAAAACACGCTTAACATGTGTAATGCAATGAGTAGCAATGTTTCACTGATGTTATGGGGTTTGCCTGCCTTCGCTATACGTGACACGATAAGATGCTTCTGTCGCCTTCAAGTTAATAGTGCCAAACGACTGAATTATGCTTTTTTTGTGACTGCAAATCATCACGCTTCCTCTCAAAAAACTCAACTGGCTTGTTCACTAAATTCGCCTACTTAGTTTCAATGTGACGCCGAAGTTTGCATGGTCTCATGCTATTATTTGCTAGCAGCTCCTTGCAGACCACACACTGCGGCAGAGATGCAGCCTCGGACCCCAACCAGGTGAAATATAATTTTAAGTACTCAGGATCATATTTCTTGCTCGTTGCTCGTTTCACAGTTTTTTGCTCGGTCCTGTCTCCTCCCTTAATGCTGACTTTTGTTAACTTGGGACAAGGAAACGATGCATTTTAAAGCTAATACATGCGCGCACAATGACCGATATCAGGGGTTAAAGTGAAAAAAATTCCTTACCCTAAATTTATTTTTTGGGTTGGGGGGGTTGAGAAACTGCACAGACGGACTTATCTTCAATGGAACCATTTATTTTCAAGTATTACGGCTGTATGTTAAAGGAATCTTTTTATGAATGAAGGCCAGTATCACTGATATTAATATAGCTATGATGTCTCCATGAAAATAATTTTCCCCCAAATCTTAAACATTTATTAGGCTTAAAAAAAAATAACAACTTTTAATTTAAGTTAACTTAAAACAATCCTCACTTAAACCCAATAAATGTCATATTTACCTGTACCTTTCCTGTCTAACAGGTATGAAATATACAGAAATCGAATAATGTTATAAAAGTCACATTGCATAAATAATAAATGAAATATAGATTAATACTTATTAAAGCTACAAGCCTTCTTTAGTCAAGAGTAGGGAGTCATTTTTCTGTTCCCTTTGTTCTTTCGTCAACTTTACTGACAGAGAGAATTAGTGGCTGCTGTCCCTTTAAGCTGAGGGATGACAGAAAGGAATGCTGCCTAAATGCGTTAAATATTTTAACACGTTAAAGCTGGACAAAAATTAATCGCATGCGTTAACGTTAACAGCACTTGTAATACATTGCTAACAGAAAATGCTGCGGTTTAAAGTGCACTAGTTTCATGGTAGGCCTACACAGAATGTTTTTTAGTAAGCTACACAGAATGTTCTATTAAATAGCTAACGTTAACAGTCTGAAGTTAACTAGCAGTAGTGTAACGTTAGCTCAGTCAACGTAAGGCTAACATCAAAAGGTGTAGATAAAGTATGATTATCCTGACCTGAGCTTTTGCAGAATCAACCAACTCACATCTCCTTTCTATCTTTTCATCCATGATGACATTAAAGTCACGTGTTGTTGTTTCTGGCGTTTCATCGCTGTCTGTGCCGCAACCACTATACCTGCCCATTAGAGCGTTCAGTAAGCGGTTTTACACAGGCTCGGTCCCGCTCTTCCGTGGCAATGACGGCTTGCGGTTAAAAATCATAACAAACGAATTTGAAAGTGGGAGGACACAAACAGGATTTTGAAAAGTGAGGGGGACATGCATGGACGTATGGATCTCAATCACAGTGTTGCCAGGACCCCCCCTGCTCTGCTTCTGATAGGCTTGTAACGTGTAGAGCTGCGTTCATCGATTGGTAGGTGAAATCAATTGACTCGAAAATATTAAACTGCATGCAAGTTCCCAGTTTTTTTGTTGTTGTTTTTTTCTCACGGCCGCACGCCGGAGATCCGGCACGATGCCAAGCCCTGCGATATTAATAGAGCTGTATAGAGAGTTAATTTTTCTTCGCGTGTCGCGCCTCCCCTATGGCTCTCTGGCGCCCCCCAGTGGAGGCGCGCCTCACCTATTGAAAGCCGCTGTTCTAGTACAATTACTGTCGCGTTAACAAAATATTTTAACCAGGGACTCAATATTTCAGCAAACTTAATGTGTAGCAAATCACGATTAATTTTCCCAATGAACAGTTACTTTTTTTTTTTTTAAATCTGCATTGCCACAATAAATTTGATAATATTATATATTATTATATCATATTTTAAAAGCCTTTCTGATGTAAATTGGTATACATTTCATTTACTATAGTAATTAACACTGAGACAGTAATTTGTGCAAAAAGCACTAATGACTTGTTTAAGACTTGAAGCTTAAACTCAAGGACTTGCAACTTGACTTGGACTTGTCTGTCTTGACTCGGGACTCGCAAAACAATGACTTGGTCTCACCTCGGATAGGTGCATAGTTTCATGTGGTTCTTCTCCCTCGCTGTATTATGGGTTTGCTATGTGGGGAGAAATGCGCTGGTTACGTTTGTGAGACAATCAGCTGATTACTATTATTATATTATATATTAAGATCCTCACCTGACTATGGCTTTGTAAACTTTATCCATGATGTGGTTTATAATGGACTGTAGTACAGAAACAGTTACAATGTTACACACTCTCGACTTACTCTGGCTATTCTCTGCTGTCTCAGTCGACAATATGTTTGTCCCGTTTTAGCCACCGTAGCTTCTTCAAAAGGGAGGGATGAGCGGTGGGCGGAGCCATTAGTGCAACTCGCAACCGAACCGCTAGATGTCGCTAAAATCTACACACTGCACCTTTAATCTAAAACTCACAGGCACTCAATGTTTTGAGGTAGCAGAGCACTTTCATTACAAAATAAATGAAAGACATTTACAAATAATCCTCTTAGCTATTGCTAGACATTTCAGCCACTTGGTGGCACTACATGTGCGTCATTAGGCCACACAGAATCTGCAGACTTTTTTTGTGATTTCTGTGCTAAACTTTTGGAAAAATCTGCAGATTAATTCGGAATAGTTTTATATATATATATATATATATATATATATATATATATATATATATATATATATAAATAAATATAAATATATATATATATATATATATATATATATATATTTATTTATTTATATATATATATATATATATATATATATATACACACACACACACACACAATAACATATATTATTGTTTATATATGTTATGCATGAAAGCACTATACATTGTGTTAATATTTTAGTGCTGGGTGGTTTGATGACAAAAAACTGCATCATGTTATTTTTTTAGAAACTGGTGTTTGTTTGTTTTTTAGTTTTTTTTTTTAGTTTTTTTGTTTTTACTGAGCTTATAGTTTATTTTTGTGCCAGGAGAACATAGATTTAAAAAAAAAAAAAAAAACATGAATACAAATGTATTATCAAAAGGTTTGTAATCAAATCAACTGATAAAAGTGCTGCACAACTGGTTAAATAAAATAATGTGAAATTGTTTAATATTCCTTAAAAAGATTATCATAAATAAATATATAATTATTAGCCTATTGTTATTATTATTACTTTGAGAAGTACGTTCGATTCGGTAGTAATATATTTCTGTGATAGTTTCTTCACGTCAAACCGAACTTTTATTTTGACGGGTTTCTGAGAGTGTCTGACCATGAAATGCTGGAGATGAATGTGTACTTGAGTACGGTATGTGATGTGTAGTGCATGACCCTGCGGCACTCATTTAGAGACTCGCTGAACAATCATGCAATTTGATATTATGATCGGCAGTGAATAGACAGATCTGTTATTTCAGCTATGCGCCGGTATTGCAGTAGCAAATAGTCAAATATATATCATACGTGCAGGTCGTACTTGTCAATGACAGGCACTACAATCTGTGCAAATCTGCAGAGGTTTCTGCGGAAGTCTGCGGGCACAGATTCTGTGCGGCCCATTACATTAACAGACCGATTATAGAAATTCTCATCATGATTTTAAGTATCAGTACATTTGAAGAATACAAACACAGCCTCTCACAAAAACACACACTCATGCACACACTCTTTTTCGCACAGATTAAATAAATGATGTAGCTATTTCCATCTATTTCCCTCTTCCCCATATTTTGAGATCGTTGCTACATATTTCACCAGAGTCACAATTTTGCACAAGTATACATGTGCTGAATTACATATACTATGGTTTTGGGTTCATCAAGCATTCAGTGCTCTTCCACCAGTTTCAGAAAGCAAAAGACACGTCCAGGCAGCGTCTTTACAACAGGAAGACTGCAAGGATCCCTGAGAGAATTACCACAGTAGCTGGAAAAAGACAAGAAAAGAGAATAATGAAAGTATTTAACAAAGGACTATTCAAAAGCACAAGAAATAAAAATGACTCAACCTGAGGTCATTAGCATACTGTACAATACAGATTATACAGTCTAATCTCAGGGTACGTTTACACAACAAAGATATGCTTAAAACTGACACGTATTTCCTTTGAGTTTTCCGCGTACAGACGACACCACTGTCAAAACGATCCCCATTCACACGGATCCGCGAAAACTAATAAAAATCCCTGTATTCTGCTGGCAGGCCTTTAGATGGCTGTGAAACGCTATAGACTGAACACGTAATATGCATATGCATGACGTCATCGGTTTCAGGCCCGTTTTCAAAACTTTGCGTTTTCAGGCCATGTAAATGAACGGCCAAAACATTTAAAAAGTTTTAAAAAATTTTAGTTGAAAACCGTGTAATATAAACAGCGCCTAAATTAATATGAATTTAGCAACTAAAGAGCATAATTAGTTTACTCTGTTTAAGTGGTCACTGCAGATCCAAAGGAAGTCCAGCTCCACCTCTGTGGACCTAATGGGTGGAGCTTGACCTAGTTATGTTTAGAGCTAGGGCGTGGCTGATCATTCAAGCTCCACCCATTACATCCAAAGGGGTGGACCTAGATGACAAGCTCCACCTATCGGCTCTGCAGTGAGTAGCCTCTGATGTGGCAGTATCGAGTTCTTACCCTGAGATGCTGCATGCTGCAGTGTGTTGCTCCCTCCTTTAGTAGTAGAAGTGGCAGGGGCTGTAGTGGGTGTTACATCTGAGCTGTTCACGTTGGTTAGATCAACTGCTGCATCTGTCGTCAATTGAAAGGTGGGAAACCCCAAAGTGGCTGAGGAAATGGAAATAAAGAATATGTTTTAATTTTGTCAGTAATTTTTATTTTGCGTTCTCTTTCAGAATTTAAATAATAGCGTCACTCTCACCATTTGTAAAGTTGCCAGTGAGGAAGGAGAGAAAACTGGGTGTGTTTGCATCACGGGTGTTGCTGCTGAGACCAGGGGCTGTGAAAATGCACTGAATCTTTAGCTCTTTCACGGAGCCACTGACAGATCCAGGACTGAACTGCAAGACAAAACAGTAAAATTTGTAAAAATGTATTTCTACAATGTAGGGTTCAAAGTGAGTTGAGTTCCCCTCCACCTCAAAGAGTTCTCTAAACTCTTCAACTCCACTCTGGGTGTCTCTGTTTTGCTCACTGCGGTCTAATATACATTTGCACCATTACTGTTCTACTGTATAGTTGTTTCAGAATGCTTTTTTTTCCAGAAAGCCTTCCCTGTTGTTGTTCATTACCATGTAATTTACAGCCAATAATCATCTGTGCAAACCTTGGCAGAGTATTTCAGAGAAAAAGCAATGTGAAAGGAGTCTTACAGTGTTATCCTGGTTCTGGGTGTTGTTGTTCAGTGTGGAACGGATGAACTTCACTGTACCATTGTTGTTGGCACAAGCGTAGATGGTGACATCATTACCCTATGAGAAGCAAAGGTTAATAAGTCAGAGATCCCAAATCTCAGTGATTTTTAAATGTGGACATAAAAAAATCAATAAAATCTTTTACAGACCTTGTTCTTTGGAAACAAGCCAACTCCGATGTAACCACTCGACTCCCCGCTGATCTCAAAAGTGAGATTGTTTCCACTCGCTCTTGTGGAGATGAAAAAGCAGCGATTGGAAGTAGATGGATCACAGCTGGCTGGAGTGGAGAAACATGCCCTGTCCTTCTTACAGTTGTCCTTGGTGACCTTATCATGAAATGTTATGTTCACATAAGCCATGAAATGCAGTGCAATTTTACTTTTTATTTTTTTATCTGCTGAGAATGTTTAAAAAATCGCTTAAATCTGAAGTAAACTCAAGAGTTTAACTTAAAAATTAAATATTATAGCAATTTACCATCACACAATACTGTAGTCAGTACATCATTGACTTTGCTAACACTAAACCTTTCACTTCGAAAAACAACATATATAATTTTAACCAAGAAAAATATAACTTGCTCTCCAGTCTGTTCACACTTACAAGTGTTGTACCAGTGTTTCTTGTAACGCTAGATGCAGATGCAGTGTTGTTCGGTGTTGTTAGAGGGCTTGTGTGGGTCATGTTCATGGTCATGTTGGGAGAGCGGGTCATGGTCAGGTTGGTGCTGATGTTGGGAGGGCTTGTGTGGGTCATGTTCATGGTCATGTTGGGAGAACGGGTCATGGTCAGGTTGGTGCTGATGTTGGGAGGACTTGTGTGGGTCATGTTCATGGTCATGTTGGGAGAGCGGGTCATGGTCAGGTTGGTGCTGATGTTGGGAGGGCTTGTGTGGGTCATGTTCATGGTCATGTTGGGAGAGCGGGTCATGGTCAGGTTGGTGCTGATGTTGGGAGGGCTTGTGTGGGTCATGTTCATGGTCATGTTGGGAGAGCGGGTCATGGTCAGGTTGGTGCTGATGTTGGGAGGGCTTGTGTGGGTCATGTTCATGGTCATGTTGGGAGAGCGGGTCATGGTCAGGTTGGTGCTGATGTTGGGAGGGCTTGTGTGGGTCATGTTCATGGTCATGTTGGGAGAGCGGGTCATGGTCAGGTTGGTGCTGATGTTGGGAGGGCTCGTGTGGGTCATGTTCATGGTCATGTTGGGAGAGCGGGTCATGGTCAGGTTGGTGCTGATGTTGGGAGGGCTCGTGTGGGTCATGTTCATGGTCATGTTGGGAGAGCGGGTCATGGTCAGGTTGGTGCTGATGTTGGGAGGGCTTGTGTGGGTCATGTTCATGGTCATGTTGGGAGAGCGGGTCATGGTCAGGTTGGTGCTGATGTTGGGAGGACTTGTGTGGGTCATGTTCATGGTCATGTTGGGAGAGCGGGTCATGGTCAGGTTGGTGCTGATGTTGGGAGAACTTGTGTGGGTCATGTTCATGGTCATGTTGGGAGAGCGGGTCATGGTCAGGTTGGTGCTGATGTTGGGAGGACTTGTGTGGGTCATGTTCATGGTCATGTTGGGAGAGCGGGTCATGGTCAGGTTGGTGCTGATGTTGGGAGGGCTTGTGTGGGTCATGTTCATGGTCATGTTGGGAGAGCGGGTCATGGTCAGGTTGGTGCTGATGTTGGGAGGGCTTGTGTGGGTCATGTTCATGGTCATGTTGGGAGAGCGGGTCATGGTCAGGTTGGTGCTGATGTTGGGAGGACTCGTGTGGGTCATGTTCATGGTCATGTTGGGAGAGCGGGTCATGGTCAGGTTGGTGCTGATGTTGGGAGGGCTTGTGTGGGTCATGTTCATGGTCATGTTGGGAGAGCGGGTCATGGTCAGGTTGGTGCTGATGTTGGGAGGGCTTGTGTGGGTCATGTTCATGGTCATGTTGGGAGAGCGGGTCATGGTCAGGTTGGTGCTGATGTTGGGAGGACTCGTGTGGGTCATGTTCATGGTCATGTTGGGAGAGCGGGTCATGGTCAGGTTGGTGCTGATGTTGGGAGAACTTGTGTGGGTCATGTTCATGGTCATGTTGGGAGAGCGGGTCATGGTCAGGTTGGTGCTGATGTTGGGAGGACTTGTGTGGGTCATGTTCATGGTCATGTTGGGAGAGCGGGTCATGGTCAGGTTGGTGCTGATGTTGGGAGGGCTTGTGTGGGTCATGTTCATGGTCATGTTGGGAGAGCGGGTCATGGTCAGGTTGGTGCTGATGTTGGGAGGGCTTGTGTGGGTCATGTTCATGGTCATGTTGGGAGAGCGGGTCATGGTCAGGTTGGTGCTGATGTTGGGAGGACTCGTGTGGGTCATGTTCATGGTCATGTTGGGAGAGCGGGTCATGGTCAGGTTGGTGCTGATGTTGGGAGGGCTTGTGTGGGTCATGTTCATGGTCATGTTGGGAGAGCGGGTCATGGTCAGGTTGGTGCTGATGTTGGGAGGGCTTGTGTGGGTCATGTTCATGGTCATGTTGGGAGAGCGGGTCATGGTCAGGTTGGTGCTGATGTTGGGAGGGCTTGTGGTTGTGTGATTTGTCCCCTTGACTCCAAGCATCATGCATGCCATCCCCAGGATGGCCACATAGATCCATTTTCTCCCCATATCTGATCTTTATGTATTCCTATTTGTTATTATTGCAGCTGGAATTTTGTAACCTGTATTTAAAAATGAAAAGAAAGTAAATCAGGTTTTTTAATTTATAATTATACATATTTATATTTTACATAATAATAATACATATTATAATTTATCATTTAAAATCTGACCATTAATGACAAACATTTTATCTGAAAGACTTTACATAGTTTTATTTCCCTCAATTTACTTAGTAATATGGTAATGATAACTGCATGGCACTTTACCATTAACAACCTGTAAGGGTTATGGTTAGGGTTCATCTTCCAAATACAAATTAAAATATTTGTAACGAACGCAACATCTATACAACTACCACTTTGACGCTTCAAACAGTTCACAGTGAGATTGTAAAACTTATCCATTTGAATTGAGCAGTTTAGACCAAAATATCTATGAGCAGATTGCATTTAGGTGTGTACATATAAAAATTGATCAGTGAACATAAACAGAAGCTCAACTGTACCCGCTTGACACACGAGAACAAACCTCATTGGTTCTTGCACAAGCTCAAAATTGCTGCATCACACGAGAATCAAGCAAGATCTTGAGCTTCTGTTTCTGTTGATGAATGTTTATATGTGAATAAAAGCCTGAATTCAATCTGTTCATCATATAAAGCGCTTTTGTTTCTTGAGGAAATGTGGACTAAACCGCTCAATTCATATGGATTAGTTTTACGATATATCTTTATGAACTTTTTGAAGTGTCAAAGCGGTCGTTGCGCAGACTGTCAAAGGAGGACAGAAATCTCTCCGATTTCAGCAAAAATATCTTCATTTGTGTTCCGAAGATGAACGAAAGTCTCAAGGGTTTAGAACGACACGAGGGTTAGTAGATGAATGATGAATTTAGTTTTGTGGGTAAATTAACCCTTTTGATCTCAGCAGTGGTTGTTTGTTTAAAGGAACTAAGATGGTATCTTAGCTATACTATGCAAGAGACGTCTGCAACAATTCTATACACCTCCAGGCCTTCTAACTACTCTGCCGTTCAAATCGGCACCGTTTAGGATGGGTACGATTTTTAATGTTTTTAAAAGAATTGTCTTCTGCTCACCGAGGCTGCATTTATTTAATTCATAATAAAAAAAAAAAATAAAAAAACAGTAATATTGTGAAATGTTATGACAATTTCAAATAACTGTTTTCTATTTGAAATTATTATGAAATGTAATTTATTCCTGTGATCAAAGCTGAGTTTCAGCATCATTTCTCCAGTCTTCAGTGTCACATGATCCTTCACAAATCAGGATAATTTGATTCTGATCTTGAGTCTTGATTCTGATTTGAAATCTACTTCTGATTTGATGCTCAAAAAAACATTCATTATTTTTTATCAAATTTGAAAACAGTTGTGTACATTTTTTTCAGTATTCTTTAATGAATAGAAAGTTCAAAAGAACAGAAAATTTATCTGAAATAGAATATTTTTTGTAATTTTGTAACATAATTAATGTCTTTACTGCAACTTTTGATCAATTTAATTCATCCTTAATTAATAAAAGTATTCATTTATTTCACCCCCCCCCCCCCCCAAAAAAATGTATTACTGACCTTTTGAACAGCAGTGTTTAATGTTACAAAAGCTTTCTATTTCAGATAAATGCTGTTCTTTTGAACTTTATTTTTTATCAAAGAATCCTGAAATAAAAATATCAATAACTGTTTTCAAAATTGATAATAATGAGAAATGTTTCTTGAGCATTAAATCAGCATATTATAATGATTTCTGAAGGATCATGTGACACTGAAGACTGGAGTAATGATGCTGAAATACAGCTTTGATCACAGGAATAAATTACACTTTACTAGATATTCACATAGAAAACTGCTGATTTACATTGTAATATTTCACAATATTAATTTTTTTCTGTATTTGTAATCAAATAAATGCAGCCTTGGTGAGCCTTTTTTTAAAAATATTAAAAATCTTACAGATCACAAACTTTTGAACGCAGTGTATGTCAAAGTGTAAAATGGCAGAAATTGATGGATCTTCAGAATTCATCCCCTAAACTGAATGTAAACAATGTAATTTGGCAACAACAAAAAATATGTTTTTTAAAAAGTTCCATTTAGAAGCCAGTGGCTCCTTCATTCCCGATCTGGATCTCTGAAAAGAGGAATTCTGATACCATTCCATAACACATCAACACACATCTTTCAGGATTGACCAAAAACAAAATATTGATGAATTATTGTATTGTATATTCAAAATAATATATAATATTAAATCAATAAAATGTGTAATCTGCTATAAGAAATATAAAATATAAAGCAGGAAATAATTCAAATGAATTATTTTTGTACATTGCCAAATGGAAGGAAGAAATTGTGGTTCCTACAAATATCCTGACACTTTAGTTACAAATATATATATATATATATAAATATATTAAAGAATGTACTTCCATTCTAAAACCAAATATCAAAGCAAACAATCATTTGTTTTAAAGAATGATAGCACAAACACATTTTAAGCATTAAATGTGCAATTAGTTCTGAGGGGTTTCGTCATGAAATCATTTTATAAATTAAGTTTTAATTTAGTTTTAATTCAGTTCTTATTTAACAAAATGTTATGCATTAAACAGCTGGCTTTTTTAGGTTAAGAATTATGCAGTCATTTGAAACATTAGACATAAAACCTTTTTGGCATTGTTCTAAATAGAACCCTTTTGATTCCAGGAGTGTACTTTAAATATGCATCGAAGAATCATGACATTTCTAATATTTGGAATAGCCTAAAAATCTTTGTATAATGTAACCTCATTTAAAGTATCTGTCTCTGCAGATATCATTCACTCAATATGTTAACAGCCATGTTCAAAAGAGTCTTAAAGTGTTTCTTACCCGTGTGTGTGAGTTCTGTGAGGGAATGATCAGTGATGGAGGCGTCCAGCTTCTCTAACTTTAATAGTCTCATGCAGGGCGGGACCTGAAGGGTGGGACACTGATTTCACCGTGGCATTTGTTTCACTTAAGACTTCGCTATTTGAACATTCAGACGTGAAAGGAAACCCAACACACATGATGTCTGTAACAGGGAGGAGTAGCACTCCTAAAACAACACTCGTATTCACACAATCCCGTGCACCTTCAGTCAATACAGCAGATCCTCTGTGATGCAGGAAATAACTGAAATAATCACAACTTTACTGTCGTGACGTCATCACTTATATGCACTTGAATAACAGGTTGTTGTTTTTTTCATATGAGAAAATCCGTTTTTTTCAAAGAGAATATATACTATAAATACTATATTATTAAGCAATATAGTAATAAAGTAAGTTTTAATTTGAGTTTTTCTTTTCTCAATTGCCATTTCTTTGTAGTTTCTAGACCAACCTGTTTTTTGTCAGAAGCGCATGTTAAACAGGGCTTTTGCAGTGTGTCTGAGTTGATCTTGTGGTTTCGTCTAATCGCTGCCTCTTCAGCTTTTGTTCGTGAAATATGTTGCTTACTCAGGGTGAGGTTTAGGCATTTGCTTCAACAATAAATTACCAACAACCGGAAACATTCGGTCCATCAAGAATAACCTTGACCGTAAGACAAAAACAGAAATTCTTAAAACATACACAAAACAAGCAGTTTTTTATATAAGATACATAGCAGTGGTGATATATATCATCACAGTTAGTTAGTTTAGACACAGAGTGTTTAGATGGCGACGTGATGAAGAAACTGTGTTGAGGGGAGTTTCACACCCAGTCAGAAGACAAATGCTTTAAATTCTCATGCCGTCAAACAAAAAACTCCAACTCCAACACGCATGCACGATCAGGAGTGAAGTCGAGAATCAGTGTTTACACCTTTTGTCTTCATTCTCCAGTCTTACAAAAGTGCAATTTTTAAATAACTTGACATTTAAAAAATATATATGATCAGTAAGCCATGGCAACGTATGTTTTTCCATTACTTTTTTACAGAAATTTTATGTTTAAATGGCTTGTACAGCCACAACAAACTTTGATATCGGCTTGAAAAAGCATTAACATATCTTGTTGTGTATGATCATGTATGTTTTTTCTACAACAAAAGATGCTACATATTTTGGCCTTGTACAGCAAGAATTATTCTTCTTCAGTATTTTTGTTGTTTTCCAGTAAAAAATTATCTAAACATTAAATGAGATATATTTACTTGAGAAGCAAAAAGAGTTTAAGTATTGTTTTCTGATTTTTTTTAAATTAAATGTAATTTATTTTAAACAAGAACAAATATACATACACTAAACAAAATTATATTTTGCACATCATTTGCATATAAATTGCACATTTTAGAGTGGCCTTTTATTGTGGACAGCCTAAGGCACACCTGTGCAATAATCATGCTGTCTCAGCATCTTGATACGCCACACCTGTGAGGTGGATGGATTATCTCGGCAAAGGAGAAGTGCTCACTAACACAGATTTACACAGATTTGTGAACAATATTTGAGAGAAATAGGCCTTTTGTGTACATAGAAACAGTCTTAGATCTTTGAGTTCAAAGAGATTTCCTTCTCAAGTAAATGTATCTTGATTTAAGAATCTTTAGATAAAAACAAAACAAGATAAATGTAATATATATATAAGAAAATATTTGTTTGTATTGTAGAAGTTGTTTCTTAGATTTTTTGGTAACACTTTATTTTGATGGTCCCTTTTGAACATTCTGGTGACTATAAGTAACTTTTCAACTACATGTCAGCTAACTCTCATTAGAGTATTAGTGTACTGTCTGCTTAATATCGGATAATTCTTTATTGTGATGGTCCTCCTACAGACAGTCTACTGACTATAAGTAACTATGCAACTACATGTCAACTTATACTAACCCTAACCCTACCAGTCTACTAATACTCTTCTAACACTCTAATGAGGGTAAGTAGACATGTAGGTGCAGCGTTACTTATAGTCAACAGAATGTGTTAAAGGGACCATCCAAATGAAGTGAAACCGGTTTTTTTTCAGACGTGGAAATAGGAGAGTAACTAATGTATTGTACCGATTATAAAACTGCAGATGTATATGAGCAGACCTTTAATCACATAATAAATCTAGTCTTGGTCTGGTCCAACAGGTTTTTTCTGCTCTGATAGACAAAAGGGTAGTACATCACAAGAAGAAAAGAGTTTCTGAGTGAGCAGCAATAACATGCATTCATCTCATGTTCTGTTTTCTGTGCTCGGGAACTGTCAGAAAACAATAGCACATATACGTAGAGAAGTTCCTGGAATAAAGGAAATAATTACATTTAATAACTTCTGGGTTGAATTTAATTTTCTGAAATGAGGAATCTGTCATCTTCATTTCACTTCTTCATCTCTAGAGTCTCTCTTCTTGTCCGACCACACAGTTGTTTAAGAAGATAATAATTTACTGTAAGGAACAAAATCCATAGAAAAACACACAACACAATGCAATGAGCATATACTGTAGGCCTATATAACAATGAGCAATATATATTTTTAGAGCATTTATTAATAAAATGGTTAATGTCACAGTGCATTAATAATGTAAACAGATACAATTTTAATAAATGTAGTATTACATTTTGAGATTGCATTTACTAAGATTAATAAACACAGTAGTTCATGTTCTATTTTTCTGGAGGCCAATGACTGTATTGCCTTCAAACTTCGAAACTACTTCAAAAATTTCTGGTTGTGACAAACTTATTTTAGTCTAGTTTATATCTGTTAATGTTAATAAAACACAACCTTGTTAGTTCATGTTAGTTCAGGTCCATTATTAACAGATACAACTTTTGATTTATATAATGTATTGTTATATGTTGAAATTAACATTGACTGAGATGCTTTAGAATTATTTTTCATTGTTAGTACATTATCTATATTTATATACACTCAGTGGCCACTTTTTTAGGTACACCTGTTAGCAAATATCTAATCAGCATATCACATGGCAGCGCCTCCTTTAGGCATGTAGACAGGATCAGGACTGCTGAAGTTCAAACTGTTCATCAAAGTACGTGTCCTTGTTAAGATGTTGTGAATGCTTGTGTCTTTCAAGGGGGTAATCCATCATCAGGAAACTGAAGCCTCGTGGGAGCCGCCATTGTAGCAGAACTCCTGCTGTTAGCATTGCATTGACTCCCATTCATTTTGGCGTCACTTTGACAGCGAATAACTTTACATCTGAGGCGTCCAAAGACTCCATTTGTCCATTATTTATTTCTAAAGAAACACGACAATATAAAAAAAGGCTCCATTACCTTGTATCTTACGTTCTGGTCCCGTAGAAGCAGTTTTTGTAAAAAATAGGCTAACGATTGGGTCATAACAAATCGACTCTGTCGCACAATAGAGACATTACCGTATAGACAGGAGGAGAAGCTCAAGGCAATCGGAGGACGTAGAGGTCTGATAAAGTCAAGGGAGAAGCCCATAGAGAGTCATAAAGTTGATCCTGCTGCTAGCTCATGGACAGCTGATACTCACGCTCTCCGGCGCTGCAAGATTCGGAAGGAAATTATTCAGATTTCACTCGGCACAGCTACTAGAAGACAGACAGGTTGCTCACGTGACGGGCTCAGTACGCCTGCCGATCAGCTTTTAACGGGCTTCAATTTTCTCTGTTGAAATCAATGGGTTCGCTGTGTCCATTTCTTTTACTGTCTATGGTGTCTTTCTATGTTGTTTCTGCTCTCCTATATGAGTAGCAGCACCTGTTGTTAATCCGCGCTCCTGCTGATTCACTCTTGTGGCCATGAGCTCTGCCATAAAAGCTGAGCAGGTTTGCAGTCCCTTTCTTAGGCCCCGTTTACACGAAGGGAAAACGCAGAAATTTCCTTGCGGTTTGGTCTCTCATTTACACGAAAACCCTGTTTTTATCACAGAAAACGATTATTTCTAAAAACTCTGGCCAAAGTGGAGATTTCTAAAAACACTGGTCTCACACATTACTGGTGTGTGAGATTAGTGCAAGGGGGATATTGTTTTCACTGTTATTTATTTTCACGTGTTTTACCCCTGAGTGCAGGGCGAGTTGTTTTTCAAGTAGTGTTAGCAATATTTCTTTACTATTTTAGCTTTGATCAAATATATTTTTTGTACAGGAACTCGCGCCTCCCCTTTTCTAAGTGGATCTTACTGGTGTGTCTTTATTTGGGTTGGTTTTCCCCGTTATTTCGGGGTGGCGTAGTCGCCAAGAATCGGGCCACCTGCTACATGTGGCGTAGTCGGCAGGGTCCACAGAATATCTGGCAGAGGCGTACAAATCTTGTTTATTCTTGTAAGTTTGTGTATGTTTTGTGTTCTTTCTCTTTTTAGGAACAAAGCAGCGGCGTGTGTTCTGGAAACAGTTTCTGGTTTGACTCCCGTAGGCGCCGTACGTTGGGCGGTACTGTTGGTGCAAAGAAAAAGGAGGTATCATTTTAGAAAAGGGAGTCGGAAGGTTGTGTGTTGCTGGACCTAGTACCTCTGCCACAGTTGATGCTTCCATATTTCCACCAACTAGTACTAATCCTGTTCCTATTTAGCACCAAACTTTGGAACAATCTTCCTAACGCTGTCCGGGAAGCAGACACACTCTGAAACACATCTCTTTGACCTAGCATTCACATAATACATTATAGACTTCTATAATTCAATGTTAGGCTGCATAGATTAGGTCAGCCGGAACTGGGAACACTTCCCTTAAATCCTGATGTACTCGTTACATCATCATGAGAAGAATGGCATCTACGCTAATTTTGGTGTCTTTGTTTATCCCGAGGTTTTCCCGCAACCTGCCGGATCCAGGGCGTATCCAGATCTGACTAGGACCTTCGCCTGGACACGCTCACACACACACACACACACACAATCTGACTAGGACCTTCGCCTGGACACACTCACACACACACACACACACTCACACACACACACACACACACACACACGATCTGACTAGGACCTTCGCCTGGACCCGATGGCTATGCAGAGCTGAAGTCCACTAGCCTCTCCCTATGGAGGATCTTTCCCACTCTACAGATAAAGCGATGTGGGGAATCCGGTTCGCGTACCTACCCCGAAGTGATACAATTAAATTCTGTATCAAAATTTATAGCCAAATACAAGTAGTTTGCGGACATATATTCAAACGCACATAACTGTAGAATCAGTTCTTAATGCGCATGTGAACGCCATCAGCGTTTCTCACAGGTTCAGTTTAAAGTCTGTTCAGAGAGAACGGCGGCGTCTTAGCGGCCCCCAATTTAATAACAGATGATCATTTCAACGGAAGTGAATTAATGAAAACTAACTTTAGCTGGAAAATAACATTATTCAAGAATCGCTATAAAGCCAAACAATCTCTGTTACCTTAAATTATATGTTTATCTCTGTAAAGCTGCTTTGAAACATCTACATTGTTAAAAGCGCTATATAAATGAAGATGACTAGAGTCTTGTAACTGACAGGTTTGTTTACACTGAAACAGTGCTTTGTGTCGAGCGTCATGACAGTTCTTTGAGACGAAAGCCCATCAATGGAAGACGTTAGGGATGCGGTATGTTCCAGGGTCTGTATCTAGCATTAGTTCTGGTCTGTTTAGGCCTTGGGACTGATGGCTGGCGATTGTAATCACGTATCACAAACCTCACTACATTCTACCCCCTATTTTTGTGATCAGCAATCAGTAAATGAGTGGCAGATGAGCTTTAAGCTTGTTGTGTATGCCTCTTGGGGTGCGTCATGGTCAAAAGCCCACCCCTTTCTCTCGTTGTTAAGGACTATTGAGAATATAGTGAGGTTTGTGACACATGTAAAACGTCACAATCGGTAAATGAGTGGCCCATGAGGGATTGGCCTTAGCTTGTGGTTTATGCCTCTTAAGGTGTGTCATGGTGGTGGCTTATTAACATTTCCACTGAAAACTGAATTCCTATCTCTCACCAAATCTTCCTCTATCTCAGTTTAAAATCACACATCAATTTTGAAACAATGGATGTTTTCCACTAACTGGTTTCAGCCCATCCTCAAGCTGCATTTACTTCATGCATGATTCACATGACGCTTTTCTGCATCCAGCAAATGATGCGTTATCTGAGAGATATATTCTCTAAAGAGTGATTGTAAAGCTCAGATTATCCAGCCACAACAAAACCTTGAGACACACCTCTGTGTGATACGATTGACCTACTTCTCACCTCATTCACCGAAAGCCCTTGTGTAAGTAAAACAGAATCACAGTATCTCCATACCTGGGGGGCTGACGTCTACTGCGCGCGACTCATTTTCACCCAATTCAAAGGCAACCACGGTTTATTTTCTGTCCGCACTGGATGTTTCTTGTTTTAAGCACCAACTTCATTTTTCAGAAAACAAGACTTCATGTCTTAAGTCATTTTCCTTTCCAAATAAATTTACCTTAATTTAAGATTGATTATATTTTATCCAACAAAAATACTTGATACAAAATCCATTATATATAATAAGTAAAATTCACACCATTGTATTGAAATATAGTTTTAAGATTAACATTAACTAAGATTAATAAATGATGTAGAAGTATTGTTCATAGTTAGTTTATCTTAACTAATGTAACTAATATCAATATTATTGTATATAACATTTTACAATAAGGCTGTTGTTATCTACTTTAGTTAACACAAACTAACAATGAACAATACTTCTACAGCGTTAAACTTAGGTAATGTTAATTCCAACATACAATTAAAAACAATAGTTGTTGTCACTGTAGGTTAATCCACTGTAAAATCAGATATATTGCTCATTGTTGGTTCATATTAGTTAATGCATTAATGAATGTTAATAAATGATGCCATGGTATAAAGTGCTACCAAAAATTATTTTCAATCTTTTTCTAGTTAGAAAGAGAATTGTACTGAGGACGAGCTGGTCACTCAAGCTTCTGCATTTATGAATGAGTTAAAGTCCAGTTATATTTGCACCTGGTTTTCCGGATTGTCGAAAGGGTTAA
Source organism: Meda fulgida (assembly GCA_030578275.1). Taxonomy (NCBI): domain Eukaryota; kingdom Metazoa; phylum Chordata; class Actinopteri; order Cypriniformes; family Leuciscidae; genus Meda; species Meda fulgida. The sequence continues at coordinate 51,491,181 of CM060622.1, forward strand.
AACTTACAGGCTTAAAAAAAAAGCGACTGACCCAGTCAACGATGGCATGAAACCAGTTCAAGTTAATCCGTTCTTCAACTATGTGTCAGAAAAGGTCCTGATGGTTTTTATAGAAACGCAAACTCACAATTTTAAAATGTTCATAAATGCGTATATCTTATTAACATGTGCACATTAACACAATACAGTGTAGATTTTCCTCTCACATACACACATGAAACCAAATTGATTCACATACTATAATGAAATGCTCACACACATACAAGTGAAATGCTTTTACAAACACATCTGAAACGCTCTCATACATACAACTGAAAATATTACGCTCACACACACACCTGAAACACTGAATTTTTGTGCATGATATATGCTGAGTTTTTATTTTAAAAGTTTCCATTTTAGTTACATTTTCAGTAATTTTTTTGTCATTTTAAATAATATTTCCATGCAGTTTTTGTATGGTTTTGTTGGTAACACTTTACGATAAGGGTACATGAATTATCATGAATTTATGTATAAATTCATGCATGAATTATGCATTCATTCATGCATTAATATCTCATGAATCATCAGGAACTAACACGAGTTCAACGTTTTTAATTCATGACTTCATGGATGAACAACACCTTAATTAAAACATGAACGAAGATGAACTCATCATCATAAATTATGATTTATTACGCATGATCATGATGTTTTCGTTGTTCACAGTTATGCCACCATTAACAGCACATTGTTCATCAGTGTTTCAAAGGACCCCGTCACCACTTTAGTTGAGGGGTCACACACATGATGAAGTCATTGATAGATAATGCTTACTTAATGATGACTACTGTATTTGGATGTCAACAGAATTTGTGTGCTATGAGCTGTGATTGGTCTATTTTGTGGTCTGTCCAATACAGTAGTCATCATTACCTAAGCATTATCTATCTATGACTTCATCATGTGTGTGGCCCCTCAACTAAAGTGGTGACGAGGTCACTGACCTAGACAATGAACAAAGAAAACATAATGATCATGCGTAATAAATCATAATTTATGGTGATGTGCTCATCTTAGTTAATGTTTTAACTAAGGTGTTGTTAATCCATGAAGTCATGAATGAAAAACGTTGAACTTGTGTTAGTTCCTGATGATTCATGAGATATTAATGTGTAAGACTGGAAAAACTCGAAGCACTTTAAGAGAGGACCACTCTCTGAGAAAACAAAGGAAATGAACATTTGAACTCCCCCTCATGCACTATTGAGACGAAGGTCTCACCTCCCTCCTCCTCATCTACACTTCTCTCCCCCAGTCTTCATCCTGGCAGAGATCTCCCAAACTCACACAAGATCTAAATGGTTTAATGTGAATGATTATCATACATGTTTGGTATTAGTTGAAATGTCTCATTACCAAAGAAGTAAACCAAAAGATAATAAAGTTCTTAGGAAGTTTAGAAATATCTTCCACACTGGAGGGTGTGTCTTTGAGTTAACACCTTCTGACCATTTGACTGAATGCTAATTTTCCACAGCTAGCAAATGGTGATTTACAGGTAAATTTCCACTGTGGATGGGGCTTAGATTTGAAAGGAGGTCTGGGTATATAATGAAACGCAGCGAGAGCTCGGGGCCTTTCTGTATTTGAGATCGGCCCGTGAGGAGAGTTGCGGGACTCTCAGCCTCACGCATTTCTTGTCGGGTAAACTTTTCCCTCTTTGTTCTAGAACATTTGATGTTTTACATTGATTATCTTTGAATTGATTATGAAATTGTAATGATACATTTACCTGACATATTAAATTGTAAACGTTTGATTTTACTCTGATTGACTCTGAGTTTGTTCTCCCAAGGAGATTATCGGATTCGTATCCCGCAAGACTGCGTCAGATTGGCGACGGCTGATACTTTGTCACTAGTTCAAGTGTACTTGTTTTGTAGAGACGGGGCATTCCGTTTAGGGTAGCTAACATGCTACTTGACCAACCTACATTTGGGTACGTCTATTTTACCTCTGTCTTAATTTAAAGTAACTTTAGATAAGTGTACGTGAGAAATCACGGGCTTGGCCAGTCTAAACTATTATGAGGGCAGTATTGTTGGTCAACTCATACCTATAATAGGGCCAAAACCTCTGCTAAAGTATAACTATTGAATTAAGTTCAAGTATATGCAATTCAAGGAGACTAAACAAAAAGTATCTCTGATTTGGGTGAATCCGACCGTCTGAGATATTTATCAAAAACCTCTGTTTAGTGACGAAACTGACGAGATTGTGATCGTGAGACCCGCAGAAGATGCGAGGACCTCTGAGCGGCGTAGATTCCTAATCTGATCGGGTAAAACATAATTAAAGAGTTTCAAAAGAATAATCAAACATTCACTCACTTATAATGATACACAGATATCATTAAAACCCTTTTCATTTATGGAGTCAGATGAAATAACGAGTCAATACATATGACAAAATGTATTGAATTTAACCAAAATACTTTGCCTCGAGAAAAGACAATAACAGAGACCTTCACCTGTATTATTGGAAACCCTCATTGGACCAATAAACAGGCTTATA
>CM060622.1:51498739-51506239 GCA_030578275.1 Meda fulgida
CAATATGCGACATGCGGGAAAAGAGGTGAAAATGCTGTGCGGTGCAGCACAAAGCGGGACAGGTGGTCACCCTATTTGTGGCAGTATCTTAGACTGTAAAGAATACGGACAAAGCGTCGGTGACGTCACCCATAGACTTTCTGAAGAACGGTTTTGAGGCCGTTTATGGGGGTATGGGTGGCGCCATCTTGGAAAATCTTGGGAATACGGGATACAGAGGTGGTATGATGTGTGTCAGATCATGGCCGAGGCGTCAAATTTCAGGAATTGCAGCCCGTTATCAGCTGTCAATCAAGCTGTCAATCAAAGTTGTTATTATTTGTCCCTCATTTTCACTGATGGGAATAACGGCGTTGAAATAAACGGCGTTACTAACGCCGTTTCTTTTTTCAGTAACGAGTAATCTAACTAATTACTTTGACTGTCACTATAACGCCGTTATCATTGCCGACATCCCGTTACTGCACGTTACTCTAGTCGCACAATGAACTTTTTTTTTTTAACTTCATGATAGGACTCGTGCGCGTGTTGTCGTGAGAAAAGGGAGGATGAGATAACTCATTGGCTGATGTATAGTACGATTACGTCTTCAGCCAATCAGAGAAATTGGGTAGGTGGGTGTTTCCGCATTCACAGTGGCGGGTGTTTAACGTTTAGTGCTACAGGAGGACACACAGAGAGATGGAGAGGGAGGAGGACTCCAGCAGCAAAACAGCCTTTTCCAGATGGAAATATCGGCACTATTTCAAACTCACTGAGGTTAAAGGTAAAAATGTGCACGTCGAGTGCACATTATGTTCCAGAACGAAACATTTGTCCACGTCTTGTGTTAGCAACTCCAACTTAATGAAGCACCTGTCGACGGCTCACGCTTCAACCAAATTAGTGGCCCAAGAATACACAGGTAGTAGGGGGGCTAGTGTTGACAAAGGATCCGCTAACAAGGAAGGACCCTCCCCATGCAAGCAACAAAAACTTGACTTTAGTGCCTCTGCTCCCCAGAAACTATCTCAGACAGAGCTCTATGGCTTGATAGGGAGATACGTTGTGGAAAATATGCTTCCTATATCAACAGTGGAGTCAGACTCTTTCAGGGCGTTGATAGGCAAAATCCCAAGAAAAGGAGGCGTCGGTCCGCCCTGTAGAAAGACGTTTTCGAATTACATTGATACCGAATATGCTAACATGAATGCTGAGCTAAAAAAAGAATTCGAGCAACTGGAATACTTGGCTACAACTGCAGATATATGGACAGCACATAACAAAAGCTACCTAGGCGTAACTGCACACTGGATGCATCCAGTAAACATGCAACGAAAAAAAGCTGCCCTGGCATGCCGACGGTTCAAGGGCCGTCATACCCACGATAGCATTGCCACAGAACTTGACAACATCCACTCGTCTTATGGCATTTCGCACAAAATAACGGCAACTGTCACTGACAATGGCTCGAATTTCGTTAAGGCGTTTAAGAAATATCAGTCAGTTGAGGAGGATGACTCTGAGGAAGATGACGAAGTTACTTTTGTTGACATAAATGATGTCTTGCAAGCCCGTGTTGATGAGGATGATGATGTGATTCATTTACCACCACACTACAGGTGTGCATCACACACACTGAACCTTGTGTCATGTTCTGACATTGAAAAGTGGATTCTCTCCAGACCAGAGAAGGTACTTTACAGAAGTGCAACTGCAAAATGCACAGCCTTGTGGAATAAGGCCAGTCGTTCCACAGTGGCCGCAGAGACAGTAGAGGATGTGGTTGCAAAGAAGCTGATAGTGCCTTGCAGTACCAGATGGAATTCTTTCTATGATGCTCTAGCTAGGATTTGCAAGATTCCCATAGTGGACCTCATTACCATCTCATCCAAGTTTGGCTCGAAAGCAATCACAGAAAAAGAGCATCAGCTCCTGAAGGAATATTGCATTGCAATGAAGCCACTGACAGTCGCCCTAGATATCCTCCAGGGAGAGGACAACTGCTACCTCGGCACACTGCTACCTACCCTGGAGACCTTGATGATGAAAACCCTTGAGCTGAAGAGTGGGCTTCAAATACTTGTGGACCTTCCAGAGGCAATTGTGGAGGTAAGAACTATATATCTGTAGTTTTTCATTTTTTAAAATTGTGTATAATGTGTATAATTGTATAGATGTGTATAATTTAGGGGTGTCCATGGTTAACTGGTTAACCGATTAACCCCTTACTAGTCAGCCCCAATTTTGGCAAGTGATGCATTCATGACATACCCAAAATAAAAAGGTTGCTCCTCATAAGTCATTCTGAATAGACACATAACCAACATATATTTAGAAAGCCAACCCTTGAGAGTTTACATCTCAAGACTCAAAATTAATCAGACTGTTATTAATATTGAGATATATAAGCTCAAACATAAAAACAAAAACAACAAATCTTAAGAACATATTTATTAAATGTATACAAATATTATGTGAATTTAGGATAGCAACTTGAAACCACAAGTGTAGCCACAATTGTGGTCATGCTTCATTTAAAATCTGAGGATGATATCTCTAAAATTAAGCATTTTGTTCAGCCTATTGTGAGAGCATGTTAGGGGAGACTTTAGAGAATTTTTAGCATATATGCATTCTGTAAACGTTGTTTATTCATATGAAAACCCCAAATCGCACGAAAATAAATCACACACAAAACACATAATATTTCAATCGTGCATTTATTAGTTCCTTGTTTCAGGTGAAGAGATGTCAGTTTCGCTTTGTTATTATCACGGATGTCCAGTATGAGGAAGTGTACACATGACGCGTCATGCAGAAGAGGTCACGCTAGACCACGTGAGATGTTTGACAGCTGTACAGCGAATGATGTAGCTTTGAGGTCAAATATGACGCGAGTCACGTTATCCAGGAACAGGAGAAACACATCTCGCTCCGTTCGCTGTTTGAGCTCTTTAGATCGCATATTTCAGTGGTAAATGAATATAAATGTTATTCTTTATGACGAAATATTTTACAAACATGCGAGAATTAATCATTATTTCTCAAAATATGCGCACCATTGGACTAAAAGCCCTGGCGGATGCTGTATATTGCATGTATGTGAGCACAAATAAACCGGAGAAGACGTGAATGAATGCTTTATGAGTGATGATTTCTATTCAAAATAACGAACGTTACAGATTTATTATTTTGCACTCCTGGCATAAATTAAGAAATTAATGTCACTGCAAACCAGTTTAATCATAAACAGTGGTCAAATATCGAAGCTGGAGTCTTTAATCTTTCAAATGATGTTGTTTTTGTCCAGATCAAATAAGAGTGTAGATGTTTAAATGAGTAATAAAGGTAGAACAGCGATAATCTGGGATCACAGGTGATCTTTGATGAGTAAGGGGTTTTAACCATTTAAAATTGTGTGTGTGTGTGAGAGAGAGTGAGAGTGAGTGAGAGAGAGAGAGTTTGTATTTGTATAGAGACAGTCAGTAATGTGTTCTTTGCTTTATGTCATTTCAGGCAATAAAAACAAGATTTGCAGAGGTGCTGGACAGTGACAGCGCTCTCCTGGCTGCTGTGACTCTGCCCAGGTTTAAGTTACGTTGGCTGCGAACCCAAGAAAGAAAGGACAAGGCCAAAGCAGAGCTGCTGGCGGTATGTCGTGCAAGTGTAAGAAGTGAAGACCAGCATAAAGGTACAAGCACCACCACACCCACATGTACCGGCTCAACTGTTGAGGATGCATTCTTCTCCTTTGATGAAGAGGACGACACTTCTGCTACTGCGGAAAGTCAAGTGGCAGATTATTTGAAATCAGGAGCCCAAGGGATTGACTCACTTCATGGATTTCCCCTTATAAAGAGAATTTCCCTGAAGTATAATGCTGCCACTCCTTCCAGTGCTCCGGTGGAGAGACTATTTAGCCTGGGGAAGCTGGTTTTCACACCAAAAAGGAACAGACTCTCTGACCACAAGTTTGAGAAGCTGCTTCTCTTGCGATACAACCACTGGTTTCAGAGCTAAAATGTTGACATGACTGGGCTGGGTGGGTGGATGGGAGAGGAATGCATACATGTTTAGAGTTGCATTTAACAAACCCATGAACATTTCCAGTTCAATTTGCACTCCTATAAGCTATTTACTTTCTTTAAGAAACAAAATTGGAGCACTTTATGTCCATCCATTGTGTACTAGTTCTGTTAAGTTAGAGTTGCATTAAGTGAAAATTTGTGCAGGTAACTGTCTTTGCTGTTGGTGAGACAACTGGGTTGGCTGGGTGGATAAATGATTGCACAAATGCAAAATGAACGATTGCATTTATGCACTTTTAAGTTTTATTGAAGAAATCCATATACATTTTCAGTTCAGTTTAAAGCCTCTGTTAGATTGTGTATTTCTCTTTTTGAGAAAATATTTTGAGAAGTGTATGTCCATCCGCTGTCGTTTACGTTGAGTTGCAATAAATGCAAACCTCTGTGCAGGTACTTGTCTTTGTTGTCGTACACTCTATTCATCTGGCTTATGAAACACGCTTTGAGAAGGTGGGGGCCAGGGGGGGTTACGGGGGCGAGAAACGAAAAAGTAACGCAATAGTTACTTTTACTGGTAACTAGTTACTTTTATAGTGGAGTAACTCAGTTAGTAACTCAGTTACTTTTTGGGAGAAGTAACTAGTAACTATAACTAATTACTTTTTCAAAGTAACGTTCCCAACACTGCTCATTTTATATCTAAATACGATCTAAACTAACGAATTACAAAAAAAATCCCCCCCCCCCCCCACACACAGTTGTCAGGCACTCGGAACCTGTCGAAAAATACAATAAAAGTCCATGGGACCAACCTGTAAAAACATGAATTTATGCTGTGAAAACGGACATTTTAACATTTTAAACGGACATCTGCTCCCTTTTGGGACCGGCCCCCTAGCGGAGTCTACATGAATTGCAGTTTTTCGCACTTCCGGGTCGGCTTCATTTTTCAGCTTTGAAAGTTGCCTCTTGGGCATTGTCTGCTCAGTGTGCTGAATGGTGTCCTTCGCTGTGCTCCGAACCCTTCTGTTGTGAGTCTTCACCTGTCCGGCTGCTTTAGCACAATCTGTGCTGACGTCTTTGCCCTGTCTGCTGTTCTGAAATATTTTCTGTCCATTTGGACTTCTAAAAGAAAATTATTATTTACATAATGAGTTTATGTTCATGAGAATATAACATACAATCCCGATAAAAATTATATTATAAAATATTATGTTTTAACATATGTAAAATGAATAAATTAATACATTTATAACCAGTTGGCTATAATGGGGTTGGTTGGCACGTGTCATTAGGACACACCTCTTTACTGAAATGATGTTAGACACAAAGCATCTCTCATCAGAGACTTTTAAATTTCATATAAAAATATAGCTGATCCTATCTATATCAACTGAAATCCTTACAGTTTATATATCTCTATCTATCATAATTCTAAAATGTATTTAGTGGGGATCATTTATTTGTTTTAACACAGTAAAATAGAAAGGTTATCCTCAGCTCAACAGTCAGTGACAGTTCCATGATTTAGTAAATGGGTGTATTCAGGTCACAAGGGCAGTCATTTTAATGTCAGATTTCTGTGGCAGCGCCCTCTAGTGTACTGGAATTGAACTGTGTGCCAACCAACCCTTGACCCAACCAGCCCCACTCTCCCTATTCAATATAAACCCTCATAGGATCAGACCATAAACACCGGCTGAACAACACACACTGAACAACACACACTGAACAACACACACTGAACAACACACTGAACAACACACTGAACAACACACACTGAACAACACACACTGAACAACACACACTGAACAACACACTGAACAACACACTGAACAACACACACACTGAACAACACACACTGAACAACACACTGAACAACACACTGAACAACACACACACTGAACAACACACACTGAACAACACACTAAACAACACACACTGAACAACACACACTGAACAACACACACTGAACAACACACTGAACAACACACTGAACAACACACACACTGAACAACACACACTGAACAACACACACACTAAACAACACACTGAACAACACACTGAACAACACACACTGAACAACACACACTGAACAACACACACTGAACAACACACTGAACAACACACTGAACAACACACACTGAACAGCACACACTGAACAGCACACACAACAACACACACTGAACAACACACACACTGAACAACACACTGAACAACACACACACTGAACAACACACACTGAACAACACACTGAACAACACACTGAACAACACACTGAACAACACACACTGAACAACACACTGAACAACACACACACTGAACAACACACACTGAACAACACACACTGAACAACACACTGAACAACACACTGAACAACACACACTGAACAACACACACTGAACAACACACTGAACAACACACTGAACAACACACTGAACAACACACACTGAACAACACACACTGAACAACAAAACTCTGAACAACAACACACTGAACAACCCACTGAACAACACACTGAACAACACACTGAACAACACACACTGAACAACACACACTGAACAACACACTGAACAACACACTGAACAACACACACTGAACAACACACACTGAACAACACACTGAACAACACACACTGAACAACACACACTGAACAACACACTGAACAACACACACTGAACAACACACACTGAACAACACACACACTGAACAACAACACACTGAACAACAACACACTGAACAACACACACTGAACAACACACAATGAACAACACACTGAACAACACACTGAACAACACACACTGAACAACACACACTGAACAACACACTGAACAACACACACTGAACAACACACACTGAACAACACACACTGAACAACACACACTGAACAACAAAACTCTGAACAACAACACACTGAACATCACACACTGAACAACACACACTGAACAACACACTGAACCACACACACTGAACAACACACACTGAACAACACACTGAACAACACACACTGAACAACACACACTGAACAACACACTGAACAACACACTGAACAACACACACTGAACAACACACTGAACAACACACTGAACAACACACTGAACAACACACACTGAACAACACACACTGAACAACACACACTGAACATCACACACTGAACAACACACACTGAACAACCCACTGAACCACACACACTGAACAACACACACTGAACAACACACACTGAACAACACACACTGAACAACACACACAACAACACACTGAACCACACACACTGAACAACACACACAACACACTGAACAACACACACTGAACAACACACACACTGAACAACACACACTGAACACACACACTGAACAACACACACTGAACAACACACACTGAATAACACACTGGACCACACACACAACACACTGAACAACACACACAACACACTGAACAACACACACACAACACACTGAACAACACACACACAACACACTGAACAACACAC
>CM060622.1:51511239-51578739 GCA_030578275.1 Meda fulgida
TTTCCCTATTGTACCCCTGTGTCATTGTCTTTGGTTTTTTTAATTTTACTGATAAGTTTCTCCACACATCAACTAACTCATTAGTTTCAATAAAACGATTTAATGACATCCTGGAAGCTGTATGAGGTTATAGGATGGTTTCTAATCTAAATCCATCGCCTGTCAATTAATGTCCCCTGCAATCAGGAGATAATGGTCAGGATCTCTACGATTTTGTACAGTATTTAACAATTTTTCTAAAACAAAAACAATCTCTCAGCTGCAATAACTGGAGTCATACACATTTATAACACAAGCGTTGCAACATCAATTTTGCATTAACTTTTAAAAGTCGCCTTCACAATTTCCTCCACCTTCATATGAAATTGGCAAACAATTTTTGCATAGAAGATCCTTCACAGCATTGTACTCTTTTTTGTGACTTAACATAGCCATACCCTCCCCTTCCTCTTTTCCAATTCACTTCATTTATAATGTCCACTATGAGTTTCTTGAGCAAAAATATATTACATGTTTCTTTTCATTTAATTGAAACAATTGACTCCTTTCTTCTTGATATCTCTTGCTTCCATCAGATTTAAAGTTGCAAACTACAAATCAATTATAATTAAAATGTAAAGGAAAAACCAATCATTAAATGCAAAAAACAAAAAAGAACAACTCTTATGAATTCTTTTCATTTCAGTTAAAATTGGTTCTACACGCAATTTTTGTAAAGATTTTTTGTCCAATCTATTGGAACTCTTGTACTTAATAGTCCTCCTCCCCTCTTTCTCTCATTAAGAAACGTGCTGACTCAATGAAGATTTTATGATCGGTTAAAAAAATCGTCTATCACCACAATCCGTTTGCCTTTTGTATTGTTCAGAAAACGTTGTACTTTTTCGAGGTCTGTACGCTAGTTCTTGACTTCATATCAGTAGACACCTAACTGAGGGCTCCTTCTCACCAAAACTGACCAAAAGAAGCATCCGTAGTTGAGTCATCTGAAGTGTCCTCCGAACTATTATTTCCCCTCTTTTATTGACTCTTCGGCTATTCTTTAGTTGTTTCTTAAATTTAGAACCCCCTTCACTTTTTTTGCTTTCTTTTCCACTACCAGGAATTATAAATCCAATTCTTTCTTCCTCCATCATTATTCGTTCCTTATTTTCATTGTGTTTCTATCACGTCTTTTATCATTTCACCATCCAGGACCTTTGGATCAATCTCATTTCTCTTGTTCTATCCTCAGTTTCTTTTTCAGTGTTTGCACTTTCACTAAATTGTGTACCTGAGGTTGATTCTGCTGCCTTACAGCCTGAATCACATTTTTTGAGAGTTTTGCTCTGGACTTGATGTCCTACCCACCCCACCCCCCCCCCCCCCCACACCTGAAACACTTATTGACTCAGTTGTCGGCAAAAAATCACTATCAAATCCCTCTCACTTTAAACTTCAGCGTTATATTTAATTCATCTACATCCCCTTCAGAATCATGAAAAGTTGTCTACGAAAAGACACATATGTTTCAAAAGCGGAGACCTTACAACCCTGTGGAATCTTTTTTACTGCAGAAAACTATTTGTCGTGTCTTGCAATTCACGTTAAAATCTCGTCAATAATAACGGCGGTGCATTTGAAAAACACAACTTTTTTTGCCGGATATTAAAAAGCGGGAAATTTCCATATGTTCGTCTTCTTGATTACAATCTTGTTCAACAACTTGATGCACTTTTTCAATCTGACTCCAACAAAACAGACCAATTGCACTGTGATTCTGGGACGCCGACTTAAATGGAACTATGTCCAAAACGATTTCTCCAACTGCGAGACTACATTCCTCAACGGGCATTCCACCCCGACCGGGACCTTAAACGCCCCCCCCAATGCGGCGCGTCAACTGTTTAAACGTCATTTCCACAGGCGGCCAGAAAAAGCCCGTCAATCGGCCGCTTCTGTAACTTCCGCCCCAATACCTGTGCTTTTCTAATCACAGCCAGCTAAAAACATCTAGAACATTAGAAAAAGAAGATAATAGAGCAAAGACCAGGACTTCACCAAAAAAACACTCTTCAGACACACGGCTCACTCACCCGCTCCCATTCGCGGCATGCGCACAGAGAGAGAGAGAGAGGGTGAGGAGAGAGAGAGTAGGGGGAGAAGGGGGGGGAGAAAGGGAGAGGAGAGGAGAGTGAAAGAGAGACGAGAGAGAGAGAAGAGAGAGAGAGAGAGAGAGAGAGAGGGGGAGAGAGAGAGAGAGAGAGGGAGAGAGTGAGCGAGAGAAAGAGAAGAGGGAGAGAGAGCGAGAGAAGAAGAGAGAGGGAGCGAGAGATCTTGGAGAGAGGGAAGAGAGGGAGAGAGAGAGAGGAGTAGAGGGGCAGAGAGAGGGAGAGAGTGGGAGAGAGTGAGAGAGAGAAAAGAGAGAAGGACGAGAGAGAGAGAGAGAGAGGAGAGAGGGCGGTCAAGAGGAGAGAGGCGAGAGGAGAGAGAGAGGGATGATAGAGGAAGCAGGAATCCACCGAACAGACCTCAGATCTCGACCCACTCCTGCAGAAATAACTGTTGAGCACACCTCACCCTCCCGCTCAAAGCTAATACCTCTTCCTAAGGAGCACTTCACCAAGCTGGAGATGGAGATGGTGCAGCTCAGAGAAACTGTGCTGAGACAAGCAGCCGTCGACACATGTGCAGCTCATACTGAAACTCCAGCAGAACACAGAGCACTTAACACAGAGACTGTCAGCCTCACACAGGCAAATGTAGACAGCTGCAGACAGAGACGGACAGTATCAGTGTGAGCTTGACCGCAATGAGACTGCAGCTAGTAGGACAGAGAACAGTCCACACAGAGATGAGGCAGCATCAGAGAGGATTGCAGGGAGGGAGAGAGCAGCAGAGCCAGTGAGATCCAGGCCCTGAGGAGGCAGTCTGAGTGAGCACTCCTCCTGGAAGAGCAGGAAACCCAGAGCAGACCACAGAGCTCAAATACTGCCCTCCCACCTCACAGTCGGCCGAACACCGGGATGTCAACCACCATCCGTCAGCGCCAGAGAGACCCGTCCCAGACGCTCACAGCCATCACAGCGCCCCCTGCCAGATTCCTCAGCCCACAGCAGCCTCATGCCCCCGTCTCACAGGCAGCCCAGCACTAACAAGACACAGAGGGACCTGAATAGTCTCACTCTCGATTCAAACCGCAAATTCATGACGTAATTAAAGAAACTTTTCCCCCAACACCGAGCTGTGTAAATGCTGGTGTTCCCACCACTGACCAAAGCCCTGGTGCTCTGACAGAGTCCCGCTAGGGCCGGCCCAGCCAACATCATTATCCACACAGGCACCAACGACCTGCGGAGCCAGGCCGGACCGAGTGGTCTGACTCCTCAGAGCTGTCGTGGGAAAAAGCTAGAAAAAATTTCCCCAACTCTAAATCAATCCTGTCCACTCTACTTCAGAGGACAGATTTCCATCCAACAAATAAATAAAATAAATTCCTGCATCTCTATACTCAGTGCCTCAGCCCAACGTCCATTTGGCCCTCATCCAGACCTGGACACTGTATCGTCTATACGAACACGTCCACCTTTACAAAGAACCTGGTACTATTCTTGCAAAGAGACTCAAAGAAGTCCACTCTAATCCAGGACCAACCAGACAGCCCCAAGGTGGAGCAGAAAAGCCTAAACCCAAGTCCATCTATGAGACACACTCCAGCAATCTACATCTCAGCGCACAGTCATCTAGAGCCCGAGCGGAGCTAGCACCACACCGAGCGGCAGCACCCAGACAGGATCTCAGACGGGGAGACCGTCCTTACAACAGGCCCCACAGCTCAAGCGCTGAAGGCCGTCCACAGCAAGCCGGGTCCAGACCGCCAGGACCGAGCTACGCCCAAGATGTAGCGGGGAGGCAGGATCGGAGCCACACTGAACTCATGAACTCCACACATCCTGAGTATCATCTGCTCTCACCTGCTAACACACAGTGGACAGTGGTCAAGTAAAAAAAAAAAAACTAAGGTTGTGGTATTAAACTGTACATTTAATATAGTATTGTTATGTTTTTGAGTCCCCTTAACACACTTTACTTCCATCATTCATTGTTTAATTTAATCTATTGTAATTTAGACATTCTCTTTTCTCAAAATAGCAAAAACACCCACTACACATCTATTTAAAAAGTTTATGAAGAAATCACTTGTTTTTCTACGTGGAATATTCAAGTCTAAACTCCTCAGTCATTGGCTTAAAAAAGTAGAAAGTCTGATTTTATGAAAGAACTCCAAAGGACCTAGTAATGTCATCGTCTTACAGGAAAACTGGGTGTAGAGGAGTTGCTGTTCACTGGCTGTCCCTCAGGATACAGAGTGATAATATTACCATCAGTCAAACTCACATCAGTCACACAAGGGAGAGGACCTCGGGAGGGATGATAATATGGGTCAAATCTGAACTGTCCATCGAATTAATAAAATGGAGAACAGTCACACTGTGGCTTTAACAAAATACAAAAGGAAGATATCTGCATCTAAGCCTGGGTTTTCCTTTGTGCAACTTACATCCTCCAACTATCGTCGAGTCTCCCGTACTTCCAAGAGGAAAACTTTCAAAATATAGAAAGAGAAAGCAGCCATTTCAGGCCCAGGGAAATGTGCTGCATATGGGTGATTTTTATACGCTAGAACAGGAGAAGTATTAGTTTTCATTGAATCACAGGTACCAGATTTATCATGGCCATAACGACCTGTACCCCCTTCTTAACCCCAAGCAGACAAAACTGCGATCAAAACCGTGAACGTCACGACGGCAGATACTACAGACTCTACCGAGGACTGGCTTGTACATCTCACGGAAGATGCGAGTAGGACTCGCTCGGCGATACACCTACAGCTCTGTCTTGGTAAACGGCACAGTAGATCGATGCCATCAAGATCTAGACCTTTCTCTTTGAGAGCTCACAGTCAAACCCTTAAAACCTTTCTCAGACACAGCCAATCACCTCTATATAATAGACAATCTGAAACTCAACCAAATACCAATTAGGAACCCATATCAAATGAGCAAAATTAAAGTCATTTCAAATGATCGAAAACAGTGCACTTAATTACAGCACTGCTGTTGATCTCCGAAATACAATCCCTCATACATTCATTCCGAATACAGGATACCCTAAAAATCAAATCGGCATTCAATCAAGAAGTGCAAGATTAAACACAATTCTACAAACAGCACAAAAAAAAGTATTTGTATCAACCGTTACCCCCTCCAAACATATTTAGATTTACAAATGGTTTTTGATTTGTACTGTAAGGCTCTGAGGGAAGAAAAAACCTAAGATACTTATCAAAACCAAAAACACAGACAACATATAATTAGGACTCCGCTTTCTTTACTGTAAGGCATTTAAAACAATAAAAGCCACACCTCCGGCGGAAAAAAAAAAAAAAGCCAGTTTCTGACAAAACCAGTTTGAAGAAATTGAAAAATCTATAAACTCACACAAATTTTGGGTAATAAATGGAAATTGTTTATACAACCAATCAAGAAGTTCTGGCAATCCAAGATGGGGAGGAGTGGAAAAAAAAACACTTCCAAGAAACTATACAGCCCACAGAAATTCAAATTATAAACAAAATGAAATAATTACTATAACTAGACCAATTTAGAAAGATCAATTAAAGAAATCAAAACACTTAAGATTTTCCCCATAACAATGAAAGGAATTGGAAGACCAAATTAGGAGTTCCTTGAGCACAAGAAAGCTGTGGTTGTCGACAGCATCCTGAAAAGATGCCGCTTGAAAATGAAACACACAGACCAAAGCTTCAAACTGGCCATGCTGAAACTGTTCAACTGATTGTTCTGGTGTAGGGTTCTTCCCTGAGATCTGGAAACAAGGGCTCATAAGCCCCATCCACAAGAATGGCGACAAATTAGACCCAACAACTACCGAGGCATCTGTGATGAACAGTAACCTGGGGAAGGTCTCCTGCAGCGTTCTTAAACTCCAGACTTTAGACTTCCTTATGAAAGCACAATGCCTTGAGTAAATGCAAATCGGCTTTCTTCCCCAAATGTCGCAACATCCGATCCTATTTTTACATTACAAACCACTAATTGACAAATATGTAAATCAACAACAAAGGACAAATCTTTGCTTGTTTTCATTGATTTTCAAGAAGCCTTTGATTCAATTGGCACAAAGGAATATACCTCAAAACTTCTTATCGACAGTGGAATAGGGGGGAAATTCTATGATTTGATCAAAATCGATGTACACAGCCAGCCAATTCTGTTAAAATTGGGAAACCAAAGAAACCAAAAAATTTTTCCCAGGGGCGCGCGAAGTGAGACAGGGCTGCAGTTTAAGCCCACCTCTTCAACATTTACATCAACCAATAGCGATACGTGAGAACATGCTCCCTTTCAAGGTCTTCACACTCTACACGACCCCGAGATAAAGTGTCTTCTATACGGCAGATGACCCTGGTCCTCTGTCGCCACTAAAGAGGGGCATCAGGACAGCCCATGGATCTGCTGGAGGATTACTGTCAGTAATGGGCCCTGGAGTAAACTCCAGAAAACTAGAGTCAGATGTTCCAGAAACGCTCAGATCTCAGGGGACCAAATCACAACATTCACACTGTCACGAGAACCATTGAGGACCACAAAAACTACCACCTTACCTCGGCCTGAAAATAACCTCAAACTCGGCAACTTTACTTTGGCTGTAAATGAATCAAAGAGAAAGCCAAGGGCTTTTTGCCCATTAAAAAAGATCAATCAACTTGACATCCCAATCAATTTGGCTAAACTTTTAAATCACTAATTGGACCAATTGCTTTATATGGCAGTGAAGTGTGGGGTTCCTTCTATTCAAATTTGATTAAAAATTGGAAAAAGATCCAATGAAACTCTAAATTTCGGAATTTCTGTAAAGACTACTCAAAGTTCAAAGAAAAACACCAAACAACGGATGCAGGGACAGATTAGGCCATCCATCTCCTTTCTAAACATCCAAAAAAGAGCCATCAAATTAAGGAAACACCTAAAAACAGGACCCAACACATTTCCATTACAAAGCCCTCTAAAAACACCAACGAGCTGAGCGTAGCGAGGAGTCCACTGTGCAGATGGCTGCTGAGACTGACTGGGCTCTCTTCTCTCACACACACACACACACACACACCTGAGCGTAGCGAGGAGGAGGTCCCTGTGCCGCTGGTGCTGAGACTGACTGGGCTCTCTCTCTCACCACACACACACACACACACACAACTACAACCTGAGCGTAGCGCAAGGAGTCCCCTGTGCCGCTGGTGCTGAGACTGACTGGGCGCTCTCTCTCTCTCACACACACACACACACACACACTACACACACACACCTGAGCGTAGCGAGGAGACCCCGTGCCAAGCTGAGCTGAGGACTGACTGGGCTCTCTCTCTCACCACACACACAACACACACACAATACACACCTGAGCGTAGCGAGGAGTCCCCTGTGCCAGTGGTGCTGAGACTGACGGGCCTCTCTCCTGCAGAGATCAGTCGCCTCAGCACACACACACACTCACACACATTCGGCCGCACAAATTATCAACACAGAACATGACAGTAACATCACCATTGGAACAACCACCATTAAAAACCACCCCAAACTGGAATGATATTCGGCACTATAACGAGAGTACACTGTTTTTGCGAACTTCCTGAGCACAGTGGTTATGTTGTTGAAACTCAGGAAAAACCCTGACGCTGTACAGACTCGCGAGCACAGTGTGGCTGTAGAGTGTGTGTGTGTGTTGTTGTGTTGTGTGAAGAGAGAGGGAGAGCGAGAGAGAGAGGAGGAGAGAGAGACTCAGCGAGCCAGTCTGGCTGTAGAGACGGGCCGGCGCAGACAGACCTGCTCTCCGTGAGGACAGACTCTGCCCGCACTGCATCCTGGGAGAGTGACGGAGACGCGCTGCCACTTCCTCACAGAAAGCCCAAAATATAAACCATCAGAGCATATTACCCAAAATTAATATAATATTTCCCCAATTTAACACCTGTAATCCAACCAAGAAACTCTGTTTCATTCTTGGCGAAGAAGCCAAATTGATCAAATATAGCTGGCAAAAAATTTGTATCATCTGAGGGACGACCAGAAGAAACAGCAAACATCCAAATAAACACACACTCATCACAGCCTAAGGACTACACACACACACACAACACTCAGTCACAGCTAAGACACACACCACCCACTCACTCACAGCCCTAAGACCTACACACACACACTCCATCACAGCCTAAGACCTAAAACACACTCAGTCACAGCCTAAGACCCACCACACACACACAAAACACACCACAACACCACAACACAACACACACTCCTCACAGCCTAAGACCTACACACACACCCACACACACACACCACACACATCACAGCCTAAGGACCTACAACACATGTATATAATGTTTAATTTTGTTTGTTTTTGTTTTTCTATATAGATGATTTCTAAACTTTTTTATTTATATATTAATCTGTGTTTTATTACTATTGTTTTAAGATATCGTATTATTATTTTTGTGTACTAAAAGTTGTAAATCATTTTTCTATGTTGTTTTGAATGTTTGGCCAATACAAAATGTAATTTTTGTATGCCAATAAAGCTTTATGAATGATGAATTGAATTGAGATGAAAGATGCGAAGGAGAGAGATGTTGAGAGAGAGCGAGAGGTGAGGAGAGAGGGAGGAGGAGGGAGGAGAGGAGAGAGTTGTGAGAGAGAGAGGGAGAGAGAGAGAGGAGGAGGAAGAGAGAGAGGAGGAGAGGAGAGAGAGAGAGAGAGAGAGAGAGGGAGAGAGGGAGAGAGAGAGAGAGAGAGAGAGAGAGCAGAGAGAGAGAGAGGGAGAGAGGGAGCGGGATGAGAGAGAGAGAGATTGGAGAGGGAGGAGAGAGAGAGAGAGGGAGAGGGAGTGAGGAAGAGGGAGACGAGAGAGGGAGAAACGGGCGAGAGAGAGAGGAGAGGGAGAGAGAAGAGGAGAGAGAGAGAGAGAGGGAGAGGGGAGAGGGAGAGGAAGAGAGAGAGAGAGAGAGGGAGAGGAGAGGGAGAGAGAGAGGGAGGGAGAGAGAGAGAAGGGACAGAGAGAGGGAGAGAGAGAGAGAGGAGAGAGGGAGAGAGAGTGAGATAGAGTAAAAGTGAGAGGACGAATAGGAGAGGAGAGAGTGAGAGGGGGAGAAGAGAGAGAGGGAGAGAGAGAGAGGAAGAGAAGAGAGACGGGACGGAGAGAGAGGGGGAGAGAGAGGTGGGAGAGAGAGAGGGAGAGGTGCGAGAGGAGAGAGACGAGAGAGAGAGAGGGAGAAGAGAGAGGGAGAGAGTGAGAGAGAGAAAGAGAGAGGGAGAGAGAGAGAGAGAGGGGGAGAGAGGGAGAGAGAGAGAGAGAGAGAGAGAGGGAGAGAGTTTGAGAGAGAGACGAAGAGAGTGGGAGCAGAGAGAGGAGAGAGAGAGAGAAGGGAGGAGAGGTGAGAGAGGGATGTGAGAGGGAGAGAGAGGGAGAGAGAGTAGAGGGAGGAGAGAGAGAGAGCGTGAGAAGAGAGTGAAAACGAGAGGAGGAGAGAGTGAGAGAGAGAGAGAGAGAGAGAGGAGAGGGAGGAGAGAGAGGATGGAGAGAGTGATGAGAGAGAGAAAGAGAGAGGGAGAGAGAGAGAGGGAGAGGAGAGTGAGAGATGAGAATGATGAGCGGGAGAGGAGAGAGGAGAGAGGGAGCGAGAGGGAAAGGAGAGGGAGAGAGAGAGACGGAGAGAGTGAGAGAGAGAAAGAAAGAGAGAGGAGAGAGAGAGAGGTGGGAAGGAGAAAGTGAGCGAGGAGAAAGAGAGAGGGAGAGAGAGAGAGGGAGAGAGAGAGGGAGAGAGAGAGGGAAGAGAGAGAGGGAGAGAGTTGATGAGAGAGAAAGAGAGAGGAGAGAGAGAGAGAGGAGGGGGGAGAGAGTGAGTGAGAGGGGTAGAGAGTAGAGAGGAGAGGGAGAGATGAGAGGGAGGAGGAGAGAGGGAGAGAGTGAGAGAGTGAAAGAGAGAGGGAGAGAGAGAGAGAGAGGGGGGGGGGGGAGAGAGAGAGAGAGAGATGGGGAGAGTGTGAGAGAGAGAAAGAGAGAGGGGAAGAGAGAGAGCGAGAGAGGGGAGGAGAGTGAGGGAGAGAGAGAGGGTGAGAGTGAGAGAGTGAAGGAGAGGGAGAGATGAGAAGAGAGGAGTGGAGGGAAGTGAGAGAGAGAAAGAGGAGAGAGAGAAGAGAGAGAGAGAGAGAGAGAGGAGAGAGAGAGAGAGAGAGAAGAGAGAGGTGAGTATTGGGCGAGAGAGAGAGAGAGGAGGGAGAGTGAGAGAGAGAAAGAGAGAGGGAGAGAGAGACGAGCGTGAGAGAGAGAGAAGAGAGGAGGGAGAGAGAGAGAGAAGCAGGGAGAGAGAGAGAGAGAGAAAGAAGGAGAGAGAGAAGGGGAAGAGAGAGAGAGAGAGAGAGAGCAGGAGAGTTGAAGAGAGCGGAAGAGAGAGGAGAGAGAGAGAGAGGGGGGGGGGGCGAGAGAGCGGGAGGACTTTGATTTTTAACAAATCTTTATTCACTAGGTTTAGTAAGAGAAAAATATAATTACAAATAACCTCAGCACATATCACCTCAAACCACCACATAAAACATATGTACATTAACATCAAAAACCATGCACATTCCCACAAAAGTAAAATTAAAATAAATTAAATAAAAAGTATTACAAATTTAAGAATAAAATTCCCACTTGGTAACACACACACGCTTCTGTCTGTCCAAAAACTCATGAATGCAACCACATTTTGTTAGTTTAAAAAAGCCGGAATTCCGCTTTAATCCTATGCAGATACGAAAGCTTTTAAAAAAGTTAGGATCTGTGTTCACTATTCTTTCCGCTTGTTTTTTCCTTGTAATCCATATTGCCAGCTTTGCTCACAATTAAAAAAATTGATTAACGAAAATTCTTTTTTTTTCTGTGCAAACATACTTTGGGCAAAGATTAAATATATTTTCATCAATGTCTTCTCCAAGTTGTTCTAAGCCAACTCTTTAACGATCGAAACAAACCATTTAGCCTAGAAACATCTAAAAAAAGATGCTTCAAGGTTTCTTATGACCACAAAAGATACATTCTTTCCACACAGTGGGGGTCAACACGTATGTCAAAGTATCTATTAGTCCTTAATTTGCGAATGTACAAATTTTCCACTGAAGATCTGCAGTGTGTTTTTCTATACGGTGCTTTATATAAGTCTCCAACATCTCCTTGGAGAAGACCTGGGGCCCAACACATCCAACCATTTGGATTCTTTACAGTTCTTCAGTTCTGATTGATGGGGTGGAGACTTTTCACGCAGATAACTCACAAGCTTCTTTGAATACGTCTTCAAACAAATTCAGTTCAGGTATACAGAAAACAAGAAGTGAATCTTTTTCGGGCATTCTCATCTATTATCATTGAAATCCTGAGTTTTTGGAAAACTTTCTTTCATTTCATTCTCTGTTTACCAACAGCGGTTTTCTGTATACTTTCTCTGTAAATAGAAGGAGAACTAAAAAAAATGTCCTTCATTATTTTATCATAAATCTCACAGATTTTATGCCGCAAATACACTGTTCTTGGGGAACTTTTCCACTTGTTCATTTCTTCAGATTAGACAAACTTGTGCATTGGCTTCACCATTGATGCTTGCAAACTTCTCATTTTCTACACATTTGCTTGTATTAGTGGGTTCGCTTCAAGAGTGGCCTCATTTTTTATCAACTCAAAGGTTTGAATCTCTCTTTCTTCAAAGACAGAATTCCAAACTTTCAAAACTGATTTATAAAATGGAGAAGAATCAATCCATTCAAATCTTTCAAAATGATTAAAAACAGATTAAAATCTTATTCTTAAACCTATTCATACTGGCGTAATAAAGGAAACAAGCTGTATCAGCCCACAGATTTTTCCAGAATACAGCAACTTCTGTGCACAGTCTGCAGCCTAAAAGTCGTGATTCTGCTTCTTTATCTATTAAGCCTTGTCCACCTTCACTGACTGGTAAGTAAAAATAGCCAGATTTTACCATGCTGACCAGACTAAAAGAATCCATTTATTTTCCTTGTAGTAGATGATACTACTGCGCGGGTGGATTAACACGTTTAGTTGATGCCAATCCAAAGTGCTTGGGAAGCAGCAGATTGTTTGCCACAGCTGTACCCCCCTGATTGACAACTGAGGCAGGATCCATGCCCACCGTGGACAAACGCTCACACATCTTATCAAACATTCCTTCCAGTTCTTTCTGAATGTTAGTTGTTCAGTCCCTAAATAAATTAACCCAATATTTTAAGGCCATCTTTACCCCATTTACACCTCCTGGTACTGATGGTGGCTCTTCTTCAGACCAATTCACTAAAATAAAACCTTTAATTTTTTTCCCGTTTACCTTTGCTAAAGAGCATTTTCATATCTCTTTAAAACACTTCTTCTCAAAACAATCATATTCTTTTGCTTTATGATAACACGGTAACGTCATCAGCATAGGCAGAGAACTTGGGTTTAACTTTTTGTTCTTCAATTAGAAGCCATCCAACATTTTTCGCCAATTGACCAAAGCAATGGTTAAATAGACTTAAAGATCTTAAACATTCCCAGACAAAGGACAACCCTTGTCTAAACTCTACGGACAGACCATGGTTGACTTAGCGATATTACCCTCTCCAACCTTCTACATTGTAGAAACATCATGACGTATAACAGTTTTATCCATGAATAAAAAGCTCACCAAACCAAAAGCTTTAAGGGAAATATACGACTAAAAGTGACTAACTGATCAATTGCCTTCTCTTGATCAATTGCATTATATTCAAATATTGTCAACATCCCTTTTGCAATGATCTATGATATCACAGCTGTTCTCACGAAAATGCGTCTCTAATTAGCAGCAGTGAGTCTTATCGTGTAATTTATACGCAAAATTAGTTTTTACGTGAATAGGATACGCAGTTTTCGCGGCATTTGATTACGCAGTTTATTTGCGTGTAATACACACGCACCCCACACACTAATTCTGCCCATGCTTGTAATACAACACGCAATCCACACCACTACTCTAAACCTACCCTCAACCAACCCATGCGTATCTATGCACGTATAATTTTTAAAAACCTCATTTTCGGCGTTTAAATTACACCGATTTATACACTTGCTGTTGCTATAGAGACGGCAATTAGTGTGATCGGGTTGGAATATCACGAACAAGAAAAATGTTATATAGTTCTTTTAGGATAACAATAAGATTGATAAATCATTCACTATATGTTCTAAATACAATTTCAATCCATTGAAGACATTTCGCTTGATTTTATTGTCATTACCTAAAAATTGCACCACTTCGTTCTCCTGTTCTTTAAAAGACAAGATCACCTTTCTTTGGCAACAAAGATTCGAACGGCTCTTTACAGCTTGTTGCAGCTCTTTTTTCTGTAAGATGATTTAAAAAACATCAAACAAAATCATCTTTTAATAAGCCCCAAAAATGTTTATAAAAATTCGTCTGGGGAGTCATCAATTCCAGTGGTGCCACTGGGATAGCTGACTAACAGCCTTTTTACTTCATCAATGTCAATTCATCCTCGGTTGGTTCTTCGGTTATCAGCAACTTTGGTCAATCATTAAAAGGTCCTTGTAGCAATGTTTCGGGAAGAAGGAGGCGGGAACCGTCGCGAACAATCAATATATAATTTATTTCAAATAAACAAACAAACGAAAATACCGCCAGCACCCTCGCGGACGCTGCTGGCTACCGAAAAATTAAAATAAATTCCTGCAGCCCTCAAGCGGACGATGTGGCTAAAGTAAAATACAAAAACAAAAACAAACTAAAATACAGGCCCTGTTCCTCTTCGATCAATCAACGTCGTCGCTCCACCTTTATGCTTCCGCTACTCCGTGTGGAGGATGCGGAGGACCGGTGTGCCTTCCACAGGTGTTGCTCATAGCAATCGCACCACCGGCCTCGCGCCGTTTTTCTTCACGTCCCTCGGCCGTCTGTTCGCCACATACCCCATCGCACCTCACAGGCCCGGGGGTGGGGTACCCCACGTGCCTGTGCCTACTCCCCCCCCGGCGGCGGCGATCCCTGGGGAGTTATGGAAGTCAACGAGGGAAACGGAGCATGACGAGCGCATATCGAGAGAGGGGGAGAGAGGAAAAAAAAATTGGTCGGTTCCCACAACGCGAGGCCATTGGTCCCCCACCAGCTAGGCGATCTCCTCCGCGGTGCTGGCGGTGACGCTGGGTAGCCCTGGAGGTGGAGGCTCGTCGCTCCTTCCGCCGCCCGGTGGACGGCGACGGCTCCTCGGGTGCCTTGGGCAGACGGTAGGAGTCCCCGCTCCCTGTCCTCCCTTCATTGGTGGACGGCAGCAGGCTCGGCCCACGGCGAGCGGCTGGGCGAATCCTCCTATCCCCCTCCCGGATGGCAGCCGCCCCTCCAATACCCAGGCGGCCGCGCCCAGCGAGCTCGACCGTCCCACCGGCAACTCACTCCAGCGCCCGCCTCGAGCGTCTGTTGGCCGCGAGTCCCCCGCTCCCTGCTCCTCCCCTCGCTCGGGGTTGGCAGAGGCTCGGGCCCACGGCGAGCGTCGGCGGACTCGCGGCCACCATGCTCGATGGCACCGAGGATTCCCACACCGGCGAGGACTCTTGACAGCGGTTCCTCCCTCTTCCCGGGTTTCGCACAGTGTAGCAATGTTCAGGAAGAAGGAGGCGGGGGGAACCGGCGACAAGCAAAATATAATCTTATTAAATAAAACAAAACCAAACGAAAAAATACAGCCAGCAGGCCCTCGCGGACGACTGCTGGCTACATCGAAATAAATATTAATTCCAGCAGCCAATCTGCGACGGACTGCTGGCTAAAGTAAATACAAAAACAAAACACAACTAAAAATACAGGCTGTTCCTCTCTCGATCATCAACGTCGTCGCTCCTCTTATGCTTCCGCTCCTCGTGAGAGTTGCGAGGACCGGTGTGTTCAAGGTGTTGCTCATAGCAAATCGCACCACGGCCTCGCGCGTTCTCTCAACGTCCCTCGGCCGTCCTGTTCGCCACAGTCCTCCATCAGAATGTCACATTGGACCATCCGAAAAAAAGTTCTGTAAGTAGTCAATAGCCATTGTTCTCATTTCTTTAGGTTGGTTGTCACAGTCGTCTGATTTCTTGAGATGTAACATTGACTTCCGCGCTCCTTTTCGTTTCTCAAAACGAAAAAAGAAAGAACTTGGTGCATCATCTCTCCCAGATGAGAGGTGACGAGTCTTGGATAACGTCTTATAGGCTCGTTCATGAAAGATGTGAGGCCAACGCTTACTTTTTTCATGCAGGTCTTTCAGTTGATTCACCATTTTGGTTAAATAGACTTCCTTCAATAGCTTAGAATTTAAACCCTCATAACAGTTTTTCTTAAATCAGTGAATTTTTATGAAAAGGAAGGGAGGATCAAGAGCAGAGAGAGCGACAGTCACAGTTCCTTTAATGAGACAGGATAGGACCACAGGTAATACAAACTGAAAGTCAATCCAATAGCAACAGAAGAATCCAGTAGACTGGCAATATTACTGAACATAAATCTCCTCTGTGTACAGGCAGACCGGACAGCGGGCCGGAGGGAAAAGATAGGCGCGGCTCGATGACTCACGAACTGGGATAAGATGATTAGCAGGTATCAGCCTCTTGCAAGGAAAGGGTCTCTGTGGGTTGTATAGATGGGCAAGGATAATTACGTTGAATTGAAGTTATACGTTGAGGACGATAGACAGGACAAGACAGGAGAAAAGCTCTGTCTAGTGGCGACTGAGACATGAAACAATCTGACAAACAAGACAGGGCAAGAGAGGGTTAGAAGAAAGCCAGGATAATGAGAGGAGATAAGGAAAACAGGGTGGGAAGAAACAGCGAGCAGGTAAGTGGACACAGCTGTCAGTAATGAGGTGCGAAAAGTGGTGAGTGAAGGAGCGTGAGAGTGAGTGTGTGTGTGTGGGTGAGTGGGCTGTGGTGTCCAGCAGAGGGAGACAGAGGACGAGGCAGGATATGACAGTACCCCCTCCTCAAGAGCGCCTCCTGGCGCTCCCGAGGAGAACTTGGCCGGAGACCGGAGTGAAGTCATCATAAGCGAAGGGTCCCAAGGCTATCCCGGGGGGAGACCAGCTTCTCGCCTCAGGGCCATACCCTCCAATCGATAGGTATTGATACCCACGACCCCGACGGCGCCTCCTGTCTAAGATCTTGTTGGACAGTGTAACGGGGGGAACCTCAATTTTAAGCGGAGAAATGAGGCGCAGGAGGCCGACCGATTAGCGGGACTTACTTCTCTCTAAAACATGAGACATGGAGACAGGGTGAACACGACGAGGGTTAGGCAGGCAACGGGAGTATGACAGCGACAGGGATTTAATGATTTGGACTCATACGGAACGTCCGATGTAACGGGGGGGCGTGGCTTAGAGACTCGCCCTGGAGAGGTAAATTGGAAGTTGAAAGCCTTTAACTTTGGCCAACCTTATAGCGAGGACTCTGACACGGGATTTTTATTGGCGGGAGACAATATACGTTTCTCGACGACATTAGAAGAGGATTCACCCTCTTCAAAAGTGCGCTTGAAACGATTGTGTAGGACTGAAGTACGGGCAATTGAATCGGCTTCTTTGAGAAGGGAATAAGGGGGTTGATAACCAAGACAGCAATGAAAGGGTGAAGAGCCCGTGGCAGAGGATGGGAGAGAGTTATGGAGCTTACTCTGCCAGGGGGAGCTGCCTCTGCCCAGGACGCGGACTACGATAGGCTAAACTGCGGCGTGAATGGAGCGATACTTTGATTAGTTGTTCGCCTGGCCGTTTGTCTGGGGGTGAAACCGAGAAGGCTGACTGTAGCCCCCATGAGGCGGCAGATTCCTTCACAGGAAACTGGAGGTAAATTGTGGCCCCCCTTCAGGAAACAATGTCGGTAGGCAAAACCGTGTAACTTGAACACATGATTACATTATATGGGCCGTTTCCTTGGCAGGGGGAGCTTAGCCAGGGGAATGCAATGAGCGGACTTGGAAGAAAAAACGGATCGACACTGTTAGAATGCGGTCTTACGGTGGGCGGGGGGAAGCCCCGGTTATAAAGTCGAGAGCTTATGTGTGGACCAAGGACGAAACGTGGGAACGGTAGCGGACGCGCAGACCAGTCACCCAAAGGTGGGGAATTTCCAGCCTCTTGGTTATTGGGCAAAGACAGAGCAAGAAGCGAAAAAACGACGCACGTCTCGATCTAAGGTGGGCCACAGAAACGCGAAGGATAAAAGGATTGTTGCCCCCACCGAGACGCGCGGATGGGCTGACAGTTTGGAAGAATGACCCCACTGAAGGACGGCCAGACGGGTGGGCACGGGGACAAACAGAAACACCCTTAGGGCAGTTATGGCGGAGTGGCGTCACGAGAGAGAGAGCGCCTTAACCGTCTCTCAATCCCTGACCGCGCTCCCACCACAAGAGCAGTAGGATTTATTTCCTCCTGGGGGTGGTCGGCAGGGCGAAGGAATCTAGAGACGAGACAATGCGTCAGGTTGAAGTTTTTAGGCCTGGGCAGTTTACGAGATGGTAAAGTCAAAAACGCGTGAAAAAACAGCGCCCAGAGAGGTGTCGAGCATTTAATCTCTTGGCGGAGCGTATATATTCAAGTTTTGCGATGATCAGTCCAGACGATAAATGGGACGGAGGAAGGGAAAAACCTCCAAACCAACTGTCGCCTTACCAGAGCAGGCGAATGCGCGAGAGTCGCGATTGCCTACTCTAATTACGTTCGCGGGGGCCTGAGTCGGTGAGAGAAAAGAAAGCGCAGGATGTAACCTGTTATCGAGGCTGCCGCTGTGAGAGCACCGAGCCCCCACCCTACCTCGGAAGCGTAGACCTCGACAACGAAACTGCATAGAATGTCCGGCTATGAGAAGAACGGGCGAGACGGTAAATAAAACTTCAACCGGTCGAACAGCCTCCTTTGAGCGGATTTCTGTCACTTTAAAACAGGACTTAGCAGAGGTTACGGCAGTAAGTGGGCCGGCCAATTGGCGAAATTGCGTACAAGCCGGCGATAAAAATTCTGCAAAACCAAGGAGCGTTGCAACGCGAGCGAGAATCAGGAACTGGCCAGTCGAGAACTGCTGGACTTGGAGGTATCCATACTGATCCCTTGCCGAGTAACGAGCCAGGAAACGGTACCGGGAGGACACGTGGAAAAAAGAGCTCTTCTCGGCCTGACAAGAGTCGATTCTCGATGTAAACGCTGGTGGAGAAGGGTGAAGTGTTGCACATGGACCTGGCGAGAGGGTGAAAAGATCATATGTCTTCGAGATAGACAATACAAAAATGTTAAGCATATCCCGGAGGACATTCATTGACTAGAGCCTGAAAGACGGCGGGGCGTTGACCAATCCGAACAGGAAAACTTATATTCAAAGTGGCCCAAGGGGCGTTGTTAAACGCGGTTCTCCATTCGTTCCCCCTCCTTATTGCCACGAGATCTAAGCATTACGGAGATCGAGTTTGGGGAAGAAAAATCTTTGCTCCTGCAGGATCTCGAAGGCCGGATGACATCAGTGCACGGGATAGCGATTCTGACAGTGATGTCATTCAGCCCCCGATAATCAATTCAGGACGCCGGAGACCGTCTTTCTTCTTAAGAAGAAAAAAAACCAGCACCGGACTGGAGACGAGGACGGAACTTATAGTGCCGGCGTTCATAGAGACTTCAGGACAGCTAATTCTCCCCTAACGCTCTTCCCTCTCAGGAGCGAAACAGAGAAAAAAAAGATGAAAAGAGTCTTCCCCGCGGGGGGGTGGTCCCGGAAGGAGATCAATCTTGCAGTCGTACGGCGATGCGGAGGAAGAGACGAGGCTCGGGTACGACTTCTGAACACCTCCCGCAAATCGTGATTCTCCTCGGTAATACGGACAAATCCCTGGCCTCCTCCTTGAAAAACAGAAACAGAAGACACAAGGAGAGGAATAGTGACCACTAAACAGTTCAACATGACGCCAGTTCCAGACAAAACAGCGGCCACCCCCCGGTTCCATCAATATGAGGGCAATGGAGCTATCAGCAAGGGATGGCCTTAATACACAGGAAAATAGGGAGAACGAAAACTAGAAAAGAATAGTCTCTCTGGATTACCAGAGAAACGTATGAGCAAGGGATTGTCTGGTTTCTGAACCCTAGGTAGGGAACTACCCTCAAGGGCGAAAAGGGAGGTGGAGTTCTTTAAAAAAGGTGAGAGGAATTACCTTGTTGTAGTGCATTCCTACATCAATAAAACTCCCCTTGCTCCAGAGTCGATCATGGCGGAGCAGGGTGACAGAAGAAAGGGCAACCACTGAGGTGCACGGTGGTTTAGCGCAGTTGCAGGTGCCTGGCCTGAATGGAGTATCCTTGGTGATAGCGCTCGTCAGTAACCCTTCGTCTACTGAGAGCGCATGGCTTTTACCGGACATGAAGAGACGAATGATTGCAGCAGCGCAATACTGCATAGACGTTTTGCGATCCTTCTTCACGCTCCTTAGGAGAGATCCGAAAAGAGGTCCTCCAATCTGCATAAAAAGGTTCGGCGGCCCGAAGCTCTTGATACGGAGGAGATTGGAGATGGCAGGGGGCGTGGACAGAGACGCGGACTCAGACGGCGGGCTCTGCGCCGCTTGATCAACGCTTTCTGACCCGTTATCGCCAGTCGATGAGATCGTCGAGTCGATGGGGATCCTCCCGGATAAGATTTAGTCCCTCACCTCAGAACAGAGGCCCTCCAGGAAAACGGCGCGACCAAAGCGGGCTGGTTCCAGCCGCAGGTCATGGTGGCGAGTGTCGGAACTCGATAGAAAAAAATCCGGCACGGAGCGCCTCCCCTGCCGGAGAGAAGAAAGTTGGCGAGAGGCTTCCATCACCATGAGCGGAAACGCGTAACACCCGGATCATATCGTCCTTAAACTGTGAGAAAATACACACGCACCCCACACCACTAATTCTGCCCATGCGTGTAATACACACGCACCCACACCACTAATTCTACCCATGCGTGTAATACACACGCATCCACACCACTACTAAACCTACCCTAACCAACCCATGCGTATCCTATGCACGTAAAAACTCATTTTCGCGTATAAATTACACGATAATACATGTGATAAATCACACGATAATTTGTGTGATCGGGTTGGATATCACGAACAAGAAAAATGTTATCCATTATAGTTCTGTTAGGAATACAATAAGATTGATAATCATTCACTATATGTTCTAAATACAATTTCAATCCATTTGAAAGACATTTCGCTAAGATTTTATAGTCAGTACATAAAATTGCCACTGGTCTCCAGTTCTTTAAAAGACCAAGATCTACTTTCTTTGGCAACAAAGATAGAACGGCTCTTTTACAGCTTGTTGGTAGCTCTTTTTTCCTGTAAGATGATTTAAAAACATCAAACAAATCATCTTTTAATAAGCCCCAAAACTGTTTATAAAATTCGGCTGGGAGTCCATCAATTCCCAGTGCGTGTCCACTGGATAGCTGACTAACAGCCTTTGTTACTTCATCAATGTCCAATTCAACCTCCAGTTGGTTCTTCTGTGTATCAGTCAACTTTGGTCAATCTTTAAAAAGGTCCTCCATACAGCCAATGTCACATGGACCATCCGAAAAAAGTTCTGTATAGAAGTCAATAGCCATTGTTCTCATTTCTTTAGGATTGGTTGTCACAGTCCCGTCTGATTTCTTTAGATGTAACATTGACTTCCGCGCTCCTTCCCGTTTCTCAAAACTAAAAAAGAAAGAACTTGGTGCATCCATCTCTCCCAGAGAGAGGAAACGAGCTCTTGTTAAAGCTCCTTTAGCTCGTTCATGAAGAAGTGAGGCCAAAGCTTTCTTTTTTTCATTCAGTCTTTCAGTTGATTCACCATTTTGGTTAAATAGACTTCCTTCAATTGCTTTGATTTCATTTTCCAAATCCATAACAGTTTTTTTTAAAACAATGATTTGCATTAGCTGTATAGTTTTGACAAAAGATCCTGATGTGTGCTTTTCCTACATCCCACCAATGCACAACATCTTCAAAATCAGTCTTTCGCTCTCTCCATTTTGCCCAAAATAAATGAAATTTTCACAAAAGAAAGCATCCTGCAACAATTTCACATTAAAATGCCAATACTAACTATGACATCTCGTCTTTTGTACATCAAACACAATCATACATAAATGATGATCTGAAAAACCACTGGGATAAATACAAGACTTTAAAATTCTATTACACCAATCTTTATTAATATAAAAACGATCTAACCTAGCAAAGCTGATGTGGTCACTTGAAGACTTCGACCAAGTATATTGCTTTTCCACCGGATGTTGTAGTCTCCAAACATCACACAAATCAAAATGACTTATTATATTATTTAAACACGTAGCAGAAAGAGGGCATGGTTCTTCTCCATTCCTATCTAAGGTCACATCTGATGTACAATTCCAGTCACCACCCAGAACTAGACAAGCACTTTTATTATAATTCCCCATTATATTTTGGCAATTTTTAAAAACCTTTATCCTTTCTGCACCATTATTGGGTGCATAGACATTAACAAAGATAAATGAAAACCCCATCAAATTAGCATGAACAGACAAAATTCTACCCTTCTCAATTTCATCAAAATAGCAACACCACCCTTGGTATTGGTGCCATGACTTAGGAAAATCTGGCCTCCCCACCACGTTTTACATTCTATCTCATTATCCATGTCACTATGTGTCTCTTATAAGAAAATTATATCCATATCCTTATTTTCAATATATTCCTTCAACACTGCTCTTCTTCTACCATCCCTTCCTCCATTAATATTAATTGTTCCCATCTTAATACTTCCCATCATAAGAAAAGAAAGATCAAGAAATAAAAAAAGAAGGGTTAGCAAAGAAAAAAACAGAGAAAACACCCCAAGTGATTTAAACATTAAGGAGTTGTTGAACCTTTTTCAAGGGCCATTTTTCTTCTCAATTTAGTTACAATTTCTTTTAGTCTAAATCTTTTTCTTCTACTCAATTCATCATAACTGGCTGTCTGTTGAATTTTCACAGCTGATTGCAAAAACTTTTTTGCATCAGGAAAAAATTCACTTATCTCAATTGTTTTCCCAAAAGTCACATCCAGGAAATCATTAACCTCATTGACAGTATACAACTGGTCTTCACCAATTTGAGAAAGAATATCTGATGCCTCTGAAAACCTGTCATCATCTTCCATGTCATCTTGCTCATCAGCGTCAGTTAACTGCGACATCGGCCCAGTATTTACATCATTTGTAACAACCTTTGGTAACTTAGAACGAAGACTCTCTTCGACTTCATTACCACCATCCACACATGTATCACCTCTCTTCTCAGTACCAACTAAACTACCAATGGAGTTTCTTTTCCTCTGATTGCTCGTCCCTTCATCTGCATTTTCGTCTCTGTTTTTCTCATCAATTGTTGTTTTGTTTGGTTCCTCGCCGATCTCTACATTTTCAACAATCTGTACACTAGAAATAACTTCAATATCATTTGCATTATTTTCTAGCTGTGCTTTGTTATGTGGACAAGAGATCTTTTTATGTCCAACGTCTCCGCATTCGAAACATTTCGAATTACCGGTACTCGCGTAAATCATATACGATTTACCCTCGTGTTTAATTCGGAAAGAAATATCTAGTGTTTGTTGATCAAGAAACATAAACACCTGACGCCGAAACGACAGCACGTGTTTCAATGCTTCATTCCTACACCTCAACGGAATCATTTTCACTTCAATGGCCAACAAAAAAATAAAAAAGAAAAGTAAAATAGAAAACCAAAAAAAAAAAAAAAAGTAGAAAAATAGTGGGAAAGACCCAAAATCGCTCGTCTCACCCGTTTGTTGCTCTCATAACCCAAACCCCCAGCATGCAAAGCGAGAGAGAGAGAGAGAGAGGGAGACTTTTGACTTTTAAGCTTCTTTTATTTACAGACACTTATAAAAAACAATAAAAATTACATTACACAAGAAATCATTAAAAAACCTACCTACATATGCATAAATAGGTTATTTGCTCACATTAAAATTAATTATAGTTCACAACATGATATCATAACCTCTCTCTTCACTTGGTTGACATAATATACCTTTAGTACCCACACAAAGAGTCAGTATCATTTACAAATCCATAAAACCTGTAATCCAAAATTAACCTACTTTTTACCAAAGCCTTAAACATATGTAAGGACCATTTTAGCCTTATACCAAACAAGAAATTAATCAAAACTGTTTGTGTCCTGTTTGAGGCACTATATTTTGGTCCAAAAACAAAAAGAGCATTTGTAAAGTGAAAACCAAATCTATGACTCAGATCTCCTAATACACCAAACATGTCTTTTAGCCTTGAACAACCCAAACAAATATGAAAAACAGTTTCTGAAATTCCACTAAAAGGACACTCTTCCTCTTGCAGAGGATTCAAACATCTTATATCGATGTGTTGCGATTATCCAATGTGGAATTCGCCATTGCCAATCTCCAGTCCGTTTTTCAATTGGTTTCTTATAGAAGGACCTCCAATACCTTTTGGGGAAGTACAAGACTCAACAAAATCAGTCCACTTAGTTTCTGGAAGTTCTTTTAACGCTCTTAAATTGAGATATTTCACACAAACACAATAAAGAGCTTTCTGTTAAAAAAACCAAGTCCATGTGTCCTAAAAGAGAGCAGACTTCCTTCAAACTCCTGCCACTCTCCTACATCCACAGCCACACTGACCCTGGGGAAAACATTCTCCGATGTTCAACTTTTAGTGGCAGAACAGGAAAAGAGACTCGAATCTCAGCCAACAGTTTTTGCACAGTTCGAACAGAACGGATGCCAGTCCTTAAGGCCAGTTCTTCTGCAGTGATCCACGGGTCATGTGACCTGAGATGGCAGATCTTATGGACTCCTGCTCTCACCAAACGTGTGCGCACAGTCTGTGACTCCAATATCGCACTGTAGGTGAGAATTGAAAATTAAAGGTTCTTCAAGATCCCAAAGACTCTGGGCCCTATCCTGCACCCAGCGCAATTGACTTTGTACATGTACATGTATCGTTCGTATTTTGCACCCGCGCAGAGAGGACTTTTCCCTCCACAGACGCGCGCCGGCACACTAGGAAATGAACTCGCGCTCGCTGGGCGGTTCAGCGCAAAAGAGGAGGCGTGTTCCGGCGCAAACAATCCCTGGTGCTATTTTGCAGTTCCAGAAAACAATCGCGCCACTGACCAGAACAAAACTAGTGTAAAGTCAGTGGCGCGTTGCGCGTACGTTCAGATGCTATTTTAAGCGCGCATGCTTGGCCATAATACAGAGTGTGAACAACGCGCACACACTGTCGATGATTCTCTCATCTACGCAGATGCATTTTCCTTTTTGCAAATGATGCATTGGGAAAATAAGGAAAAATATTAAAACACGAGGGAAATCATTGTTGTGTCCATGACGATGGGGAAAAAAGGCATAGGTAAAGCTTACACATTTACCCAAATTATTCTATGCATGTTTAACCGAAGCTAATGTGGGTGGGTTTGTCCATCTCCAGTGTCACTTCTCTTTCTTTCACGGCCCTGACGAGAGCATCGATCTCCTCGGCTGTGAACCGGTTCTGGAGCGCCTGATAAATGCGCCGTTATAATAGTATTGCGCCGTGGAACACGCGCACCTCGTCCATCATGCTCTTAAAGGGAATGTGAGATGACGCTCTTATTGGTTTGTTTCCCAAACCACACCTATGAATAATGAATACTTCAGACCAACCCCTTTCAGATTTGCGTCGAGCGCAAGAGTCATTTATCCCGCGGTTAAACAGCAACAGCGCCGAGATCCGACACAGAGTTACTCGCGCTTTGTGCTTGACACTTGCGTTTCAGATCGTTAAAATAGGGCCCTCTGTGTTTCAGATATCTCCCTTTTAACTATAAAAATCTGCCATGCATTGAATACTGAGGCATAAAAAGATAGAAGCCCACTAAGATCCATCTCCTTTAAATTCATTAAAAAGAGATGTCTGTCCAAATTCAACCGTCCCACTCGATTCAATAAGGCACAAGCCACTCTTATCCAGTTCTGCACTGATGATGAAGTAGTCCCTGCGCAGTTTGCAGTCTAAAAGCTGCCACTTTAGACAATAATATCCATCAGACCTTGACCTCCTTCGTGTACCTGCTCATACACAACTGACTCTCGTAGCCACTCTTGTCCAGACCAGAAAAAATGTACAAACAATTTTTGGATTCCTCCAATAAAATCTTCTGGTGGATTCAATACAATGAATCTATGCCACAGGATAGAGGCGGCAAGAAGATTGTTTATAACCAGCACTCTTCCTCGATAAGACAGTTGAGGCACAATCCAGTTACATTTTGACAATCTGGCACAAACTTTGTCCTTCACACCTTCCCTGTTTTTTCTTTGGTAGTTTTCAGAACCCACACACATTCCTTAAAACGTGAAACCAATTTTTTCCCACTTAGCATTTTCAGAGATAACTAAAGGCATTGTTTTATCATTTCACCAAAACGCTTCTGTTTTACCCCAGTTGAGTTTACCAGATGATGCTCTCTCATACAATCCAATACTGTAATTAATAATATCAATATCTTTTTGTTCTTTCACAATTACAGTAATCCACATCCGCAGTTGAACAGAATGAAGATCATCACCAATGCTTAAACCAGACAGCTTTTTTATTAGTAGACATAGAAGTGGTTCCACTGCTAAAGTATATAGCTGACCTGACAGTGATGCCCTTCTGTATTCTTATTGGTTGACTTAAACCACCACCAATCTTTAAAATAGAAGATACATTCATACACAATAGTTTGATCCAAGAAATAAAAACATTTCCAAACCCAAACGCATGCAGTGTTTCGAACAGAAAACCATGGTCAACTCTACCAAAGGCTTTTTCCTGATCCAGGAACAAAAAACCTTTATCCTCTTCATAAAGTTTAGAGTATACTCTTAAAAATAAAGGTTCCTAAATAGGGGTCTTAGAAGAACCCTTTTGGTTCCCAAAAAACCTTTTAGTGAATCGTTCTAAAAAGAACCATTTTTGGAACATATTAATAATCTAAAGAAACTTTTTCCACTATAAATAAACTTGTGGAACAGAATGGTTCTTTATGGAGTCAATAATGCAGATAAAGAACCATTACATTAAATTTAACAGAATGATTATTTATCGTACACACACCTTTCTCAAAGTTAATAAAACATGGACTTTTGGATGTTTGAACTGACACGAGGTGGAATGAGCGGCCAAATCATCTCAGAAAATGGTTCTTTTTAGAACGATTCACTAAAAGGTTTTTTGGGAACCAAAATGGTTCTTCTATGACTCCTATTTTGGAACCTTTATTTTTAGTCCAAAATATCTCTGATCAGAAAAATATTATCATGTATTGTTCTTCCTGGAATACAATAAGACTGGTCTTGATGTATCACCCCAAACAGACGTCATTCTATTGGCCAATAACTTAGCTATTAGCTTATAGTCAGATGTCAGAATTGATACAGGCCTCCAATTTTTTAGGAGACTCAAGTCTCCTTTCTTAGGTGTCAGTGCCAACACCCGTTGACAACTTTAGTTCATCTTTAAAACTTCCTTGATAAAAGTCTCTTCTGACGATCTTCCAAAAAGCCTTATAAAAGTGCACTGGCAGTCCATCAATTCCCGGTGCAGGGCCAGCGGTCGCCTGTGTTACTGCACCAGTTAACTCCTCGACACACAGAACGGAGGCCGGCTCGGCTCTTCAGCGATGTAGGAAGCGGTTGTGATAACTGTCAAATGCATCCAGTATCTCTCAGAAAAAAATGTACAAAAGCTGTCACTGCCTCTTGAAAAGGTACACTTCTGTACCTAAAGGGTACAAATTATTTTTGTTAAGAGTACAAAGAAGCATACTGGTATCTTAATGGTACATATTAGCACCTAAAATGTGTACAATTTAAAAATGGGTACAAATGTGAACAAAAGTGTTCCACCCCAGTGACAGCTTTGTACCTTTTTTCCTGAGTGTCTCAGTGTCCTCCTTTTTATAGAGTTCTGAATAGAAATCCACTGCAATCTTTTGCATTTTTCTTGAATCACAAGTCTTTAGTCCATCTGGTGTTGTTAAACAGTGCATTTCATTTTGTGTCTTTAAAACCTTTTCTAAATTAAAAAAAATTTGCCGTGGGAGCATCCATGTCATATAGACATGAACCGAGATCTTATTCGGCCACCTTTAGCCCGAACTTGCAATAAAATTTCAAGATCTTGCTCCTTTTCAGATAACTTTCCGTCTAATGATGGATCTGAATGTTGAATCGTTCCAGATGTAGATCTCTTGCTCTATTTCAGCTATTTGTTGTTTAATTTTTCTAGTAGATAAAGTAAATTGCTGACAAAAAACTTTTATTTGGGTCTTTCCTATTTCCCACCACTGTATCAAACTTTCAAAATCACCCTATTATGGATTAAAAAAATAAAAGCACTTTATGTAAAAGCACATTAAATGTAATGTAATGTAAATGTAAAGTGTAATCCTTTTGGGAAACCCACTCACTCCAAAACAATTCAAAATTTTCAACAAAATCTTTGTCTTTTAACAACACTAGATTAAACTTCCAGTAAGGACTTTTACATTTCTGATTTGTCAAGGCAATATTCACTGTCATAAAATGATGATCTGATACACAACATGGAACAATGTCCGTTAATCGATTATTTTCTGTAGCCTGATATGAGCCGGTCAAGTATCACTGCACTAACCCTCCCTTGTGAAACTCTTGTCCATGAATATGGTTTTACAACATTATTCTTTTCTCTCCACACATCTATAAAATCATTTGAACAATAATACTTTTTAAGAAAGAAGGTGATACAGAATCTGGTTCCTCATTATTTCTGTCTAAAAGAAAATTAGTACAGTTCCAATCCCCACCGACAACTGTAAATTCATCCAGGGTAAAACTGTCAAATATCTCCCAACTTTCTGAATAACAACATTCTGTGCCTCTAATTGGAGCATACATATTTATGAAAACAAACAATTGACAAACAATTGAATTTCAACTTTCACAATCAAAAGACGTCCTTTCTCCAATTCTATTTTTGATCAAATATTAACATCAAGCTTAGCTGAAAATATCTACTCCAGCACTGATATTTGTGCCATAGTTGAACAACTTTCCCCTTCCCAGCACACATTCAACTCAGACTCATTATTGGAGTCACTGTGCGTTTCTTGTAAGAATATTACATTATTGTCTTTAAGAAATTCAGATAGTAAAGCTCTTTTCCCACCATCCCTCAACCCATCAACATTTAAAGATCCCACTCTAATTCGTTTTGACATTTTTGCCTGATCATTTTGGGCTTTACGTGAAACCGCCAAACATTTTTTCAGCCTAAAATCTTTTTTGTTTCGAAAGCACATCGTAACTAACAGTCTTCTGAGCAATCAATGCTGATTTAACAAATGTATTACCGTCAGCGAAGTATGTAAAAACATCCACTTTTTTCCCTTTAGTTTGATCCAGAAGATCTTTTAATCTTCCACAGAATAAACGTCATTCTGACTGGAACTCAGACACCTCCGCGCCGCATCACTCCTCCATCTGCGCTCGTCTCTTCATCTATCAAAGCCTGTAAACCACTAGCACTTTCATCCTCCACACCAGCTCACTGTCCTTTACACACCCAACTACATCTGTCGGAACATTTGGGCCTCCTTTGTTTTCTCCATCTTGTTTAGAAACATTAAAACCTGTGATGTCGAACTGTGTTCTGAGGCGTTTTGCTCAGTTGAGGGGTTGTTTGGCTGGGTCGAGGAATAGTTCCCTCTATATCCTCACCTTGAGTTTCCTGCCTCTTTTTTTTTTTTTTGTTGGAATCATTGTTTCTTTTACAATTTAAGTATTTTTTCTTCATCATGATTTTCAGTATTCTCAGCTCGATCTACGCGTTCTTCAATATTTCCGTCCTTCACTACATTCTCCGTCTGTTTTTAATCAAGTGAATCTCTTATGCCCCAAATCTCCGCGATCAACACAACGCATAGCCTACAGTCTGCGTTTGCGAATATCCGGAGATGTCCAGAGTCTTAGAGGACGCATTTAAACACATGAAAACATGTCTTCGAAAAATGACAACACATGTTTCAATGCAGCCTTTTTGCATCCAAGTGGACCTCAGTGAAAAAAGTATGCCAAGTATACTTGCAGCGGGACTAATTATCAGTATATTCAAGTGTGTTAATGATTAGTTAACTTGAAGTGCGCTATTTTAGATACTTTTTTTGTACTAAGTGTATTTTAGTTATAATTAAATTATACTAAAGTATAACTTTAAGTGTATTTAGTTTACTTTTTGATGCATATACTTAGTACACTTCAAGTACATGTGCATTTTCATGCTTGATTAGTGATATTAAAGCGTACTTTTTGTAATAAAAGTACATTACAAATTAATTAAGAGTGCCTTCTAAACAAACAAGAAATATACCATAAATATATTATTTTTGAGTAAAAATACTTTCTTCCCCAAATTTATCATATGTTTTATTACTTTCTGAAAGTAGCAATTGCAAGCATGAAGAAATACACTTCAAAAATTCCATAATTTAACGAAGTATAGCTACCACAACTTCAGGTTATTTAATAATGTACTTCGAAAGTATACTTTCAATGCATTGTTACAATGATCATTTTCAGCACATAGTAAAAAATATGCATAAAATATATTTAAGAAAAGTACAAATAAATATACTTATAAAAAATAAACAGAACTTTCACTTTAAGTATATTTTAGTGAAATATATTTTTTAGAAAATATAATAAATTACAATGATTTTAAAGTGTTAAAAATTGTATTGCGAAAATAGTCAAAAGTATGCCGCTAATATACTTTTTGTATACAAATAGTAAAAATTTTATTTGTATATTTGCAATGTGCTATTAAACAGGGAATATATTACAAATACAATAAAGTATACTTTTTATTCACAAGGGGAATTTCTTTGACGGAACGAGCAAACTTCCAAATGGACGAAGTTCTCTGGTAATCTTTTTTTTTTTTTTTTTTTTTTTTATTGAAGAAATGTTTTACAGTAGTACGAATATACAGTTCTTAGAAATATAGAACATTTCCAAAAAAGTATCAGTTATACATAGTCAAATTTGCACATTCAAAGGATACAGAACAAAAAGATAAACAAAAAAACAAAATAAATAGATAAATAAAAATAAATTAAAAAAAAAAAAAAAAAAAAAAAAAAAAAACGGCAGAGATATAGCTCATGGTACATGGAGGATCTCATCATATTTTTCCAGAAAAGAAATACACTTTCTATTATCGATTGTTCTTAGTGATTTGATTAAATATTTGACTTCACAAAGGAAATCAATAAAAGAAGGAATTTTCTTACGAAACCTTTGCTTGTGAAAGTAAAATTTTGCCACAATGATAAGAAAGTTAACAGTAGACTCTAAAGATTTGTTAGGGTTTTCAAAAAAACAAATTACATCCTTTAAGCATAGATTATTGATCAGATTAACTTTCGAAAAACAATAAGCACTTAAATCATTCCAAAAAATTGAAGACACATTGCAAGAAAAAAACAAATGACAGACGTCTTCAACTTCATTATTACAGAAGGTGCATACCTCAGCTACATCACAGTATTTGGACAAATGCGCGTTACAAGGGTATATATTATGCAAAATTTTAAAATGCACTTCTCTCATTTTATTAGGTATACAATATTTAAATGGTAGTAACCATGTTTTCCTCCACTGAATGTTGTCTATTATAGAATTCCAAAAGAATTTTCCTTTTGGAGTACAAATATTTCTAGATTGAGAGAGTTGACGAATAAATGTATTATTACAATCTTTACTTAAAAGTGAAACACCACCCAGACATAACAAAGAGAATTGTTTAGAACATGCCTCATAGGAAAGGGAAGCTTTCATCAGACATATTAAACCACTCGGAATAGCCTTTGTAACAGAGTTAAATTCTTTAAACGGGACAGGATATTGGTAGATATTCATACAACTCTGATAACAAATCACCATTAGAGTTGAACAGATCTGCAATATAAATTATGTTTTTATTAAACCATTTCTCAAGAAAGAGTGATCTATTTCTAATTTTAACATCTGAATTATTCCATAAGATAGTTTTATGGGGGGAAAAGTTGTGGTTGTAAACCAATTTCCAGGCTAACAGAGCTTGTTGATGAAAACTAGCCAATTTAATGGGTAATTTACCAGTGGAGTAATTACACTTCATCAAAAAAGAAAGGCCACCTACCCTTTTAAATATGTTATTTGGGATAAAATACCACATAGAGTCTGACCCAAGCAAGCATATCTTCAACCAATTAATTTTGAAAGTGTTGTTGGTATCGTCAAAGTTCAGGACTTCAAGACGGACCTCACTTCTTTTGTTTGCTAAAATATATTTCTTCAATTTGTGAGATTTATTATTCCAAACAAAATCAAGAAAAATTTTATCAATATTTTTGGAGGTATGATTATCTACAGAAAAGACAAGGAAGGGTAGACAAACCTGGATAATCCCTCTGCTTTGGACAAAAAGACTCTGCCTAAAATTGACAGATCTCTTTGTAGCCAACTATTAAAAATAAATTTAGTTTTGGACAGACGTGAAGAAAAATTCAGAAACTGTCTACTAATTAAATTTTTCGTTATATGAATCCCCAAATATTTCACTTCATTTTTAACTGGTATATTTTCAATTTCAGATTCTACATTGTCAAATAAGCAAATAATTTCACACTTGGATAAATTAAGTTTGAGTCCAGAAGCATTAGAGAAGGCATTAATTGTAGTCAATACTGGAGAAACTTGCTCTTTATCTTTTAAGAATAAAGTAGTATCCTCTGCTAATTGTGAAATACGAATCTCTCTGTTAAAGACACTAAGACCAACAAAGTTATCATTATGCAAAATATCAATGGATAATGTTTCTACAACCACTAAAAATAACAATGGGCTTAAAGGGCAACCCTGTCTTATTCCGCGAAGAATAGGAAACCTTGGTGATGTTCGTGAATTTAAGATTAAACAGCTATCAATATCTTTGTACAACATTTGGACAACATTAATAAAACTGGTTGGGAATGCAAAGGCCCTTAAAGAGCTTATAAGGAACTGGTGCTCTACAGTGTCGAAAGCCTTGTAAAAGTCAAGGAACAAGATGATTGCATCAGACTCAATTTCTTCTTTGTAATCAATAAGATCCAGAACAAAACGAGTATTACAGCTAATATGACGTCCCTTCATAAAGCCGGTCTGCGTTTCATTAATGATATGATGTAAATGTTGTTTTAATCTCTTGGCAAATATAGAAGCAAATAATTTATAATCAAAATTTAAAAGTGTAATAGGACGCCAATTATCAATTAAAGTTATATCTTTGTCCGGTTTGGGAATAAGAGATATCACTCCTTGTTTCATAGTGGGAATCATCGTTCCAGATTTAATACATTCTTGCAGCATTAATAAAAAGGGTTGCTCTAAAATTTCCCAGAAGTGTATAAAGAATTCTAAAGTGAGGCCATCGCAGCCAGGCGACTTCCCTTTTTTCATCGATTTCATTGCATCCCTAATTTCAATTAATGACACAGGAGCCTCACATAATAACTTAAAATCATCACTAATTTGCGGTATATAGTTCTTAATTTGATGTAGGTACGAATTACTTTGGTTTGCTTGAAAATCAGAGGAGTATAATTTTCTATAAAAATTTAAGACAAAATTCTCTATTTCTTCAGGGTGTTTTGAAACAGAATTTTTAATTTGCAAAGCAGAAATGCTTTTCCTTTTAAAATTCCTTTTCTCAAGTGAAAAGAAAAAACTTGTATTTTTCTCTCCCTCCTCAATCCATCTCGCCCTAGACCTAACGAAGGCACCTTTAACTATTTTAATATATATCTGGTCTAATTCTAATTGCATGGTTTTTAACTTACTAATTTCTGTAACAGAGAGATTCTCTTTTTGAATTAGATTATTAATGCTGCTTAACAAGTTAGCTTCTTTATCAGCATTAACCACCCTAAGGGCCTTTGCTCTATTAATAGCTAGTGATCGAGCTTTAAATTTAAAAAATTCCCAATTAGCATCATGTGACTCAAGCTCATTTTTAGAAAATATTTGTTTAACTAATCCTTTGATCTGATCATTAAATATTTTATCTTTTAGCAGAGTATTGTTCATCTTCCAGTAACCACGCAAGGTATTCTTCCTTTGCTTTGTTTGCAAATTCAACTTAATTACTAAGTGGTCCGAGAATGGAGCATAATGGTGACTAACATCAAACACATACTGCAGTAACTGTTGAGAAATCAGAAAAAAATCTGTTCTAGATTTAGAAGTTAGCAACTTATTACTCCATGTAAATTCCTTAACATCTGGATGATAGTAGCGCCATGCATCTGCAATATGGAGATGGTTACACAAGTTACAAATAATGTTATTACTGAGGCCCATTTTAGCAGGAAATCTATCAGCTGGGTTATCTAAAACAACATTAAAATCTCCAGCAATAATAATAAATGCCTGTAGATATTTCTTTTTTAAATCTTCAATTTTACCCTGTAATGACGAAATAAGACTCTTGTTGGCGGAACTTAAATTGTGGCCATAAATATTACATATTCTAAAAGTAGAATTATCAAGTTTAGTGACAAGAATAACCCATCTTCCATCCGTGGAAACCAAGGACTCCACAATATCTCCATTAAACTTGTTGATCAAAATGAGAACACCAGCAGAATGATTAGAGCCGTGACTAAAGTATACCTTATCCCCCCATTGTGATTTCCAAAAACGAGCATCACTCTCACAGGAATGTGTTTCTTGTAAGAGTATTAAGTCAGCATTTGTTCTTCTACAGTATAAAAATAGAGCCTTTCTTTTAGTGA
Organism: Meda fulgida; assembly: GCA_030578275.1. Lineage (NCBI taxonomy): Eukaryota > Metazoa > Chordata > Actinopteri > Cypriniformes > Leuciscidae > Meda > Meda fulgida. The sequence continues at coordinate 51,545,281 of CM060622.1, forward strand.
GATCTCTCAAGCCATGAGTGTTTAACGAAATAATACTCAAAGAATTAAATTCCACGTCTTGCATTTACACAAAAGAAAAGGAAAAGAGATAGAAAAAAAACAAGAAAAAAATTACTTGGAATATTACTTGGACAGTAAGAATAAAACCCAGAACAATAACAAGAACACAGAAGGTTTTGCTTACCGCTGGAAACGCGAGCTAACACGGAGGTAGTTAAAGTTAACATATATATTGAGTCTTAGGCAAAAGTGCAACTGTAAGGGAGGACAAAACTTACGATGCTGTAGGAACCACAGCAGAATACAACAAACGTAAACGTTGCTCCCTGAAGGCAGACCACAAATATCGAGTGTCCATGCGCAAATCAAGAGTCAAGTTCGATTGCAGGTACTTCAAAAATGTGGACTGTGAATTAGAGAAATCAGATCACATCTCGGGAATTAAACTTGAACGCTGTTACTCCTCGAAATTGCATTTCAGGGGTTAATTTCAAGCCTTTTCCCAGCAACAAAAGCATGGGGTCCCTTCCATGAAACCACCTTTCCATCCTCACGAGCCTTCTTGACAAGCGGCCATAATTTGGCTCTAGCATCCACATCCTGCTTGATCAACGCCTCTTTGATGCGAAACTTGTTATCCTTTAGAAAGCGAGAGTCTTTTGCTGCCCGCCATACCATGTCTCTGTAGGTTCGCATGGTAAAACGCATGATGATATTTCGGGGTGCTCCGTCGGGCCCCAGGCGGTGTACCACATCGATTACATCATCCATTTTGCTTTGGATACTAGGGATAATTTTTCTTAGGATGTCGATCGTCACGCTTCTCGCATCTTCGCCATCGCGTTCAGGGACCCCTTGCAGTTTGAGATTCCATCTACGCGAGTACCGCTGCATTTCATCCAGGTTTTCTTTTAGACATACGTTTTCAGCTCGCAGATCCTTATTCTCCTTTTCAAGTTGAACGATCTTGACATCGTGCCTCATGACTTCTTCACTAATTTGAAAGACCTTTTCAGACAGTTTGTCGAGTTTTTCGCAAGAAACGGCAACCTTGCCGTGCGTTTCATCCACTTTAGTAGTTAGCTTCTGGATCGCGTCAAGGATTGTAGAAAGGGAAACATCATTCTTGCCTTTTACATTCGCAATATTCTTGGATGGAGTAGAGGAAACAGGCCTTGCAAAAACCTCTTCAAAGGCACCGACTTCTGTCTCAATATTAACAATCTCCAGGTCGGCCGAATCCATGCAGCTCTCTTCTTCCACGAGGTGTCCAGCTAATATAGCGCTTTCTTGAAGGGACTGATTCTTCCTTTTTTTGCCCATTGCAGCAAGTCAAAAAATAAAGAATTGCCAAAAATAATCGATAGAAATAATCACAAACAGATCATTACTCAAAAATTACATCTCATCTCATCTTGTCTTGTTAACTTTAAACTCCTCAAACTACTTGGACGCTTAACTAACGTGACTCTTCACACCGCTGCCATCTTGGCTTCATTCTCTGGTAATCTGTTCATCAGAAATGAAAGGAGGCGCGTCAGAAATCGTCACTTTAGTAGCGGGTGCGCGCAACGCGTTATCAGCACCAAACTGTCGGACACAACACTTCCGTTTTCAACAAGCCGGTTCACTAGATTTCCCTCTTTCAGGAAAACCACCACGGCCTTGTTCATTCTAGAGCCCGAGACTATGTTCTCATGTCCTACAATTTCTCCCATTGCTAGAAGAACATCTTCTAACACTTGATCCGAAGTTCAGCTTTATAACAACAAACGGATCTTTTTTTCAAAAGGCATAAAAAGTGATAATGAAAAAGAAAAAGATATGCTAAATATAATTGAATAATATACAGTACAGCACAATAATATAGTGAGCAGAATATCTGAGCACAAATAAAGTTAAGGACTCGTTATAGGGTGTACATGATATTTGAGAATTATCCTACAGATAAGATTACAGAGAGTTTTACAATCTTCCTGGCTCTGATAACCATTTTGATCCAGTTTACTTAAGGATCTCGTAAAATGCTTTCAGTGCTGTGCAAATGTGAGTTTAATTTTTGGTGCACTTCAAAACAAATCTTATTTTCACCAAGTATTCATTTATTTTATTTTTCAGTTAAAATATGTACACAAGACTGTTTCCCCCCCTTAATTTTCTAACATAATATTTGCAATTTAAACACTAAATGTTTCACTGGTTACATGTCAACTTCTGAACGGCCAGTAGAGAGATCAGTGTGTCCAGATGGTGTAACGGCTTCTAACTTTACCCACAGCAACTCCAGAGGCTCACCTCACCTTGAGGAAGTCTGACTACATGGTTTTATTATTATTATGTGTCCCAGTAACTCATTTTTCTGAGCCAATTGGGAAAAGCTCTTCCTGATTCTGATCCAGCCGATGGCGATTCGTCAGCACAGTCTTCATGATGCAAAGCACAAAGTGACTGACCCGCAGGATTGAGATTTCGTGGGAATGGTAAGTTTCCGCACGGTGACATCAGCCAATCAGCGATATCATTACACAGAACGGTGTACTAATTAATTTATGTGAAGTCATTATGCAAAACAACTGATTGTGGATTTGTCTCTTAGTCCATGGGATGAAATATATTTCCATATATTTATGATCAATATATTAAATGGTTTAAATATATACTGAAAAACAGATTAAATAATATATTGTGTTAATATTTTACAATATATTGAATAATACATAAGGAATAGCCGCTTTTCATATATTGATAAATGTATTTAATAAATTTAAAAGAAAGCACGAGGAAAACAATTGCCTAAGGGTTGTTTCACCCAAACATGAACTAGCTCATGTTGTTCAACCCCGTAAGACTTTCGCTCATCTTCGGAACACAAATGAAGATATCTGTGATTAAATCTGAGCGCTGGATCACTCCTCACAGGCTTCTTGAGGGATCGAAACTGCTGTCGAAACAAAAGTTATGAAAGGCATGTTAAAATAGTCCGAGTGAAATAACAAATCATACAACCCACACTAAAAACCCTAAGAAATTTGCAGCATTGTAATAAAAAAATGCAGTGTAACTTTTAGTACAGCAAGTTCATTTAGTCAGTTCTGGAGTGTGGCAGCCCTAGTTCTGCATCTGTTTATATATGTGTCTCCGAGGTACTGCATCCGATGAGTTTCTCTGCAGTCTTAACCACACGCTGTAGGGCCTTCACATCTGCAACAGTGCAGTTTCCATACCTCACTGTGATACACAAGGTGAGAATGCTCTCCACTCCAGTTAGTTAGAAACCTCTATTCATCCCCACAGGGGAAATTCAGATGTCCAGCAGCATATAGTGTGTGTAGACTACCAACAAGCATTCTCACCGCAATACACTCATAAACACACAAATGATAACAGTTCAAAAGGAAAAAAAGCACAACAAAACTACTATCATTAGTAGTAAATAATATGTGGACATGTTGACAAGAAAAAATGGCAAACACAAATTTTAACATGATAATATGTGTAAATTAATATTAACTATATAATAAAAAGCTATAAGCAAGGTAATATCACTTCATTGCTAATAAATTAGAATTGAAGATCAGTGGGGGAAATCATAAAGAACGAATAAGTGTGTGGAATGTGCTGGAAAGTTATGAGGTGTGATTTGTGCATGTACTTAGCAAACTAAGCATTCATCGTGTCGATCGTCTATGGAACTCGAACGGGGCCAATAGTTTATTTACGAAACGCGTGAAATTTGACCGCGTCAACACGCGCGGTTTGTTCGCGTTAACGCGTCAAAGAGCACAGTAGCCAATGAAATTGCTGTATTTGAGACTATATTTGCATATGGTACGTATGTCTCTGATTGGTATGTACGTATACAAACATCAGAAGTCATGTTTATTAATGATGTCGTAATGGTACACGTATGCGAACATCAGACGTTATAATTGTTCATGAGGGATAATGTATTGGTATGTAGTGTGTGATGTCAGCCTTATGTCGTGGTTTGTCATGCTCTTTGTCCTATGTTCTTTCTCAGTATGAAACGCGATCAGGTACAAAGTAAGCAGCTGAAACCATAACCATGGCTCTTAGAAATATTTGAGCAAACTGCCGAATAACTTTTTCAGCCTGCGTGGAGCTGGATTCTTCTAATAACCATACTAATGAAGATTTGAATCTTGTAATATTACGGTATGTCCAAAAGGCATTACATTTATAAGAAAGATGGTTGACTTATGACACTTGAAATCATTACATGGTATGGAGAATTGTCCTGTCTTTCAATACCAGCGGATGTTTAATGTGTAGCTAGCTATTAAACGTATGTAATGAATTATGAATTAAATTATATGTAACTTTGTTACATTATACAATATAGTCCTAAGCACTTTGCACTTTTCCTAAGCACTTTGTTTTATGATCTGTTCTGACAGAATGTTTTTCCCTATGAATCCAAATGTAATGTGGCATTTAAATGGCAGTGTTTCCCAAATTAAACACAAGAGCTGTTAGTTTTGAATGATGTGAAATTCTATCATCGGCACTGATAGAGTTTTGCAAAAAGTTTGTTTTTCAAATGCAAACTCAGTGCAAAGCAATAATGTCCTCGTATTTCTGCAGACTTGGTCTAAGATTGGGTATATGAGTGAATGGTTTCACCGAGTGATCCTCAAATTCCACTTTTAGCATCTTAACCATTTGAAAAAACTGTAAAACGAACTGTGACAGATGTCGCCTATATGGAATGAACCAAGAAAATCTTAAAATTGCATGGAACTGGGAAGCATGAACTGGAAGGAACAAAAACAGACTGCAATTAAAAGAAGAGACAATTATTTTAATGCAAGCAAAAAAAAAGTTCACACATCACCTTTGGAATAAAAGAAAAGAAATCTGGAAATCTGTTTGTTAGTAATCTGTACTGAATTACAACATGAACTACATGAATTAAACTCCTGTCTTAATATAAACCCTGTCTGGGAAACCGCCCCTCAATATTTAACTAAGTTATTCTTGCCACTATATAAACTTATGGATCCCTAAAGACAAGTTTATGGGTAAATAACATATTAATAATAAAAGCATAATGAATATCAAAACACATGTTAAATATAATGTAGTAATTGGATTGTAGCACTCATCAGCCTGATGATGTTCTGCAGTACAGACAACAGCAGAAACTCTACAACCAATTAAACACCAATTACAAAACATTATTAGGCTATGTGAAAGTGAATAAATGTGTGTGTGTGTGTGTGTGTGTGTGTGTGTGTGTGTGTGTGTGTGTGTGTGTGTGTGTGTGTGTGTGTGTGTGTGTGTGTGTGTGTGTGTCTGTGTGTGTGTGTGTGTGTGTGTGTGTGTGTGTGTGTGCGTGTGTGTGTGTGTGTGTGTGTGTGTGTGTGTGCGTGTGTGTGTGTATTTAGTTATAAATGTGTGCTGTATAAGTTAGCCTTTAATACTTTTGGAAATTATAACTTAAAACAAAAACAAATAATAACCCATAAAGATACATTATAATAATTGTATTATATGGATAATTAGCAATTACTTAATATACATTTTAACATTACTCTAGCACAGCAGTCAGTAAAACAATGCCACAATAAACTGAATGATTAATATATAGGAAGGCTACATCTTAAGGTAAGTCTGTTTTTCTAAAATATTACACTTCAATACGTACAGAATCTGCGCGTTAAGAAACACGTTCAAATTGGTCGTCTCAATCCGGTAAAACTGTGCGTCTTTACACGCACTAAAGTAACGCGACGAAAACTGACGCCTTAACACGACCAGAGTGTGCGTGTATGGAAAGACTTTAAGGCCAAAAACACGCAATTTTAACGCGTATTTCACGCGTATTTCACTTGTAAAAATACAAGTGAAATACGCGTTAAAATTCGCGTGTTTTTGGCCCTAAAGGCTTTCCATATATAACCTACGCGTGACTAAGCGCGTGGATTAATACTCAGGAAAATATCTATTATCTTTACTATTGTACCTTTTTTAATTTGGGATGTAATCATAACACACACATTTTCATGTTTTTTGTGGGTTGTACAACAGTGCAGACACTATTAGTAATCAGTATAATTAGAATATTTATATAGTAGAACTGCAAAAAAGTGTTATCTTACTTAAGGCTGCCAGTTAGAAAAAGGTAAATCATTTAATTCAAATTTGCAGTTGATATTTGACAGATTTTACTGTAGCCTGCAGCAATTTTATACAACTCTACATTTAGTAAACGAGGCTAACCCTTTTGAACTATAAAATAAGAAAGTATACGTTCAGTCTACATTTTATATACTTCTAAAAAATATACTTTATGTACCTCTCAGAAATATGCTTAAAATCACACTTAGGTATAGGCCCTACTTGATTTATACTGAGAGAACAGTCCAAGTATATTTGGCCTGCACTTGTACGCAATCTTTTGATGAAGATACTTAAAAGCAGTGTTCACAGCTTGGCTGGTACTCTTTTGATCGAGTAGCCTATTTTATATATAAATATAAATGTATACAATGTATACAGTATAAAACTGTCACAGTGTCTGGTTTGTGTTTCCACGGGTGTCCACTAGAGGGCTCTTCCCCATACTGTCACCATTCACTCTGGAACTGCATTCCCCACAATCCTTGTCTGTACCAATCACTGTTCACTGCACTCAGCTGTTCCTCGTCATCATTTCACCAAGCTGTTCCCTGTTATTCATTGTTAGTATCTGTGTATTTATACCCTGTCTGTTCAGCCATGGTCACGGAGTCCTTATGTCACACCACTTCTGAGTTGTTTCTAGCTTGTTTTAGTTCTTGTGTTTGGTTTGATTATTTGGATTTTGACCCCTGCCTGGAAGACTTGGATTACCCCATTAAAAACTACTGCTATTGGATTACTGTTTCCTGTGTGTGTTACTGGGCAAAAACAGATAATTTTCTAATTCTGCATTTCTGAATTTTTGTTTAGGCTAGTCCATTGCTAGTGTGCATAGGAATTTACTTTAATCTTACCTGCCATTGACTAAATGTTCCAACTATCCCTGTTATACGGTAGGGGGCGCTATTACATATCTTTAGTACAGAATCTCTGATTCAAAACACAGGAAAGAAGAAGCAGAACCAAGTGATAGAAGATTGCTCACTCAAATGTAAAATAATGTTTGTTTGTTTACAGACTGCAGTGATGTGTGAATGACCATAGTCTGTTGCAAAGAAGTGAAGGTAAACTATCTGTAATACCTATTTGTAGCCACTAGTTGCCTGTATCTCTAATTGATGCTGGACTGTTGGCTGAGCTTGTTCTGTCTAACCCTCTCACCAGCATGAAGGTACAATCCTATGGTTTTATAGGTCTGCTGACATGTTATGACATCCACTTACTACGCTACAATACTCATGATCAGGGCCAGCCCAAGCCCTTGTTTATTTGGGGGCCCCTCGATGCCACCAGGATTGGAAATTGTCAATTTTTGATAATTCGCACACCAACTATACATTTTATTAGTTGTAGTGGTGTTGCTTATATCATACCAATGTCTGCCTGTCATGTTTTTACCCTTCTACTGGTTTAAATGGTAACAGTATCAAACCCACAGGAGTGGTCAGGTTATCACCCTTATTACAGGAACAAATGCCACATGAGCTGCTGCTCAGTTCCACTAGGCCATCATTGAGTCTGTCTTATGCACTTCCATCACTGTCTGGTTTGGTTCAGCCAACGAATCAGACATCAGGAGACTCCAGTCCGGACAGCAGAGAGGATTATTGGTGCCCACCTTGGAATTATAAGATTCAATCTGCATTCTGACGAGTTTTGAGATATTGAGCTTTACAATTTTTTCATTCAATTCGACTGTGTAGAAATAACCTATTTATTTTCTAAATAAAAAAGTTAAAAAAATTACACAACTTAAAAACCAACATCAAATAATGTAAAGAAGTTCTCACAGAATCAGAATACATGAATAACGTCATTTTGACAAAAACGTCATATAGAAGCTTATAACTCAAAGGGGATGATAGGCTATAGCACATGCAGAAATAAGCAATTAATAAATACACTTGACCAATGAATTACGCCACAGAAATATGGTCCCTATGATAATGTAAGGAATACAAGTACACACACACACACGCTCACGCACACACACACACACACACACACACACACGCACGCACGCACGCACACACACACACACAAAATTTCCGGTGAAGTTCAATTTCCGGGAAAGTAAATTCTTTAATATTTAACCTTTAATATTTATAATATTTAACATTAAATCTTTAATATTTAACAAAAAAACAACAACAGCAACAGCAACAACAACAATATCCAGTAAACCATACCAGCAGGGGAGCTGTAAGCCAGAGTGGGGGGGTGGTAGAACAGGCCTTTTATGCTCCCCCAAACGCTGGTGATTGAATAAAACCAGATGTCATGAATTGACAAAACTCTTTATATTCATGACCAACGGGAAACTTTAAAGTGATGGTGCATGTGTTTGCTCCCGGGAACATCCGCCGGTTCCCATTTCTGGTCTCATGTGGAAATGTGATATTCGGACTTTCTTTAATCCAAACACAGGTATGGCGGATGCCCCAGAAGCAAACACAAGCACGTCCTGTAGGGTCACTTTCTTAAATGCTTCTTATTTTTAGAAGAGGTGAAAAATGATTCATTAACACAATAATTCAAACACAGTCTTGTAAATATTTATGCCAGACTATTGTTGGGCTGGTGGAGTATAGCACAGGAGTCCTGAAGTCACCCCATCACCACACATGCTCTTCTGTATAAAGCCCATGTTAATGACCTGATCTCAATCACATGCTTTTGACTGAGGAGACAATGCAGAAGAAACAGAACACACAGAGAAACCCATAGAACATTATCCGTAAACCATCTGCACATAATGGAGACAGTAGTGCATTTATTTGAGTTTTGAATTGTTTCGTTTAAAGACATTTCAAACGGTCTATATAGGCTATTTCTCATAATTTCGTTTAATTTATGACGAGATGTGCTCCAGTTCACCGCGCTCGCGACTCCATGAGTCATAGGGACCCCCATAAAAAATATATTTTTGGATTTTGGGGGGTCCCAAATAGGCTATATTTTAACATTAAAAATGATTGTAAAATTATTCACAGGGCATTCTCTAGCGCAGTGAGTCGTTGCTGTGGTGCACCCGCTAAATAAGGACTGCGCTGTTGGGCTCGGGTAGTTATTCATAACATTAATTTAGAGATAAGAAACGATATATAGGCTACACACGACCAGAGTGCTGTTTTCCTGAATGCCGTCACGATTGAAACAGAAATATTGATTTCATATCAGTTCAATAAACAAATAGGCCTAGTTAAAATTAAGTTAGGCTACTTACGAGTCAAAGATTAAATTACCCATTATTAAACCGCCTTATTCTGAATAAATGAGCCGTTTGAACGAATCGTTTAAATGAATGACTCACTGACTCGCTCATTGAGACGGCCGCTGCCGCCCCCTACTGGCGCTTTAGTTTCAAAGTATCATTCTTTTCAACATTCCTTATTTGTATATAAAATAAAACAAATATTTAAAATAATCTCATTTAATACAGCTATAATTTTTCAATTTAACTGTTGTAATTTGATTGGTAGCAGCCACTAGACTAGGCTGTCTTATTATTTTAATTGAATAGCCTATTAATAAAATGTAAGCATTTTGAAATGAAATTTAGAGCATACATTAAATAAAATTAGGGGAAAAGTGCCCTTTATAGAGACACCAAAAAATATTCAGATAAGAGTGTTTTCAAAAATGAAACATTGACCATTTAAGTTTGAAGGGGGTAAAGCCTCTGTTTAGGCTATAAAGGAAATGTAATTTTGCCAAAAGAAGAACTTTTCAGTTAAATAAATGTTAATTTTAAATCGGTCTACTTCAGTGTGATATATTACCATATTATCATAATTGAATAATTGTAATGTGAAGATCAGATGCAGTTATCTAAATCAAATATGGGTGTTTGGCGGGTGGATTATCATTTATTTTTAACAACAGATTCGACTGACATCAAAGTGCACCAGATTAATGAATTCATGGCCCCGGACCCCCAGTGTTAGGATTTTGCCACCTCTGCCTCATTTCGAGACAGGAAAAATCCTGACATTGGTCCATATATATTTTGCCTACAGTAGGGTACATAGCAAGGTATATTCAGAATTGATCATTTTATATACATTTTTGTGGACCCCCAAGAGTCATAAATCAATTCGAACCCAAGAACGCTTAAAGTGGTTTAGTGCAGATTAGACTGTCCCGTTATTACGTCGAAATAATTATGTCGAAATCCCAGATTATGCTACTTATGTTGAAATAATGACTCAATATCTCGAAATAGAAAGTTTTCTTTTTTCACTGCACCATTTGTTTCGGGGCTGCAGAGAACACACACACACACTGAGTAGGTTAACGTTAGTTGATTCCAGAAATAATATTTGGCGGTGCTTTGGTCTTTACTAGCCCGCCCTAGCGCCGCCCATTATCAATATTAAACACACATAAATATATATACATAAATGAGATATATAATAGTGTTGTAAACCCCCTAAAACATGATGACAGTGTTAGTTATATCCCAAATTAAAAAGGTACAATAGTGAGATGATAGAATTCAGCCTAACTATTAGGTTAATAGCCTCTGGTCTATATAGACCTCACAATAGGTTAATAGCCAGACGTTGATCCACGCGTACGTTATTCGGACGCAAAATAAAAAATCATTTTTCAGCTACGTCGCTGCCACGCCGGCGCGCACTTTGAGCGCAGCTCCAACACGTGACCGTGACGTGTAACGTCTCAAATCTTACGTCTGACGCCTGAATACTATGGGATTTTGGCCAGACGGCTCGCGAGCGTTTACACCTTAGTTCACCTCTCAGTTTGCTTAGCGATCGCCATGAAGTACACAAATCACACCTCATACACACGCACGCACACACACACACTTACACACACACAAACGCACGCACACACGCACACACTTACACGCACACACGCACACTCACACACTCACACACACTCACACAAACACTCACACAAACACTCACACACGCGCACACACACACTCACTCACACTCACACTCACACACTTACACGCACACAAACACTCACACACGCGCACACACACACTCACTCACACACTTACACGCACACACGCACTCACACTCACACGCACACACGCACGCACACACGCACGCACACACGCACGCACAGACGCACGCACAGACGCACGCACACACTCACACGTGTCTCCTGCGGTTAATAACAATGGCCAGTGCAGTGGCTGGGATATCTCCAGTAGCAGTTTTAACATTAACTGACACCTGACGCACAGAAGCCAATGGCACACGTCACTGTTCACATTGGCACATCCGGTCTCCATTGGCATCTGATAACAACAGCTGTCAAACCCAAACTTTTCTAGCTCTCAAATGTGGGCAGTCGGGTCCCCATCACACGCCGGCCCGGCCCCAGATTTCATCCATTCTAGATCTCAGACCCCTGAACAAGGCCCTTAGGAAACAGCTATTCAGGGTGCTTGCAACCAAACAAATCCTCGTGCAAATTCGCCTGATTCGAATCTGAAAGATGCTGACTGTCAGACAGCCCACCAGCACAGGCCATACTTGAGATCGGGGCGGGCTTTCACTCAAAACCGCTCTCCTGCTAGCGCTGGCGTCGGTCAAAAGAGTAAGCGACCTGCAAGCGCTTTTCATAAGCGAGTTTGTGCCTGGCGACTCCAGAGTGGTGCCCAGGCCGAGGCTGTGTCCCTGAGGTGCTCTCCACCCCGTTCAGAGCCCAGGTGCTGTCGCCCGGTGTCAGCGCCACCTTGGTTCCCTGAGAGTGCTGAACGAGTATTGCGTAGGCGTGCTATTGCGCTTGGCTCAGGTGCTTAGAAGATTTCACCTGACTATGGCGAAATGGTCTGCTTATATAGGCATAAGCCACGCCCATTCCGGCGGGCTCTGACGAGTCGCGACGCGATTGGTTCTCGCGTCTGAGCCGCATAAGAATGGCTTCAATATTCTGGAGAAAAGGCGTTTAGCTTTGCAATACTCTTCCCTGCTCCCAGGAGAGCGAGCTTACGTTAGTACAGAGCACGTTTTTAATAATCATTAGGCTATTTTTTTGCAATGTTTAAATGAAAAATATAATGTAATTAGCATTACAATTTCCGTACACATAACATATGTTAATGTTTTTTGTGGTGGGCCAGTTAAAATGCTGCAGATTTTGCAAACAATAATAAATAACTGGATTTAAAAGAAGTCAAGGCTTTGACGTCGCTTGAGAAATTTGAGACCAGAAGGCTTTAATAGTTGTGCAGGTTTCAGCGCGTAATAATAAGACAGAAACAGAAATATTAAACTGGTAGATGAATATTTATAGATAATTAGTAGATAAGTTCAAATTAGAATAACAAGCCAACATAATAATAATAACAGCAGCAGCCTGGGGTCAGGTGTGTCGGGTCGGCTACTGTTAACCCGCTCACTCTGAATTATGACGCGCTTCTTGCGGTTTGTAATTATGGCTCATTTTAAGTGAAGCTGGCGCTCGTCCCGGAGCTTTTAATTTCTCGGAACCGGCGCGGGTGACGTCATCACGCCCTCCGGTGTCCCACAGACGCACGCGAGCCCTCCGATCGGTGCGTGCGTGATATTTAAAAGGCTCGAGGCAGGCGCGTCGGCATCAGCTCGATAACGGAGCCGCGTCGCGATGGAGGGCTCAGCGGACTCAGACGCGCCCGGCACCGGGAGATCCGCGACGGACAGCGCCGCGAGGCTCGCGCGCCTCCTGCACCGCGACTGCACGCGTCTGCTCGAGCTCTACGTGAGTATACGGGTCCCGTTCTTCACGCGAGCATGACGACACTCACTCGCGCTGTCAATCACGCTCCAGTAACGCTGAGGATAATAATAACGATGATGCTTCAGTGTTTTCCGCTTTTATTGTTAGAATCTCATTAGGATAATGCCGCAATATGAAGCACAGAAATGATATCTAGCTAGGCTTTTTAGGGTTTAAAATGAAAATGTGCTTAACTTACTTGCTCTTGTAGCCTATAACTAAACTGACCAGTTGAATATTGCCCCAAACCCTTGACCATTCTGAGGAAGACCAGGAAAGCGTGGCTTGTGTGCTCAAATGCTGTCTATCGAGGGAACTCCCTACGAATGACGACACAGAAATGTCCTGCATTTATTCATTTAATAACGTGTACAGTCAGCATCTCATAACGTTATTTACTGCAGTGATTCAACCAATCCGGACACAGCAGCTAAACTGATGAACTACTCCAGAATCGAGGACACACACACACACACACACACACACACACACACACACACACACACACACACACACACACACACACACACACACACACACACACACACACACACACACACACACACACACACACACACACACACACACACACACTCACGAGGGAGGGAGGACTGACGTAGGCCAGTTTAGTAAAAGACGACTCATTTACAGTCTTGATAGTTAGTGTATAGGCTATAGTTTGAGTGTTTAGGAAATATCTGGTTTCAGCTTGTGTATCCTCCGAGTGTGTGTTTTGAGGATGAGAGCAGGACTTCTGTGGAGTTTGGCTTTGACAAGTGACAGATGAATGTGTGCAGAAACACTGAAATAATTGGACTGGAATGATCTTTGACATCAGCAGCAGAAGTTTTGGGAAACGTTTCTCACCGTTATAATGTTGAAGGTGTTACAAAACTGTGTGAAAAACAATAGTAATGTTAGCAGTGAAAGAATGTCAAAACCTAACGATTGATTAAATTCCCTTGGTATATACGGAGAAAAAAACAAATACTGTTAAATAAAAAAAAGAAGTAAAAAAAAACATTTAGTTCTAGTGAGATTGTTATATTTACAGTGAAATACCTGAATATGACACGTGACAGCTCACATTTGATGCTTTACTGTTTATTCATATCAGTTGTGCGCATTAGGATTATATGTTGTTAAATTATTGTAGTGTCGTGTGTGTTACCATGATGGTGTTTTGTGTTTGTATGTGTGACACTGCATATATTTTCTTTTCTTTTAAATTAAATGATATAGATCAGCACAATGGCCAACCACCGTTGTTTTTACTGTGCTTTATAAATAAATTGAGAATTAATATTTCTGTGCATATATTAATATTTTCCTCAGCTTGTGATGAACTTTGATTCAGCGTCTGCTTGTGTTCTTTTATGTGTTTTGTGGTTTCCAGTGTATTATAGGGGCACACAACAGATATCAGTACTTCAGCTGGTATATTCAATTTACTACTTTACAATTAACATTTATTTGTACAGCGCTTTTCACAAAACACATCGTTTCAAAGCAGCTTTACAGAAAATGCACGAGTCCACATTATAATGTAGAGATCTGTTATCAGAGGAGACTAAGTTATGCATTTCAGAAATGTACATATACAAATCACAGTTAGCGAAAAATGAATTCATTTAAACAATGTATTAATGTAATGCAGAAACAACGAGCTCATTGAAGTAACGAATACATGTGTGTTAAATGATTATGATTATGAAATTGTAGCATTGGTGCATGATTAACATTACATCAGTTATTTTAGATTTTTAAAGCCAAAAAACTGGTGTTTTTTTCAACCACAAATTTATTTAACTTTTTTTTAAAAAACGTTTTATTAAGTTAAAATGTTCTACTTGAGTCTGACTTCTGAAGTTTTCTGAGTGAAACTGATTCCGAGACTTTTGTTGTTTGACATCAGAAACACGTTTGTGAGTGTGTGCAGAGGTGTGTGACGCAGTGTGTAACTGTATCAATGCAGTGGTCATGTGACTCAGAGGGGTGTTTAGCTAATTACAGGTGCTGCGATGCATGTGGGAATAAAAACAGATCACGGTACATTAACGGTAACCATCAAGTGGGCAGAGCCAGTGACTAACGTTTCCTGTAATAACTCCTAACAAGTCTAGTCCCCTTTTATACAGCGCTTTTCACTATACAGAGTTTCAAAGAGTGTATCTACAGAGATAACAGGGACAGTTTGTGTGCAGAAGAAAACAGTCCAGCTTAAGTATGTTTAGTGATGTTTCATTTTTGTTGTACTAAAGTTATTCATTTAGTTCATTTCTATATATATACAGGTCCTTCTCAAAAAATTAGCATATTGTGATAAAGTTCATTATTTTCCATAATGTAATGATAAAACTTAAACTTTCATATGTTTCAGATTCATTGCACACCAACTGAAATATTTCAGGTCTTTTATTGTTTTAATACTGATGATTTTGGCATTCAGCTCATGAAAACCCCAAATAATGACACCTGCAATAGATTCCTGAGGCTTTTAAAAACTCCCAGCCTGTTTCATTACTCAAAACCACAATCATGGGTGAGACTGCCGATCTGACTGCTGTCCAGAAGGCCATCATTGTCACCCTCAAGCAAGAGGGTAAGACACAGAAAGACATTTCTGAACAAATAGGCTGTTCCCAGAGTGCTGTATCAAGGCACCTCAGTGGGAAGTCTGTGGGAAGGAAAAAGTGTGGCAAAAAACGCTGCACAACGAGAAGAGGTGACCGGACCCTGAGGAAGATTGTGGAGAAGGACCGATTCCAGACCTTGGGGGACCTGCGGAAGCAGTGGACTGAGTCTGGAGTAGAAACATCCAGAGCCACCGTGCACAGGCGTGTGCAGGAAATGGGCTACAGGTGCCGCATTCCCCAGGTCAAGCCACTTTTGAACCAGAAACAGCGGCAGAAGCGCCTGACCTGGGCTACAGAGAAGCAGCACTGGACTGTTGCTCAGTGGTTGCATGTCATTCGGAAATCAAGGTGCCAGAGTCTGGAGGAAGACTGGGGAGAAGGAAATGCCCAAATGCCTGAAGTCCAGTGTCAAGTACCCACAGTCAGTGATGGTCTGGGGTGCCATGTCAGCTGCTGGTGTTGGTCCACTGTGTTTTATCAAGGGCAGGGTCAATGCAGCTAGCTATCAGGAGATTTTGGAGCACTTCATGCTTCCACCTGCTGAAAAGCTTTATGGAGATGAAGATTTCATTTTTCAGCACGACCTGGCACCTGCTCACAGTGCCAAAACCACTGGTAAATGGTTTACTGACCATGGTATTACTGTGCTCAATTGGCCTGCCAACTCTCCTGACCTGAACCCCATAGAGAATCTGTGGGATATTGTGAAGAGAAAGTTGAGAGACGCAAGACCCAACACTCTGGATGAGCTTAAGGCCGCTCTCGAAGCATCCTGGGCCTCCAGAACACCTCAGCAGTGCCACAGGCTGATTGCCTCCATGCCACGCCGCACTGAAGCAGTCATTTCTGCAAAAGGATTCCCGACCAAGTATTGAGTGCATAACTGAACATAATTATTTGAAGGTTGACTTTTTTTTGTATTAAAAACACTTCTTTTATTGGTCGGATGAAATATGCTAATTTTTTGAGACAGGAATTTTGGGTTTTCATGAGCTGAATGCCAAAATCATCAGTATTAAAACAATAAAACACCTGAAATATTTCAGTTGGTGTGCAATGAATCTGAAACATATGAAAGTTTAATTTTTATCATTACATTATGGAAAATAATCAACTTTATCACAATATGCTAATTTTTTGAGAAGGACCTGTATATCTGGAGAAAACCGTGACGTCATCGCCTCAGTTCAGTTCTCATATAATGCTGTCAATGCAGGAGATCGATAATATTGCTGAATATTACATGAATTGGTCATTACACCCCCTCTCCTCCTCAGAGCGAGCTTCAGAGCCACTGGAACAACGCTACAATAATGAAAGAATTGCATTGACATTTACTTTTTACTTTTGATACTATACTACTTTTAAAAGCGAGTACTTCTGTACTTTTACTCAAGTAAAAATCGGTCTTTACAACTTTTACTTTTAACGGAGTAATATTTGACCAGTAGCATCTTTACTTTCACCCAAGTAAGGTAGTTGTGTACTTTGTCCACCTCTGGTCCTCAGAGCTTCCCGTCGCCTCACGCCCCAGACGGGATCGTCCTGAGTAACGCAATTACTTACTTTTTAAGGGAGTAACGCAACATTGTAATGCACTACTTTTCTAAAAAACTAACGCAATAGTTACTTTTTTAAGGGAGTACCGCAACATTGTAATGCACTACTTTTCTAAAAAACTAACGCAATAGTTACTTTTTTAAGGGAGTAACGCAACATTGTAATGCACTACTTTTCTAAAAAACTAACGCAATAGTTACTTTTTTAAGGGAGTACCGCAACATTGTAATGCACTACTTTTCTAAAAAAGTAACTAAGTAACGCAATTAGTTATTTTTAAGGAAGTAACGCAATATTGTAATGCACTACTTTTCTAAAAAACTAACGCAATAGTTACTTTTTTAAGGGAGTACCGCAACATTGTAATGCACTACTTTTCTAAAAAAGTAACTAAGTAACGCAATTAGTTATTTTTAAGGGAGTAACGCAACATTGTAATGCACTACTTTTCTAAAAAACTAACGCAATAGTTACTTTTTTAAGGGAGTACCGCAATATTGTAATGCACTACTTTTCTAAAAAAGTAACTAAGTAACGCAATTAGTTATTTTTAAGGAAGTAACGCAATATTGTAATGCACTACTTTTCAAGTTTCCCCAACACTGCTCACCACACCCGTCTCCTCCTCAGAGCGAGCGCGAGAGCTTCCCGTCGCCTCACGTCCCGGGCGGGGATCGTCTGGTGTCCCTGGGGCCCTGTCCCGAGGCCCTGACCCCCGGGCAGCAGGTGGGCCACGTGCGCTCGGCCCTGCGCCGCTGCATGGAGCTGCTGGAGTGCCTGATCCAGCGCGAGGTGGAGGAGATGGGAGAGGAGCTGGCCGGAGAGTACGAGAGCCTGAGGACGGCCGTGCGGGATCGGCTCGGGCATCTGCTCCACAGCACCGGAGCCCTGCTGGGGGACGGGGAAGGAGGATGCCCGCCGTCTCAGATTCAGTGCCATGAGGTACAGACACAATATCAGCGGGATTTTAACGCTACGGTGAAAAACTGTTTATTGGTTATCAGAAAGTTTCCGTACTATACACGGTGAATAACTGTTTCCATGCATACGCCAGTTTTTGAGATTCTGGTCTAGTTTCCTTCCATAGCAGACGAGTGGAAAGATAACATCCAACACACAAATTTAAGTGCTTATTTATTGATCTTTAACTATTTGCGTCTGTAAATTTCAATTACAATATATATCATTAAATTTCTTTTTTTTCTCCACTTCAGTAACACTTACATACACCAAAATTGAATTTTTTATTCATATCTATATTCTGACGTTTTTTACTGAGGGGTTTGTTCATATATCATTCAACCTGATTTTATAACATTTTATTCCTAAAAACATGGTGAAAATGTTGTTTTTTCCCCCTGTTGACTATTTTCTAATTTATGGAGTGATAAAAAGAGAAATCAAAAATCCCTCTGTAAAAATTTGTCAACACAATCAAACAAGATTGGCTTTACCCAGTGTTCATATTAATATTCTGGATATTAATGCAATGATATGATGAATGAATGATAAAATTGTCTTAATCTTTCAAACAACTGAGAAGATAAGGATCAAACTACATTTGATAAAAATAACCGGTCAAGTTTATAATATAATGTATATTACATCAGCATCTTTGAAGGAAAGTGTTGGTCTGCCACACATCCTGATGTAGGAGATCGGGTGGAGCTAAAAGTAGAAACACAACTCACACACACACACACACACACACACACACACACACACACACACACACACACACACCCGTCAGTATAGAGTCAAACTGGACGACTACAGGGACTCATCTCAAGATCACTCATTTAACAGGTCCTCTATTGCCAAAATTATGAATAGAAAATGATTGAAATCATGAATATTATAATGCATAGTTCATGCATAAAAATGTCTTATTTTATGGAATTAAGTTTATTTTTTTTACATAAACAAATGATATGTTACTCAGAGACTGACATGTTTGGCTTATCAAAAATTCAGCAGTCGCTAAAAAGGTCATTTTGATGCATTTTGAAAAGAGTGGTTTTGATGCACAAAGTTATTTTTATTGTCTCTTAAAATGCAAATCTCTTATTTAAACTCTTATTTAAAAATGCAGATCCTGTTGTAAATAATAGATGAATAGTAAAACTGTTGTTCCATTATTTCCCGTCAGCAGATTTTCATCTGTGGTGTCTTTTTTACAGTAAAACACATGAACTTATGTGCAAAACTAACCGTTAAGTTGTTAGTCAAGTACAATACCACTTCTGTTGATCTGCCAGGAGGAGTTGGTTCATCTGATGGCGATGTAAAGGCCAGAAATCAGTGTGTGTCAGCTACGCCCAGTTTCTGCTTCCGAATCAGAAAACTCAAAGCTGCCGATCTCGGCTGAATCCTGACATGATGCTTGAAAGGAATGTGCCTGTTATAAATGTGCTCTGGGTCACGTGACCCGTTGTTCCGCTGAAGTGGACATAGACGAGCGATAACCTTCCCAAGCTGCACTGCTAAACCCTAAAGCTCCTTTCCCAGCCGCCTCGGGATCCGGTAATCTTGCTGGGAAAGATCTTTTTAAACACAATGGAGTTTAAACACAGACTCAATTAAATTAACAATTGTACAGTGAAACTTTACACTGTAAACCTTTTTTTTTTTTTTTTTACTTAAAACCTTAAAGTGACTTAACTTAAAACTTAAATTGACTTAACTTAAAATTAGTGACTTAAACCTTAAAGTGACTTAAACTTAAACCTTAAAGTGACTTAACTTAAACTTACAGGGGTGGTTTCCCGGACAGAGATTAAGCCTAGTCCTAGACTAAAATGGCCCTTTAAACCAGATTAACAGAAATCTGCTTTCTCTGTCATGGCTTTAAATAGTCCTAGATTTAATTTAGTCCAGAGTTTAATAAGCTGATTTCCTGGAGGAAGACTAGAGTTACTCCAGGACTAAATTGAGGCTTAAATTAAACCTACCAGGAGGCAAGTTTAACTTCAGATTACACACACACACACACACGCACACGCACACGCACACGCACACACACACACACACACACACACACACACACACACACATATATTAATAAATCATTTAAACATTTCATTTTGTTTTAACACCATTGTATTGGGTTTCTAGTTCAAATGTGATTGGTGTAAACTGACTTGAAATGGTCACTCTTTGTCTTGATGTTTTTTCATTTTGAAATATGTTTCAATAGTAACCCAGTCATACAGGACATTCACTTCCCATCATGAAAACGGACAGACTTGTTAATGTTTAATGTTCTATTATTATGATGGTATTTAAAGTGTCTATGTTAGTATTTTTGGGGGTTACCTTTGTGGTGAAGTGTTGAGCCTGTGCTTGGACCGAGGACCTGCTACTGATAATTGTGTTTGTATTTATAATAAAGCAACCACTCTGGTATATTGCTTCTAGACTAGCAACACTGAACACCACGTGTAAAGAAATGTTATAGATAGTTTATGTAAATCACAGGAGTAAACAAGAAGCATTAATTATAGAGATATTTGAATAATTCATTTTAAATGTTAACCATTCATTGTTAATGAATACCATTAATACAACCTAGTTGTACATTGTTGATTTTATATATATATATCATTACAAACAGATTTCCTGGCATTTCTTTTCTTTTATTACATAGCTGGTGTGTGCAGATTATTTAGCTTGCTAAAAAAATTTCTCTTGTTAGTATTTTTTTTTTGAATGCAGTCTTTTTCTGATGTCATTGTTTTCCTTGGATTTGCTTCTCAATTCCATGCAATCTTCAGCTTTTCTTGGTTCATTCCATGTTTTATAGTCAACCTCTGTCATGCTAATTCAGATTAGCACAGTTGGTTTTAATTTAATCTGATTTATTTTAGTTCAAGACTCCATAGTCCAGGTTTAACTAATCTGTACATAATCCGTGTTACAGAAAGCCATTTTTCAAGACACGATTAACTATTCTAGATTAAGGCCTACTCCAGGTTTAATTTAAACCCTGTCCGGGAAACCACCCCAGAGTGACTTAAACTTAAAACTTAAAGTGACATTAACTTTAAGTTAATTAACAAGTTAACTAACAAGTAATTTGTTAATGTAACATGAAAAAGGACGTTAGATGCGTCTTAAAATGAAAAACCCCCTTGAAATAAAAGAAAGCAGACAATATAAAACAAACCAATATTTAACTAAATAATGAAATGTTGCAACCTAAAAATATAAGCCTAATAAGTGATACAAATATGCATGAAATACATTTATGAAATTTGACATGAAATAT
Organism: Meda fulgida; assembly: GCA_030578275.1. Lineage (NCBI taxonomy): Eukaryota > Metazoa > Chordata > Actinopteri > Cypriniformes > Leuciscidae > Meda > Meda fulgida. The sequence goes on from CM060622.1 coordinate 51,566,626, forward strand.
ACTTTCACCTGTTAAAAACTTGTTTTTGAGTAATGTTTATTGGGTCGTTTACAGAAATTAAGGGAAATTATTGTATGAGTTTTTTTTAAGATGCATTGAGATGGTATTTCACATCCTTTTTATGTTCCATTAAAAAATAAATAAAAGTTCCTTAAATGATTAATGCTTAAATTTTACATTTAAGTCATTTATTACAATATTCCATGATGCATTTACAACTTCCTTATATATTTATTTATTTATTTAATTTAGTCTGTAAAATAAAAATAGTCTGCTAAATCGCTTCATAAAATCCATTTCTATCAAATTTGATAATTACCGTAAGGGGTTTTGGACCTCTGATTAGAGTGACTGCTATAGAGTTATGCTAAATGCAACTAAAAATGAATGAATATAACGTAGGAGGAGTATGCTTGAAAAATACTAGAATATAAAAATAGTCAAGATTGGAAAATTGGTATTCAAGGCATATTTCCTGTCGTGTCTCAGTTAGAGAGCGAGTTCAATGATTGTGTGGGTTGATTTGCATGTGTTTTTACTGCAAAAACGGTCACGCTACACTGACACGTGTGTGTGTGTGTGTGTGAGAGAGAGAGTTGTGTTGCTGCTTTTAGCTCCAGCGGATCTCCTACACTGTCCTTCATAGATGACGACATGAAGCGCAACATAATGAATGCGTTCTTGAAATTACCTGGACGTGTCCTATGAACCGACGATTGTCTCGCGATCAGAAGCCACTTCACTCTAGATCTGAGTGTGTGTGTGTGTGTCTCGACTATTTCTGTGCCTATAACGCCTCAAACTGACCACAGAGTGGGTTTAAAATGTGTGTTTTATCTAGAAGCTCTGTGGATACAGACTGATGATGTCTTTATTTAACACACACACACTCTCTCTCTCTGTCTAACACACTCACACACACACACACACACACTACTAACTCTCATACATACACACACACACACTTAACTCTCATATCCACACACACTCGCAAACACACACACACACACTCTCTCTCTCTAACACACACACACTAACTCTCATATGCACACACACATGCTTGACTTTCATACGCACGCACACACACACACACACACACACACACACACACTTAACTTTAGGGCGACAGTGGCTCAGTGGTTCATGTGGGTTGTCTACAAACCGGAAGGTTGGTGGTTCAATTCTCGGTTCCACCTGACCAAGTGTCGAGGTGTCCATGAGCAAGACACCTAACCCCAGCTGCTCCCGACGAGCTGGATGGTGCCTTGCATGGCTGACACCGCCGTCGGTGTATGAATGAGTGTGTGAATGGGTGAATGTGAGGCAATATGTAAAGCGCTTTGGTGGCCCAGTGGGTCTGTGAAAGCGCTATATAAATGCAGTCCATTTACCATTTTACCATTTAACTCTCATACACACACGCACTTAACTCTCTCTCACACACACACACTTAACTCTCATACGCACACACACACACACACACTTAACTCTCATACGCACACACATACACACTTAACTCTCATACACACACACACACACACACACACGCTTCAGGCTCAGTTTGATCTGATTAATGAAGTGTCGTCTCTGGTTCTCAGGGTCAGGATGAAGTTGAAGGTTCTGGTAGTTTTGCTGCTAAACTCTGGACCTACCGGGTTCTGCTGGAGCTCATCCACTGGACAGAATCTGCCTGGCAGACCCTGCACGTGTTCCACACTGAGACGCAGCAGCAGCAGCAGATCCTCTAGACACACACTCTCTGCAGCCCAGGCCTCTAGCTGACTCACGCAGCCCGTGTGCGGTTCTTAAGCATCTCAGTACAAACAATGCACCAACATTAGGCTCAAAAACTTTAAACATCCTTTAAAATCACATTTGCTGGTTTTCAGAGTATATGCTTTGAATTAGGTTTTTTACTAGTTCTGGGCAACGATTAATCGCATCCAAAATAAAAGTTTGTTTACACATAATATATGTGTGTGTGTGTACGGTGTATAATTATTTTTGTATAAATACACACACACACACAAGCATGTTGTATATATTATATATATATATAAAAAGTATATTTATATATAATATAAATATATACATGCATGTGTGTATTTATATGAACAAAAATAATTATACACAATACATACTCATATGTTATGTGTAAACAAACTTTTACTTTGGATGCGATTAATCGTTGTCTAGCACTCATTTTTACACAAATGATAAATTATTTGTCTTGTTTTGTAAAACTCCAAAAAAGGTTAGATTTATGCTTAAAAACAACACAAATCTCGTATAATTTTACTTATGAAGTATAATCAGTTGAAAACCAGACAAAACACAAGCTTTTTGTGGAGCCGGATGCATATTCTGAGACTCTAGATATCTTTATTCTGATTCTGAGGTCTTGATATTGTGTGAAAACATTATCCATTATCCATAATAATGTAATTTGGTAAAACAATTAGGGCTGTTTTGTAACACACTTGTAAGCCGAAACACAAACTGATTTTACCATGGGTGTGTGAAAATATCTCAGTTTGGGGGTCAGCAGGGCTCAGTACTGGGTCCATCTCTCTTCTGCCACCAGTGACTCTCACACACACTCAAACACTCTCATACACACTCAAACACTCACACACACACTCAAACACTCTCACACACACTCAAACACTCTCAAACACACTCTCAAACACACTCACTCTCAAACACTCAAACATACTTACTCTCAAACACACTCTCAAACACACTCTCAAACACTCAAACATACTTACTCTCAAACACACTCTCAAACACTCAAACATACTTACTCTCAAACACACTCTCAAACACACTCTCAAACACACTCTCAAACACACTCTCAAACACTCTCAAACACACTCAAACACTCTCAAACACAGTCAAACACTCTCAAACACACTCAATTACTCTCAAACACACTCAAACACACTTACTCTCAAACACTCAAACATTCTCAAACACACTAACTCACACACACTCTCAAACACACTCACTCTCAAACACTCTCACTCGCAAACACTCTCAAACACACTCAAACACTCTCAAACACACACTCAAACAAACACTCTCAAACACACTCAAACACTCAAACACACTCACTCTCAAACACTCTCAAACACACTCAAACACTCAAACATTCTCTAACACACTCAAATACTCTCAAACACTCTCAAACAAACTCACTCTCAAACTCTCTCAAACACACTCAAACACTCTCAAACACACTCAAACAGTCTCAAACACTCTCAAACACTCTCAAACACACTCAAACAGTCTCAAACAGTCTCAAACAGTCTCAAACACACTCAAACAGTCTCAAACACACTCAAACAGTCTCAAACAGTCTCAAACAGTCTCAAACAGTCTCAAACAGTCTCAAACAGTCTCAAACAGTCTCAAACAGTCTCAAACAGTCTCAAACAGTCTCAAACAGTCTCAAACAGTCTCAAACAGTCTCAAACAGTCTCAAACAGTCTCAAACAGTCTCAAACAAACTCACTCTCAAACACTCAAACACACTCTCAAACAGTCTCAAACACTCTCAAACACTCTCAAACACACTCAAACAGTCTCAAACAGTCTCAAACAGTCTCAAACAGTCTCAAACACTCTCAAACACTCTCAAACACTCTCAAACACTCTCAAACACTCTCAAACACTCTCAAACACTCTCAAACACTCTCAAACACTCTCAAACACACTCAAACAGTCTCAAACACACACACACTCAAAGACACTCAAAGACACTCAGACACTCAAAGACACTCAAAGACACTCAAACACCCTCAAACACTCTCAAACACACTCAAACACTCTCAAACACTCTCAAACACACTCAAACACTCTCAAACACACACACCCTCAAACACCCTCAAACACTCTCAAACACTCTCAAACACACACACCCTCAAACACCCTCAAACACTCTCAAACACCCTCAAACACACTCAAACACTCTCAAACACACTCAAACACTCTCAAACACTCTCAAACACACACACCCTCAAACACCCTCAAACACCCTCAAACACACACACCCTCATACACACTCAAACACACACACACACACACACACAGCTGTGTTTTTGAGATTTGTGAGGACATTCCATAGGCGTAATGGTTTTTATACTGGACAAACTGTACATTCTACCCCCTTACACTGCCCCTATCCCTAAACCTGCCCATTCTGTATTTTTACATTTTTAATAAAACACTGTTTAGTATGTTTTTAAAGCCATTTGAAATATGAGGACTCAAGAAATGTCCTCATAAATCACGTTCAAGTTGTAATACCAGTGTAATACCCATGTTATTATACACATTTGTGTCCTCACAAATCACAAAAACAAGAGCTCTCAAACACTCTCAAACACACTCAAACACACTCACTCTCAATCACTCTCAAACACACTCTCACTCTCAGACACTCTCAGACACTCTCACTCTCAGACACTCTCACTCTCAAACACACTCACTCTCAAACACACTCAAACACTCTCAAACACTCTCAAACACACTCACTCTCAAACACTCTCAAACACACTCACTCTCAAACACACTCAAACACACTCAAACACTCTCAAACACTCTCACTCTCAAACACTCTCAAACACACTCACTCTCAAACACTCTCAAACACACTCACACTCAAACATTCTCAAACACACTCACTCTCAAACACACTCACTCTCAAACACACTCACTCTCAAACACACTCACTCTCAAACACTCTCACTCGCAAACACTCTCAAACACACTCAAACACTCTCAAACACACACTCAAACAAACACTCTCAAACACTCTCAAACACACTCTAACACTCAAACACACTCACTCTCAAACACTCTCAAACACACTCAAACACTCAAACATTCTCTAACACACTCAAATACTCTCAAACAATCTCAAACACACTCAAATACTCTCAAACACTCTCAAACAAACTCACTCTCAAACACTCTCAAACACTCTCAAACACTCTCAAACACACTCAAACAGTCTCAAACACTCTCAAACACTCTCAAACACTCTCAAACACTCTCAAACACTCTCAAACACTCTCAAACACTCTCAAACACACTCAAACTGTCTCAAACACACACACTCAAAGACACTCAAAGACACTCTCAAACACCCTCAAACACTCTCAAACACACTCAAACACTCACACACACACTCAAAGACACTCAAAGACACTCAAAGACACTCAAACACTCTCAAACACACACACCCTCAAACACCCTCAAACACCCTCAAACACTCTCAAACACCCTCAAACACACTCAAACACTCTCAAACACACTCAAACACTCTCAAACACACACACCCTCAAACACCCTCAAACACTCTCAAACACTCTCAAACACACACACCCTCATACACACTCAAACAAACACACACACACACACAGCTGTGTTTTTGAGATTTGTGAGGACATTCCATAGGCGTAATGGTTTTTATACTGGACAAACTGTATATTCTACCCCCTTACACTGCCCCTATCCCTAAACCTGCCCATTCTGTATTTTTACATTTTTAATAAAACACTGTTTAGTATGTTTTTAAAGCCATTTGAAATATGAGGACTCAAGAAATGTCCTCATAAATCACGTTCAAGTTGTAATACCAGTGTAATACCCATGTTATTATACACATTTGTGTCCTCACAAATCACAAAAACAAGAGCTCTCAAACACTCTCAAACACACTAACTCTCAATCACTCTCAAACACACTCTCAAACACACTCTCAAACACACTCTCACTCTCAGACACTCTCACTCTTATACACTCTCACTCTCAGACACTCTCACTCTCAAACACTCTCAAACACACTCACTCACTCTCAAACACACTCACTCACTCTCAAACACACTCACTCTCAAACACTCTCACACTCAAACACACTCACTCTCAAACACTCTCAAACACACTCAAACACTCTCACTCACACTCTCAAACACACTCAAACACACTCAAACACTCTCACTCTCAAACACTCTCAAACACACTCACTCTCAAACACACTCACTCTCAAACACACTCACACTCAAACACACTCACTCTCAAACACTCTCAAACACACTCAAACACTCTCACTCTCAAACACTCTCACTCTCACTCTCAAACACACTCAAACACACTCAAACACACTCAAATACACTCAAACACTCTCAAACACTCTCAAACACTCTCAAACACTCTCAAACACACTCAACACACTCAACACACTCAACACACTCAAACACTCTCACTCTCAAACACTCACTCTCAAACACACTCACTCTCAAACACTCTCAAACACACTCCAACACTCTCACTCTCAAACACACTCAAACACTCTCAAACACTCTCAAACACTCTCACTCTCAAACACTCTCACTCTCAAACACTCTCACTCTCAAACACTCTCACTCTCAAACACACTCACTCTCAAACACACTCTCAAACACACTCACTCTCAATCAGTCTCAAACACACTCACTCTCAAACACTCTCAAACACACTCACTCTCAAACACTCTCACTCTTAAGCACTCTCACTCACTCTCAAACACACTCACTCACTCTCAAACACACTCACTCTCAAACACTCTCACACTCAAACACACTCACTCTCAAACACTCTCAAACACACTCAAACACTCTCACTCACACTCTCAAACACACTCAAACACACTCAAACACTCTCACTCTCAAACACTCTCAAACACACTCACTCTCAAACACACTCACTCTCAAACACACTCACACTCAAACACACTCACTCTCAAACACTCTCAAACACACTCAAACACTCTCACTCTCAAACACTCTCACTCTCACTCTCAAACACACTCAAACACACTCAAACACACTCAAATACACTCAAACACTCTCAAACACTCTCAAACACTCTCAAACACTCTCAAACACACTCAACACACTCAACACACTCAACACACTCAAACACTCTCACTCTCAAACACTCACTCTCAAACACACTCACTCTCAAACACTCTCAAACACACTCCAACACTCTCACTCTCAAACACTCTCAAACACTCTCACTCTCAAACACTCTCACTCTCAAACACTCTCACTCTCAAACACTCTCACTCTCAAACACACTCACTCTCAAACACACTCTCAAACACACTCACTCTCAATCAGTCTCAAACACACTCACTCTCAAACACTCTCAAACACACTCACTCTCAAACACTCTCACTCTTAAGCACTCTCAAACACTCTCAAACACACTCAAACACTCTCACTCTCAAACACACTTACTCTCAAACACTCTCAAACACACTCAAACACTCTCACTCTCAAACACACTCAAACACTCTCACTCTCAAACACACTTACTCTCAAACACACTCACTCTCAAACACTCAAACACTCTCAAACACTCTCACTCTTAAACACTCTCAAACACTCTCACTCTTAAACACTCTCAAACACACTCACTCTCAAACACACTCAAACACACTCACTCTCAACACACACTCACTCTCAAACACACTCAAACACACTCACTCTCAAACACACTCAAACACTCTCACTCTCAAACACACTCAAACACTCTCACTCTCAAACACACTCAAACACACTCACTCTCAAACACACTCACTCTCAAACACACTCACTCTCAAACACTCTCACTCTCAAACACTCAAACACTCTCACTCTCAAAAACTCTCAAACACTCTCACTTTCAAAAACTCTCAAACACTCTCACTCTCAAAAACTCTCAAACACACTCACTCTCAAAAACTCTCAAACACACTCACTCTTAAACACTCTCAAACACACTCACTCTCAAACACTCTCACTCTTAAACACTCTCAAACACGCTCACTCTCAAACACACTCAAACACTCTCACTCTCAAAAACTCTCAAACACTCTCACTCTCAAAACCTCTCAAACACACTCTCTCTCAAAAACTCTCAAACACTCTCACTCTCAAAACCTCTCAAACACACTCACTCTTAAACACTCTCAAACACACTCACTCTCAAACACTCTCACTCTTAAACACTCTCAAACACACTCACTCTCAAACACACTCACTCTCAAACACACTCACTCTCAAACACACTCACTCTCAAACACACTCACTCTCAAACACACTCACTCTCAAACACACTCACTCTCAAACACTCTCACTCTTAAACACTCTCAAACACACTGACTCTCAAAAACTCTCAAACACTCTCACTCTCAAACACTCTCACTCTCAAAAACTCTCAAACACTCACTCTCAAAAACTCTCAAACACACTCACTCTCAAACACTCACTCTCAAACACTCTCACTCTCAAAAACTCTCAAACACTCACTCTCAAACACACTCACTCTCAAACTCACTCTCAAACACACTCTCAAACACACTCTCAAACACTGAAGCGTTGTTCCACTGAAGGGTTTTGGGACGACATGAATGATGGCAGGATTTTCTGATCGAAAATAATTAGGCCTGAATTTAGGATTTATGTCTTTGAGTTCCACATAAATGTCCCTGATTTGATTGACACAGTTTTAATGTTTGATTCATACGTGTCATTATTGAACCAGAACACATAATATCCGCAGGTTTATATATTTATCATCAGTTTGTTTCAATCTCACTCATTTTAACTGATTGGATATGGATTATTCCACAGCTAGTCGTGTTTAAACGATGTTCATACTTTAGAACTGAACACATTTAATAGGGATGCCAGATATATCGGCCAGATATGGTAATTTATGTTATTGTTATCAGCCTGATAAGAAAATTAGGCCGACATACTAAAACAAATATACAGTTTTTACAAAGGTAAATGGTAACTGAAAATACAGGTCATATGGGCTACATAAAATGATCATGAGAACATTATAATTGTGTGTTTTGGATATGGATTTAACTTTTGTTTCTGTAATCAGGCTCTCACAAACTATGAAAATTCAGATTTAGATTTATCTGCCAATATATCGGTTATCGGCTTTCACATTTAAAGTGTTATCGGTTGTCGGCCAAAATGTTCATATCACTAATTTTTTATTTTTACACAGAACGGATTTATGCTGATTTAAAAAAAATATATCTAAAAGAAAGTCAGATACAAATAGTTAATAAACTACGCCATAAAATCTGACCCGTTGCATACATGCGTGACTGACAGATATGCTTCACATTACGTTTATTAATTCAAATCCAAATGCATGAAAATTTTATATGCAATTCAAACACGTATTTAGAGCTAAATATTGTTGCGTTCAGGAGAAAGTCCTGCAGGTGTGTAGTGTCGCTTATGAGTTTATTAGATTTATAAGACAATGATGAAGGAATGAAGTGTTTAATGGCTAATATACAGATATGAATATGAGCTCACTAACACTCATACTGTACTAACTGATGATGTAGCCTTGACTTAGACTGTGAATTACTGTATGATGGAAGTCATATTTCATTGTGAACTAAATGAAATCAAAGGCATTACTGAAAATAATAGTATTTTTTTATAGAAAAAAACACTATATTATAACCAAAAATCTGAATGATTAATATATTAATTCATTTTATTTATTACATTTTACTGTAAATGTAACACTGTGACGCATTTGTTTGCTACTAATACCAGCAGAAGTTATGAATGCTGTGAATCATATTCAGATGTTTATGCACTGTTTGATCTGTAAGACGCGCACTAACTCTCGCTTCACTGTATATCACTGACCACAGCATAACGACATGTCTATATTAATCAATAAACTATGGGATGAAACCCGTGTGTGTGTGTGTTATTCGAGTTTAATAAAATAATAAACATTAAAAATTAATAATACACACTGCAATCATAAAAAGCTTGACAAATAAAGAACAGGCATTATCTTCCTGAATAACAATAATATTTTTACATGGATATTAATATTAACTGATGAATACTTTTCTCTTATTTTTTAACAATAATTTGCTAAATTAATTATGTGATGATCGCAATGATTCTGGGCAACACCAAGAATTAATTATTTATTCTGCATGTTCCTTGAAATTATATATAAATATCAATTTAATCAACAACAAAAAAAAGGAAACATCAAAAACAACAAAAATGAAAACCAGAAATAATAAAACGATAGCAAACTCACACTTTACATTTAAAAATATACATTAGAAATAATATAATTCATTACAACTGTAATACTTAAAACGTGTAAATACAAGCACCACCTCAGAATAACACGTCATGCTGTTAATTAGCATTACTCAAAATATACAGTAACATTATTTGTATATTACCATACTTCAATACCAGATATACTCAATATTCACAGTAATATTTACTCAATGAATTCTTGCCTCTTTGAGATATGATTTAGATAAAGCGTCTGCTGAATGAATTAATGTAGATGTTACATATTAAATGCACAGAAACAGAACATAATGTGTGAGCAATGTTGATAATTTTATAAATATTAACCATTTAGGGAGTCTAAAAAAATACATAAGCCTTAGAAATTCACATGCATCAAATTTAATTATTTTTAATCGAATGCATTAATTTTAAGGCTTGAGTTTTCTCTGTAACTCCTTGATAATTTTGAGTTTGCATTTTACGATGCACTGATCTACATAAATTATTAGTTTATATATTGTACATTACATAGATGATGCACAGAAACATGAACACTGTAATGTGTGAGCAATAATAATATAGATACTTTTATCAATATTAACCATTTAGGCGGTCTAAATGCATATAAATGATCATGCATTAATTTCCATTCTTTTTAATTGATTTAGTTTTAAGGCTCGAGTTTTCCGTGAACGCTGCCTGTGATGCACTGATCTATAGAAGTGATCAGGTTATGATATTACTGTATACGCTGGAGTCCATGTCAGGGCCTGGCCAGCTGAGGGCTTCTGCGCATGCGCACCGGAGCAGTGCTAATGGCGGAGAGCGTGCGGTCGCCGTTCGATTACCGGGATCCCCCGACCCTCGACAGCGACGGGGACGGCAGCAAGCCTCCGCCACCGCGAGGGTGAGTCACTCCCGCTAACGGAACCGGTCGGGCCGTTTGATTCGGTTGGGAACGCTGGGATTCGCGTGCGTGCTAACGGCTAGCTGGTCCTGTTCTGTTGTCCTCGTGCCCACCGTGATGAGAGAACACCCGTAGCCGTTCTATCTCGTTCTCTGAGCTCGCGTGTGTCTTTACAGTGTGTGTGTGTTTTTCCGTGAGTTACCGCTTTACCGGGGAACCGTAACGCGGCCGCGACTCGACCGATTAGCACAACACAGCGCGAGTGCGCGAAACCTGTGAGCGCGTGCACGTGTGCAGGCGACCGTTACAACATTTTGCCATGGTAACCGTAACGCAAAACATCGCGCGAATTTTTTTTACGACCGATAGCGATTCATTTTGTTCTTCAATATGTCCATTAATCGCTTTGTTAAACCCATTTTTGATTGCTTATTTTTGCATTTCGTTCCTAACTAAATAGTCAAATAGCTAACATAATATGCATGTTGTATATTACGATTATAATAATTTACATTAGTAACTTATGTATTTGTGTTATGTATATGATGTAGACCTATATATACATTTATATACAGTGCTATGCATACGCTTAGACACCCATGCTAAAGTTGCCTAAAAAGAGAAATAAAAAAAATCATCTTTTGGAAATTGATCTTAATGCCTAATTTAAAAAATCAGGAAAAATCCAACCTTTAAGGACACCAATTTCCTTTGTGAATGAATAATGTTTCGTAAATAAATAAATGTTCTACCTTAAAATACAGCGTGCATAAGTCAGTACACCCCTGTGTTAAATCCCCATAGAGAGCAGATTTTATTATTGTTAAAGGCCAGTTATTTCATGGATCCGGGATACTATGCATCCTGATAAAGTTCCCTTGGCCTTTGGGAATAAAATATCCCACATCACACACACCTTCTCCACACCTGGAGATCGGCATGGTTGTATCTCAGTTAGCATAATAGCTAATAGCTTTATTAAACTTTTATTGTGTTAATCAATTTTCACATTATTATTTACTATTAATGTTGTGTGTGTTTGAACTGTTACTGTCAGCACTGATGCCTGTAGTAGTCAGTACTGTAATG
>CM060622.1:51583739-51716239 GCA_030578275.1 Meda fulgida
GCCCCGCCCCCCTTCGTTTGCTAGCCCCGCCCCTTCCTCCGCCTCCCCCTTCCAGCAGCCTCTAGCCCCGCCCACCACCAACATAAACAATAACATAAACATAAACATCGGGCACGGCGCCAGTCGCAGACACTGTCCGTACTGTGGACGCCACTTCCGCTCGCTCGCGCGACACCTGGAGAAACACCACGATCAGCAGCCCGAGGTTCGAGCCGCCATGGAGCGATCGCTACTCCCCGCTAACGCTACGCCCACCGACTCCTTCCTCTCTCCTGCTCAACCCTCGTCTTCCTCGCTGGGAACACCACTGTTTTCCCGAGAGCAAGAGCCTTTGTCTTCGCCATCTAAACCTGGAGCCGTCTCCTTCTCGCTCTCGGTGTCTCCGCCTCCGAATACCTCGAAGAAGACGAATGCGACGCCGACGCCCACTAGGAAAGGCGTTAGCAAGAGTGTTAGCAAGAGCGCTGTAAAGCACACGCCTCCCGCCAGGAGGGGGCGCCCGCCGAAGAGAGAGAAGGAGCTGAAGCAGAAGAAACAGGAGGAGATAGAGAAGACCAAAGAGGAGGCGCAGCCCACGCCTGGAAAAGAGGAGGAGGAGGAGAACGAGTTGCACGCGAGAGGAGACGGAGAAGAGAAGAACGGTGAAATGACGAGGTACGTTTGTGTTTGAAACTTTTGTTGCTTATAACGTTTAGCTTGAAATCAAAAATGAAGTTGTATTAAATTTCCACCAGAAGAATAAAAGTAAGTGCGACTTATCTCACAATTTAGACTTTTTATTTCAGAATCGTGTGATATAAAGTCCGAATCGCCTGATATAAAGTCTTAATCGCCTGATATAAAGTCCGAATCGCCTGATATAAAGTCTTAATCGCCTGATATAAAGCCCGAATCGCCTGATATAAAGCCCGAATCGCCTGATATAAAGCCCGAATCGCCTGATATAAAGTCCGAATCGCCTGATATAAAGTCTTAATCGCCTGATATAAAGCCCGAATCGCCTGATATAAAGCCCGAATCGCCTGATATAAAGCCCGAATCGCCTGATATAAAGCCCGAATCGCCTGATATAAAGTCCGAATCGCCTGATATAAAGCCCGAATCGCCTGATATAAAGCCCGAATCGCCTGATATAAAGCCCGAATCGCCTGATATAAAGCCCGAATCGCCTGATATAAAGCCCGAATCGCCTGATATAAAGCCCGAATCGCCTGATATAAAGCCCGAATCGCCTGATATAAAGTCCGAATCGCCTGATATAAAGCCCGAATCGTCTGATATAAAGCCCGAATCGCCTGATATAAAGTCCGAATCGCCTGATATAAAGACCGAATCGCCTGATATAAAGCCCGAATCGCCTGATATAAAGCCCGAATCGCCTGATATAAAGCCCGAATCGCCTGATATAAAGCCCGAATCGCCTGATATAAAGCCCGAATCATCTGATATAAAGCCCGAATCGCCTGATATAAAGCCCGAATCGCCTGATATAAAGCCCGAATCATCTGATATAAAGCCCGAATCGCCTGATATAAAGTCTTAATCGCCTGATATAAAGCCCGAATCGCCTGATATAAAGCCCGAATCGCCTGATATAAAGTCTTAATCGCCTGATATAAAGCCCGAATCGCCTGATATAAAGCCCGAATCGCCTGAATCGTCTGATATAAAGCCCGAATCGCCTGATATAAAGTCCGAATCGCCTGATATAAAGTCTTAATCGCCTGATATAAAGCCCGAATCGCCTGATATAAAGCCCGAATCGCCTGATATAAAGCCCGAATCGCCTGATATAAAGCCCGAATCGCCTGATATAAAGTCCGAATCGCCTGATATAAAGCCCGAATCGACTGATATAAAGACCGAATCGCCTGATATAAAGCCCGAATCGCCTGATATAAAGCCCGAATCGCCTGATATAAAGCCCGAATCGTCTGATATAAAGCCCGAATCGCCTGATATAAAGCCCGAATCGCCTGATATAAAGCCCGAATCGCCTGATATAAAGCCCGAATCGTCTGATATAAAGCCCGAATCGCCTGATATAAAGCCAGAATCGCCTGATATAAAGCCCGAATCGCCTGATATAAAGTCCGAATCGCCTGATATAAAGTCTTAATCGCCTGATATAAAGCCCGAATCGCCTGATATAAAGCCCGAATCGCCTGATATAAAGCCCGAATCGTCTGATATAAAGCCCGAATCGTCTGATATAAAGCCCGAATCGCCTGATATAAAGCCCTAATCTTCTGATATAAAGCCCGAATCGCCTGATATATAGTCAGATGTGGGCGGGGCTTGATTGTGTCTCTGGAGAATTGGTTGGATGGCTGTGGTTTGCTATTGGCTGATCTCATGTGAGTGACAGGCTATAGCCCCGCCCTCGTCATCAGAGAAATCGAGAGATGCACAAAATGGTGTCGGCCGATATATATTCATTTTCAATATTATTGTTATCGGCCCGATAAGAAAATAATGTGATTTGGCCGATATATTAAAGCCTATAAATAATGTATTATTTCCTTCAGCTGAGACACTTCAGATTGGCATTTTTCACCATGATGTTGAACTGCTTTAAAGATGATTGAAATCACTTAAAAAAGGAAAATGCCGTACAGTGCAGCAAGTCTGTCATACTTGGCTACATACAATTATCATCAGAACATTATCATTTTTTGTCTGTGACATAGTGAACTTTTGTTTTTGTAATCAGGCTCTCAAAAATTATATAAGAATGCGTATTTTGATTTATCGGCCATCGGTTATCAAATAAAATAATTATCGGTATTGGACAATTTTCATATCGGTAACCGATAAATCATTTAGAGTGAACATTGCAAAATGAAATGGAAAAAAAAAAACAAGAATTGTCCGTTTTGATAACATTAAGCCTTTTTCCCTGAACTGCTGAATTGTCCAGGTACTGAAATTTAAAAATGCTGATATTTCCTGTCGCAGCTTTTCGCGTCTTCTGGGTTGTTCGATGCTAATCGGGGGAGCCGATTATAGCACTGAAACACGCTGAAAGTCAGATTTTCATGAAATGCGCCCTTAAAACTGCTGATCTTTCACTGTGGTGTTTGTGTTTCCGTGCAGCTCGCAGCGCTCGCACATGCCTCCTCTGCTGTCGTCTCTCTCCACGCTGGTCATGTTCCTGCGCCGGCAGCAGCACTCCTCGTTCCTCACGCTGTCCCGGGCCTCGGGCTCGGCGGAGGCCTGGCGCCTGCTCTGCCACTCCAGCCTAGCTCTGCTAATCCTCTACAACCGGCACCGCGAGTGCGAGGTGGCCAAGCTCACCATCCAGGACTACCGGGACCGAAACTCAGTGCTCCCGTCGGACGAGTCTCTTTCCCCTTTCGAGCGGCACGTGCTCTGCCACCTCACTCGCGTGGGCGTGTTAGGCAAGCGTGGTCGCGTTCAACCGCTAATCCTTCCTCCGCATTCAGAAGCGTGTCTGGATCTTCTCTTAAAGACGTCTGGAGATGTAGGAGTCGATCCTGAGAGCCCATACGTGTTTTCCCGGCCGTATCACTCGCCGGCTACGCCACTCCGCGGCACCGACCTTCTCCGGAGCCTAGCGCGCACCAGCGGCGCTAAAAACCCCACGACGCTAACCGCACCCCGCGCCCGCCGCCAGGTGGCCATCCTAACCCAACTCCTGCTGCTCGACGAGGGAGAAAAAGCCTCAGGCACTGCTACCAAGCGATTGGAGGATTTCCTGCAGAGGGAGTACCATGTGACCCAGAGCTGCGCTCGGATTGGCCAGGACCCGGCGCTGATGAACCGCGTGGGACGAGTGGTGCTGTACGGCGAGCGCGAGGGGGTTCTGTTCAGAGGGATGAGCCTGCAGCACATCTGCCTCGAGCTGGACGGTAAGACGAGGGAAATAAAACACTAAACTGTCATTTCATTGTCATTAAAGGATTCGTTATACAGTCAATCGAGCAGATCATGTGCAATGCAGGTGACATCACGTCTGCTAAATGCATTGATGTGAATATCTGATACTACTATAGATACCCCCCACCCCCCTCATAAAGTGCACATTCAATTAATAATGTATTTTGTTGTATTTTATAGCAAAAAAAATTAAATGCACAGTATATCGGCCACCATGCCGGTTTCGGCCGATATATGTTAATTTTGAATGTTAATGTTATCGTTATTGGCCTGGTAAGAAAATTTGGCCTATATATTAAAGCCGATAAATAAAAGGATTATTTCCTTTAGCTGAGACACTTCAGATTCGCACTCTTCACAATGGTGGTTTTTAATTGCTTGAAATATGATTGGAAAAAGAGGGAAAATACAGTTACAGCACAAGTCTCATATAAGCTACATAAAATTATGAGAACATTATAATTGTGTTTGGGACGTGGCTTTTAATGGTGAGACTTTTGTTTTTGTAATCAGGCTCTCAAAAATGATATAAAAATTTGGAATTAGATTAATCGGCCAAAATATATCGGTTATCGGCTTTTAAATATAAAGAATTATCGGTATCGGCCAAAATGTTCATAGCGCGTCCCTAGTAATCTGTAAATCTGATCACTAAGGCATAGAGACTAACAGTCGTTTGTGTTCAGATGCAATAGTTTAAAAGTGTACGCTTGCCTAAGTTTTCTCTGTTCCGGCAGTTATGTCGGGAAACTCTGCCGACTCTTTCTCGGAGGAGTCGGATGGGGAAGGCAATGGGAATAAGGAGAGAGCTGTGGTCGTAAAGAAGAGAGTAGCCAGTACTCGAGCGCCACGGCAGAAGAAGGGAACTAGCCCGCGCGTGTCACAGGCCACGCCCTCTCCGTCAGCTGGGCTCAAGAGGCGGAGCTCACAGGTCAAATCAGGTGAGTCACATGACACACTACTGAGCTTGAGATTCAACAACTGGCTTCATTTCTTCACTAAAAATACCTGGAACTAGATGTTTTATAATGACATTAAGTTCTGTTCTGTAAAAGGTTGGTTAAATTAAATATATCGGTTTTATATCAGCCGATATATCGGTTATCGGCATCGGCCATCAAAAAAATCCATACCACTAAATAAAATCTAAAGTATCATTTTATTGAGCAATTGTTATTCATGTGTTATCTACCATCTTTAAATTAAATATATGGGCCAGTATTTCTGAGATCGGCCATCAAAAAACCCATATCGGGTCAACCACTAAATAAAATCTTAAGTATGAATCTGTTTATTCTAGGTTTATTTTTTGCAAATTGATATATTTTCCAATTTAGAATTTCTAATTCAGTAAATATGTAAAATAAATATACATTTTATTGAGCGATTCATGTTATTTACTACCTTTAAATTAAATATATCGGCCAATATTTCGGATATCGCCAATGGCCATTAAAATTTTGTAAATATGTAAATAATTTAGTAATTATGTAAAATAAATATCAATTTTATTGAGTAATTGTTATTTACTATCTTTAAATTAAAAATATCGGCCAATTTGTCGCATATCGGCCATCTTTTTTTGTTATATATATATATATATATATATATACAAATGTCAATTATTTACTAATTTAGCAAATATGTAAAATGAATAAGTTTTATTGAGCTATTGTTATTAATGTGTAATTTACTATCTACTATTTGTATATAGTATTTAGTGTAATGCATGTGAGGACTGATCACTGGGGTTTGTGTAACGCGTGTTTGCGTGTCGCTAGGCAAGCGCGGCGTCCTGAAGCGGCCCTGGTCGGAGGCGGAGCGTGTTGCCGTGGAGACGCACCTGAAGCGCAACATCGTGGATCTGCGTGTCCCTGCGAAGGCGGACTGTGAGCGGTGTCTGCAACTCTGCCCTCTGCTGGCCAGCAACCAGCGCGACTGGAGGGCCATCAAGTTCTACTGTCACAACCGCATTCAGTTACTGAGGAAACAGGGGCACCGGGACGGGAACACGCAGTAACACACGCGCGCACACACACACACACACACACACACACACACACACACACACACACACACACACACAGCCGTATACAGTTACTGAGGAAACAGGGGCGCCTGGACGGGAACACGCAGTAACACACACGCGCGCGCACACACACACACACACAAACACACACACACACACACACACACACAGCCGTATACAGTTACTGAGGAAACAGGGGCGCCTGGACGGGAACACGCAGTAACACACACACACACAAACACACGCGCACACACACACACTCACTCACACTCACACACACACACAGTCATTGTTCACATTCACTCCGCGACGCGAGTAAACAATGACAGGTTTTTATGTTAAGTTAAGCTATCACACAGTGCAATGATGATGCGTGTATAGCACACACACCTCCCACATTCCCGTGTGTGTGTTTCTCGGACCACTTCTCCGTTCCACACACACACTCCAGTATTCAGACTCAGAATCCGCATTGTGACTGTATTTCTCGTTTTCTAACTCGTCCCAGAGTTTGCTGTGATGGACTGATTTTCCTCTCCACCGACTGGACTCATGAAACAGTGTTAGAGGATGTGGGACCAGCGCTGAGGTCAGAGGTCAGGCTTGCTGAGGTCAGACCTGCTGATGTCACCGTTAGAGGTCAGAGGTCAGACCTGCTGAGGTCAGAACACGTCCAGCTCGTATTTCACTGCAAAACCAACGGAAACGTAGTAAATGCTGTTGTGCCTGAAGATGACGAAGCTGTTATGATGTGTGTGTGTGTGTGTGTGTGTGTGTGTGTGTGTGTGTGTGTGTGTGTGTGTGTGTGTGTGTGTGTGTGGTGTTCAGAGAACGGGAGGACACATGGCTTTAGTTTCAGTCACGTTACATTAGTGTACGGCAGGCTAGTCGTACACTGACTTAAGAAACACAATAGTTTACCTTCCATTTGTATTTTACAGAATCTAAAGAGAATCACTATTGAATAAAATAAACAGTAACACTTTAGCTAATGTAGCATTAGCTAATGCGTTAGTTAACATGAACTATGAGCTATATATATTTACAGCATGTATGAACTTGTTAATGTTAGTTAATATGCTGTTTCTGAGTGTAGAAAGTTGCTTTAACTGATAGTAATAAATGCTGTGTAAGTATTGTTTATTGTTAATGTGGTTAACAAATGACAGCTTTTTGTAAAGTGTAACTGTGTATTTTATTTTCATTATCAAGAGTGATTCTCGTGTCTGTGAAACACTGGTTTACTGTATACAGTTACTGAGGAAACAGGGGCGCAGGGACGGGAACACACACTCACACACACCGCATACAGGGGCGCAGGGACGGGAACACACACTCACACACACCGCATACAGGGGCGCAGGGACGGGAACACACACTCACACACACCGCATACAGGGGCGCAGGGACGGGAACACACACACACACCGCATACAGGGGCGCAGGGACGGGAACACACACTCACACACACCGCATACAGGGGCGCAGGGACGGGAACACACACACACACACACCGCATACAGGGGCGCAGGGACGGGAACACACACACACACACCGCATACAGGGGCGCAGGGACGGGAACACACACACACACACCGCATACAGGGGCGCAGGGACGGGAACACACTCACACACACCGCATACAGGGGCGCAGGGACGGGAACACACTCACACACACACCGCATACAGGGGCGCAGGGACGGGAACACACACACACACCGCATACAGGGGCGCAGGGACGGGAACACACACTCACACACACCGCATACAGGGGCGCAGGGACGGGAACACACTCACACACACCGCATACAGGGGCGCAGGGACGGGAACACACACACACACCGCATACAGGGGCGCAGGGACGGGAACACACACACACACCGCATACAGGGGCGCAGGGACGGGAACACACACACACACCGCATACAGGGGCACAGGGACGGGAACACACACTCACACACACCGCATACAGGGGCGCAGGGACGGGAACACACACACACACACCGCATACAGGGGCGCAGGGACGGGAACACACACACACACCGCATACAGGGGCGCAGGGACGGGAACACACACACCGCATACAGGGGCACAGGGACGGGAACACACACACACCGCATACAGGGGCGCAGGGACGGGGACACACACACACACCGCATACAGGGGCGCAGGGACGGGAACACACACACACACCGCATACAGGGGCGCAGGGACGGGAACACACACTCACACACACCGCATACAGGGGCACAGGGACGGGAACACACACACACACACACACCGCATACAGGGGCGCAGGGACGGGAACACACTCACACACACACCGCATACAGGGGCGCAGGGACGGGAACACACACACACACACACCGCATACAGGGGCGCAGGGACGGGAAACACACACTCACACACACCGCATACAGGGGCGCAGGGACGGGAACACACTCACACACACCGCATACAGGGGCGCAGGGACGGGAACACACACACACACCGCATACAGGGGCGCAGGGACGGGAACACACACTCACACACACCGCATACAGGGGCGCAGGGACGGGAACACACTCACACACACACCGCATACAGGGGCGCAGGGACGGGAACACACACACACACACACCGCATACAGGGGCGCAGGGACGGGAACACACACTCACACACACCGCATACAGGGGCGCAGGGACGGGAACACACTCACACACACCGCATACAGGGGCGCAGGGACGGGAACACACACACACACCGCATACAGGGGCGCAGGGACGGGAACACACACACACACCGCATACAGGGGCGCAGGGACGGGAACACACTCACACACACCGCATACAGGGGCGCAGGGACGGGAACACACTCACACACACCGCATACAGGGGCGCAGGGACGGGAACACACACACACCGCATACAGGGGCGCAGGGACGGGAACACACACACACACCGCATACAGGGGCGCAGGGACGGGAACACACACACACACACACACACACCGCATACAGGGGTGCAGGGACGGGAACACACACACACCGCATACAGGGGCGCAGGGACGGGAACACACACACACACACACACCGCATACAGGGGCGCAGGGACGGGAACACACACACACCGCATACAGGGGCACAGGGACGGGAACACACACTCACACACACCGCATACAGGGGCGCAGGGACGGGAACACACACACACACACCGCATACAGGGGCGCAGGGACGGGAACACACACACACACACCGCATACAGGGGCGCAGGGACGGGAACACACACACACACACCGCATACAGGGGCGCAGGGACGGGAACACACACTCACACACACCGCATACAGGGGCGCAGGGACGGGAACACACACACACACCGCATACAGGGGCGCAGGGACGGGAACACACTCACACACACACCGCATACAGGGGCGCAGGGACGGGAACACACTCACACACACCGCATACAGGGGCGCAGGGACGGGAACACACACACACACACACCGCATACAGGGGCGCAGGGACGGGAACACACACACACACACCGCATACAGGGGCGCAGGGACGGGAACACACACACACACCGCATACAGGGGCACAGGGACGGGAACACACACACACACCGCATACAGGGGCGCAGGGACGGGAACACACACACACACCGCATACAGGGGCGCAGGGACGGGAACACACACTCACACACACCGCATACAGGGGCGCAGGGACGGGAACACACTCACACACACACCGCATACAGGGGCGCAGGGACGGGAACACACACACACACACACCGCATACAGGGGCGCAGGGACGGGAACACACACTCACACACACCGCATACAGGGGCGCAGGGACGGGAACACACTCACACACACCGCATACAGGGGCGCAGGGACGGGAACACACACACACACACACCGCATACAGGGGCGCAGGGACGGGAACACACACACACACACCGCATACAGGGGCGCAGGGACGGGAACACACACACACACACCGCATACAGGGGCGCAGGGACGGGAACACACACACACACCGCATACAGGGGCGCAGGGACGGGAACACACACACACACCGCATACAGGGGCGCAGGGACGGGAACACACTCACACACACCGCATACAGGGGCGCAGGGACGGGAACACACTCACACACACCGCATACAGGGGCGCAGGGACGGGAACACACACACACACCGCATACAGGGGCACAGGGACGGGAACACACACTCACACACACCGCATACAGGGGCGCAGGGACGGGAACACACACACACACACCGCATACAGGGGCGCAGGGACGGGAACACACACACACACACCGCATACAGGGGCGCAGGGACGGGAACACACACACACCGCATACAGGGGCGCAGGGACGGGAACACACACACACACACACCGCATACAGGGGCGCAGGGACGGGAACACACACACACACCGCATACAGGGGCACAGGGACGGGAACACACACACACACACACCGCATACAGGGGCGCAGGGACGGGAACACACACACACACACACCGCATACAGGGGCGCAGGGACGGGAACACACACACACACACACCGCATACAGGGGCGCAGGGACGGGAACACACACTCACACACACCGCATACAGGGGCGCAGGGACGGGAACACACACTCACACACACCGCATACAGGGGCGCAGGGACGGGAACACACACACACACCGCATACAGGGGCGCAGGGACGGGAACACACTCACACACACACCGCATACAGGGGCGCAGGGACGGGAACACACACTCACACACACCGCATACAGGGGCGCAGGGACGGGAACACACACACACACCGCATACAGGGGCGCAGGGACGGGAACACACACTCACACACACCGCATACAGGGGCGCAGGGACGGGAACACACTCACACACACCGCATACAGGGGCGCAGGGACGGGAACACACACACACACACACCGCATACAGGGGCGCAGGGACGGGAACACACACACACACCGCATACAGGGGCGCAGGGACGGTAACACACACACACACCGCATACAGGGGCGCAGGGACGGGAACACACTCACACACACCGCATACAGGGGCGCAGGGACGGGAACACACACACACACCGCATACAGGGGCGCAGGGACGGGAACACACACACACACACACCGCATACAGGGGCGCAGGGACGGGAACACACACACACACACCGCATACAGGGGCGCAGGGACGGGAACACACACTCACACACACCGCATACAGGGGCGCAGGGACGGGAACACACACACACACACACACCGCATACAGGGGCGCAGGGACGGGAACACACACACACACCGCATACAGGGGCGCAGGGACGGGAACACACACACACACACACACCGCATACAGGGGCGCAGGGACGGGAACACACACACACACACCGCATACAGGGGCGCAGGGACGGGAACACACACACACACACCGCATACAGGGGCGCAGGGACGGGAACACACACACACACACACACACACCGCATACAGGGGCGCAGGGACGGGGACACACACACACACCGCATACAGGGGTGCAGGGACGGGAACACACACACACCGCATACAGGGGCGCAGGGACGGGAACACACACACACACACACCGCATACAGGGGTGCAGGGACGGGAACACACACACACCGCATACAGGGGCACAGGGACGGGAACACACACACCGCATACAGGGGCGCAGGGAACGGGAACACACACACACACGCATATATACACAAACACACACACACATATATACACACACACACACGGCATACAGGGGCGCAGAGACGGGAACACACAAACACACATATACACACACACACACCGCATACAGGGGCGCAGAGACGGGAACACACAAACACACATATACACACACACACACCGCATACAGGGGCGCAGGGACGGGGACACAAAGTAACACACACACACAAAGAGGAAATACAGTCTTTAACATTCAGTTTTTCAGAATAAGATTTTTGCATTACATTAATGATTTTTTTTTTATATTATTTATGTTCTTATATGTCTGAAAATTCTGGAAACTTGTTTTTCGAAATGGAATAAAAAAATTAAAAGGTAATTGCGACTTTTTAATCTCACAATTCTAACTTTTCTTTCCACAATTGCTAGATATAAAGTCACAATGACCTTTTTCATTCTTTAATTCCATGACAGACTCAAGTTTGTATAGGAAATCTCTGATCTGAGAAATGGGCTTCATTTTATTCATGCATGCGTTCCCCCATGCATCTTCAGGCTGTGTGAACTTTGACCTGGGCGTGTTCGGGCTGCTTCAGTGTTCTGAGGGCCTCTCAGGGTCTCGCTCGGGGTGTGAGGGCCGCTCGGGGTCTCGCTCGGGGTCTCGCTCGGGGTCTGAGGGCCGCTCGGGGTCTCGCTCGGGGTCTGAGGGCCGCTCGGGGTCTCGCTTGGGGTCTGAGTGCCGCTCGGGGTCTCGCTCGGGGTCTGAGGGCCGCTCGGGGTCTCGCTCGGGGTCTGGGGGCCGCTCGGGGTCTCGCTCGGGGTCTGAGGGCCGCTGGGGGTCTGGGGGCCGCTCGGGGTCTGAGGGCCGCTCGGTGTCTGAGGGCAGCTGGGGGTCTGAGGGCCTCTGGGGGCCGCTTGGGGTCTCGGGGTCTGGGGGCCGCTTGGGGTCTCGGGGTGTGAGGGCCGCTCGGGGTCTGGGGGCCGCTCGGGTCTCGGGGTGTGAGGGCCGCTCGGGGTCTGAGGGCCTCTGGGGGCCGCTTGGGGTCTCGGGGTGTGAGGGCCGCTCGGGGTGTGAGGGCCGCTCGGGTCTCGGGGTGTGAGGGCCGCTCGGGGTCTGGGGGCCGACACGGGTCTCGGGGTGTGAGGGCCGCTCGGGGTCTGGGGGCCTCTGGGGGCCGCTTGGGGTCTCGGGGTGTGAGGGCCGCTCGGGGTGTGAGGGCCGCTCGGGGTCTGGGGGCCGCTTGGGGTCTCGGGGTGTGAGGGCCGCTCGGGTCTCGGGGCCGCTCGGGGTCGGTGGAAGTGCTCGTGTACATTCTGTGAATACTGACTGCATTTTGAAGTTGTTTTCTTAAACGCTGTTGTAAAGGTCTATCAGATTTTAGCCAGATGATGATATCTTGACAAGTACAGAGGTCAATGTCACATTAATGGAATTTCAGATTGTCATGTGCTTTTATTAAATTACAAACACATGTCGTCTGTGTCTTCTCATCATTTATCATTGAGCAGTGTAAAATGCAAAATTCAAAAATTCATAAAAAAAAACATTCTACAGTAAAAACTGCTCAAAATGTGGATTTCATTATAGTAGCTCTACCATAATGGGACAATGTCCAATGTAACGCACCCTCTGAGGCGGCCGAGAAACAGCGCCGCGAAATGGGCAGAAAACGCAAACAAAACAGTGCAACTTCTATGACTGTATCGTCACATCTGTCATGGTGCATAACTTCAAAATGCTACAGTAAAAATGTCTGAATCTGATATTGTGATAACTCTTCTGTATTGTCAGATTGGTTCCATAACTTTCAATTGCACATTGCTTTCAAGTCAATTCAATTCATACATTTGTATAATGCTTTTCACAATACATCATTTAAAAGGAGCTTCACAGAAAATGCAGGTTTCTGTGTTACAAAATCACAATAGGATTTTATGAGATATCAGAAAGTACACTTATATAAGTTAGTAAAAATTTGTATTTACAAATATCAAACATGCATTTTACCAAGGTAAGTGTGCAGTTTAACGCAATGCTAATTTGTGCACAATCATGCATGTTTGATTCTGGAGTCCCTGCAGGGGTTTCATCATCTATTCAAAGGTGCTGGGTCATCTGAAGTCTGCATGAGCGGCCGGATCCAAACAACACATGCATTTAAATACCTTCAACTGATGTTATTATATTCTTTTCTGAAAATATAAACAATACAAAAAGGGTCTCTAAAAAGTGTGAATAAGTGAAAACCCACATGGTCCTTAAATTGAGCTAATGACATGCACAATAATTAAAAAATGCTGTAGCCTTATGTGCCTTTATATTTTTACTGTACATTTTCGCTGATATATCAGTTTTATTTGCATTTAAACATTTTTATTATTCGTTTATTCTGAAAATAGACAAAAAAGTAGGGCTAACACAACACCTTTAAAAAACGCAAAAAAGAGAAAAGCACACGGTCCCTAAGTCAGCGTGAAACGCGGAAGCTCCGTCATTTAAGGTGGAACCGAGGGGGAATCCGCCAGCCGGAAGTTGAAGCTGCCTCCGGGCGCCGCCATTGTAGCAGAACTCCTGCTGTTAGCATCCCATTGACTCCCATTCATTTTGGCGTCACTTTGACAGCGAATAACTTTACATCTGAGGCGTCCAAAGACTCCATTTGTCCATTATTTATTTCTAAAAAAACACGAAAATGTATAAAAGGCTCCATTACTTTGTATCTTACGTTATGGCCCCGTAAAAGCCATTCTTGTAAAAATCGGCTAAACATTGCGTCATAACCACGTGACTTTATGTCGCACAACAGAGACATTACCGTATAGACAGGAGGAGAAGCTCACAGTCTCGCAGGCAGTCTTTTACTGTCTAAAGTCAGCCCAGGGCATCTGGACAGAGTCCAGAAAAGCAACGCGACAAAATATTTAAACAACGTTTTTGAGGAATTGGAAATAATTCGATATGTGGCAAGTGAATACATATGAAGTAACATTTATCCACGAACTTTAAATTATTTATTTACTACTACACCTACGGGGATGGGGAAATTAATTATCAGGAAATTATACAGGCAATGGAAGAAGAAAATAAACATCTCAATGTCTATCGCGGTTAACGTTGTTCCTTTATTTATTTACAGATCTACTTGAAGATGAATGTGATCCCGTGAAATAAAGAAAAACGGGTTTGTTCAAGTGTTTGTGGACATGATTTATTAGCCAAAACTACATGATTTAACACCTAGCTCACAATTCTTTATATATTGGAATATTATATGGTCATGTAATATTGAATGGATACGAAAATGACTCGAGGACAGTATTTTATAGTATGGTTCCTGGGCTCACACTAATAAGTATTTTTTGGAAGGGTTATTATTCTGTTTGATGTAGAAGGAAATGAAAAAGAAGGAAAAAATTATTTGCATATGTGCCTGTATTTGAATCATTTTTAATAATTTTGGAAGATTGTGCTGTAGCCTACATGCATTTATTTATCTGTTATGTTTTATTGTATTGTGTGTGTGTGTGCGTGTGTGTGTGTGTGTGTGTGTGTGTGTGTGTGTGTGTGTGTGTGTGTGTGTGTGTGTGCACTAGCCAAATATTTAAATCTAATGGATATATACATAAACATGTTCAAAATAAACTAAAATAAACTAACTAACTAAAATGACTAGAACTGCAGATAGGCTACTCAAACGATTACAATCCTAAAGTAGGCTGTTTTAAAGTGGATTTTAGCCACTTCTATCATTTCATATTGTAATTATATAGCGTAATATGTTGTAGTAAATTAATTATAATTATTAATAGTATTGTAATATATTACTAAACATTATATTATGTTTTTACAATACTAAACGATTTGATTTCCAACACACACACACACACACACACACACACACACACACACACACACACACACACTCTTTACTCTGATGCGTCATTGACCGTTGACTTCGACCTTGGAAACTTCTGATCATCATTCAAGACAAGTATTGTTATAGGTGGTATTTTGTTAGATCAGTGTGATAACTTTTTGTTGGCTTTTTTCTTTTCTTTTTTCTCCACACAGCTACTAGAAGATTTACAACTGTCAGACAGGTTGCTCACGTGACATCTACGTCATCAAGCTCAGTTTGAGCCTGCGCAGAACGCCTGGCTATCAGGAAGTGAGTGCCCGTGTTGAGCTTCAACTCTCTCCGTTGAAATCAACGGGGTCGCTGTGTCCATAGACTTAATAAATACATAGACGCCCTATTGGCCGCTTTGGAGCGTTGCTGCGAAACGTCAACGTCAACAAATTTTGCGGAGGGCAAGACTGCGCTGTGAACAAATGCAAGTAAACGGGTGAGCTGCGGTTTTACTGGATAAAACAATGATAACGTTTACATTTATCAGCCGATTTTTCTCTGTAATGAGAGGTATGGGCAAGCTGCCCTCCTTGATATGGCGGCGCCGTTGACGCACGCTCCCGCAGCCAATAGGGGGTCTATGGGTGGAACGGATAGCGTCAATAAGTCGAGCGTCAAACGCGGAAGTTCTTTTGGGTAAATACCACATTCACAAAAATAAATGGAAAAAACAATTGCCAAATGTAAACTGTTTTAAAAATGAATTTCGTATGTTTGTATCCTCCTTGAACCCTGTAAAACATTCTAAACAAACTGTAGAAGCTATTTGTTATGCTGCTGAAATGTTTTTGATCCTGTAACATAATTTGAGAACAAGGCCTTATTTTTGTTTATTTATTTTTTATTGTCAATCTGCATTGTGTTGACGCCTTGCCTGTTTTTGTTGTTGTTGTCTCCACGAGAGTTTGTAATAAACATTAAAAAACGCGGAAGTTTCATAATTTAAGGTGGAACGGATAGCATCAATAAGAAGCTGGATTCAGCCTCGTCAGTAGCGCACTTGCTCGCTTAATTCATACAGTTAAGGAGCACTGAACTACAGGTAGCCCTAATACACATTAAATGTAATCACGCAATGCTGATGTTGTTAACATTAACAATTTGAGAACAAAGTATAATTTGCACGGTCTGGCGTGATATGATCAGCGATCGTTAGATTTAATCAGCTCGATTTACTGCAATGCCTTTTTCTCTCTTAGTTGGTCAGAACAAAAGTGGATGTTACTTGTTCAGAAGACATTTTCCAGTGGAAATTCTTATGTTGGCAAAGATCTTCTGAAGAAGCACAGATCTTCTAACTGATGCAGATGTTCTCGAGTCCCTCTGGTGAACACTAGATGGAGCCACAGCGTTATTCTCCCTCGAGGAAACCACACATGCATGTTTATTCTGCTCATGTGTGTTTGCTTTCTGTGAATTAGAGCTTTTAACGTGCTGTTTACACCAGAGCAAAGATGCATTCCCACAATGAACAGGATATGACATCAGCTGTGATTTTCTTTATTCAAATCACTTAAAGTCCCCCTGTAGTCAATAATTTTATCCCTTAAAACTCATCTCTGATCACCAAAATGACATATTTAAATGTTTTTTTTCCTTGATAAAAATGTCTTCATGTCTTAAAATATATTGCATGTAACTCGACACCCTTGCCTCATTTAGTATTCGCGGTTCTAAGAATATGCAAATGAGCCTAGCCTCCACTATTGTATTCAACGTGTACAATGTTTCTCTGTCTGGTTTTGTGCCAATGTTCCTAAGAACGTTTTGTTAATGTTACCTTTAAGCTCTGAAAACATTATTAAGTCCCCATTAGTCTATAACTGTATTCCTTACAATCACCAAAACATACATATTTAAACATTTTTCCTTAAAAGTCTTCATGCCTTAAAATATCTTGAATGTAACTCGACACCCTTGCCTCATTTAGTATGCGTGTTTCTATGAATATGCAAATGAGCCCCGCCTCCACTCACTCGCTCACTCAGAGATCCACTGGTTGACGATCACACGTTGATCTGATTGGTTACAAGCATAGTGCGAAATACCGTGGGGGTGGGGGGGGGGGGGGGGCTCATGGGACCTGGATTAACCCATGAGACCCCCTGAAAGCCTCAAAAGGAACATTTGAAAGGGGTCTCAAATTTTGTCAAAATAAAATAAATAAATAATTTATTGCCACTAACGGGGAAAACATTGGAAAGACAAGTTACACGTATCTCCCTACGTCAGCTGAGTGCGAACGAGGCTTTTCCGCAGTGAATAACAGGACAGCCTGTCTTCACTCCTGTTTGTGGACCTCAACAGACCTCCGCTGCACAGCCGACCCAGTTCCGTTCGCCAGAAGCTGGATTACAGCAGGACACGCCTCTCTTCTTCCCGGAAACCAGGACGTGGTTCTCTTCTTCCCGGAAACCAGGACGCGCCTCTCTTCTTCCCGGAAACCAGGACGCGCCTCTCTTCTTCCCGGAAACCAGGACGCGCCTCTCTTCTTCCCGGAAACCAGGACGCGCCTCTCTTCTTCCCGGAAACCAGGACGTGCTTCTCTTCTTCCCGGAAACCAGGACACGCCTCTCTTCTTCCCGGAAACCAGGACGTGGTTCTCTTCTTCCCGGAAACCAGGACACGCCTCTCTTCTTCCCGGAAACCAGGACACGCCTCTCTTCTTCCCGGAAACCAGGACGTGGTTCTCTTCTTCCCGGAAACCAGGACGCGCCTCTCTTCTTCCCGGAAACCAGGACGCGCCTCTCTTCTTCCCGGAAACCAGGACGCGCCTCTCTTCTTCCCGGAAACCAGGACGCGCCTCTCTTCTTCCCGGAAACCAGGACGCGCGTCTCTTCTTCCCAGAAACCAGGACGCGCCTCTCTTCTTCCCGGAAACCAGGACGCGCCTCTCTTCTTCCCGGAAACCAGGACGCGCCTCTCTTCTTCCCGGAAACCAGGACGCGCGTCTCTTCTTCCCAGAAACCAGGACGCGCCTGTCTTCTTCCCGGAAACCAGGACGCGCCTCTCTTCTTCCCGCAAACCAGGACGCGCCTCTCTTCTTCCCGGAAACCAGGACGCGCCTCTCTTCTTCCCGGAAACCAGGACGCGCCTCTCTTCTTCCCGGAAACCAGGACGCGCGTCTCTTCTTCCCGGAAACCAGGACGCGCCTCTCTTCTTCCCGGAAACCAGGACGCGCCTCTCTTCTTCCCGGAAACCAGGACGCGCCTCTCTTCTTCCCGGAAACCAGGACGCGCCTCTCTTCTTCCCGGAAACCAGGACGCGCCTCTCTTCTTCCCGGAAACCAGGACGCGCCTCTCTTCTTCCCGGAAACCAGGACGCGCCTCTCTTCTTCCCGGAAACCAGGACGCGCGTCTCTTCTTCCCGGAAACCAGGACGCGCCTCTCTTCTTCCCGGAAACCAGGTCGCGCCTCTCTTCTTCCCGGAAACCAGGACGCCAACCACAAGAAGTCGGGCCAAGGCGTCTTTGGTCTATTTTACCTTAACCCTTGAGCGTTCTCAATGTGCAATATAACTGTTCATATCTGTTCTGTTACAGTCAGTTACTGTTTGTACAATTATATGAAAAAAGAGGAAGACTGAAATAAATGATAAACTCTAAAAACTGAACTTTTCTCTTTGTAAACATCTTTTTCAGGTTTGATTGACAAAAAATGCTAAACTTTGACAGTCATTTTTATTGTTATAATTGTGATTTCATAATATTTAGATATGAATCCAACTAAAACTTGTGAAAATATATCTTTCAAGTCAAGTCAAGTGTATTTATATAGCGCTTTTCACAATATAAATTGCATCAAAGCAGCTTCACAATATCAATCAAATAACATAACAATGTTTGTTTCTTAGTGAAAAAACATCCACGTTTGGTAGGGCTGATCAATGGTATTAATGCTTGGTTAATTATTTTGAATATCCCCAACTGAGCAAGCCAAAGGCAACAGTGGCAAGGAACCGAAAAACTCCATCAGGTGACCTACTGGTGTCCTAAAACTCCATCAGGTGACCCACTGGTGTCCTAAAACTCCATCAGGTGACCTACTGGTGTCCTAAAACTCCATCAGGTGACCTACTGGAGAAAAAAAAAAACCTTGGGAGAACCCAGGCTCAGTCGGGGGCCAGTTCTCCTCTGGCGTTTATGAACTTGAGGCCGGATTTATAGTAACTGTAATTTGATACAGAATTTTGTTTTATTTTATCACTTCGGGGTGGGTGCGCGAACCGGAATCACAACATTTTATCTGTAGAGTGGGAAAGGGATCCTCCATAGGGAGAGGCTAGTTGGCACTTCAGCACTGCGTTGTCATCGGGTCCAGGCAAAGCTCCTAGTCAGATCTGGATACGGCCTGGATCCGGTAGGCTGCGGGAAAACCTCGGGATAAACAAAGACACTAAAATTAGCGTAGATGCCATTCTTCTTCTTATGATGATGTAACGAGTACATCAGGATTTAAGGGAAATGTTCCCAGTTCCGGCTGACCTAATCTATGCAGCCTAACATTGAATTATAGAAGTCTATAATATATTATGTGTATGCTAGGTCAAAGAGATGTGTTTTTAGTCTAGCTTTGAACTGACAGAGTGTGTCTGCTTCCCGGACAATGGTAGGAAGACTGTTCCAAAGTTTTGGTGCTAAATAGGAAAAGGATCTACCGCCCGCAGTCGATTTTGATATTCTAGGTATTATCAACTGGCCCGAGTTTTGAGATCGCAATAGACGTGAAGGACTATAATGCGTTAAGAGCTCGCTCAAGTACTGCGGAGCTAAACCATTTAGTGCTTTGTAAGTAATCAACAATATTTTAAAATTTATACGATGTTTAATAGGCAGCCAATGCAGTGTTGACAGAACCGGGCTAATATGGTCATATTTCCTGGTTCTAGTAAGAACTCGAGCTGCTGCGTTTTGGACCAGCTGTAGTTTATTTATTAAGAGTGCAGGGCAACCACCCAGTAGAGCATTACAATAATCTAGTCTTAATGTCATGAAAGCATGAACTAATTGTTCCGCATTTGTTAATGAGAGCATATGTCATAATTTAGATATATTTTTAAGATGGAAAAATGCGGTTTTACAAATACTAGACACGTGACTTTCAAATGAAAGATTGCTATCAAAGAGCACACCCAGGTTCCTAACCGACGACGAAGACTTAACAGAGCAGCCATCAAGTGTTAGACAGTATTCTAGGTTATTACGTGTGGAAGTTTTTTGTCCAATAATTAGAATCTCTGTTTTTTCAGAGTTTAGTAGTAGGAAATTACTAGTCATCCAATTTTTTAAATCAGCTATGCATTCCGTTAATTTTGTGAATTGGTAAGTTTCGTTAGGTTTTGAAGAAATATACAGCTGAGTATCATCGGCATAAGAATGAAAGCTAATTCCATGTTTCCTAATGATATGTCCTAATAGTAGCATGTACAGAGTGAACAGCAGCGGCCCTAGTACTGAGCCTTGTGGTACGCCATACTGAACTTGTGATCGATAAGACATCTCTTCATTTACTGCTACAAACTGATAACGGTCAGATAAGTATGATTTAAACCATGCTAGTGCAATTCCACTAATGCCAACATAGTTTTCTAGTCTATTTAAAAGAATGTTGTGGTCAATTGTGTCAAATGCAGCACTAAGATCAAGTAACACTAATAGAGAGATACAACCACGATCGGATGATAAAAGTAAATCATTTGTAACTCTAATGAGAGCTGTCTCAGTACTATGGTACGGTCTAAATCCTGACTGAAAATCCTCGCAGATATCATTTCTTTCAAGAAAGGAACACAGTTGTGAGGATACTGCTTTTTCTAATATCTTTGATAGAAAAGGCAGATTTGAGATCGGCCTGTAATTGACTAATTCTGAATGATCAAGTTGCGGTTTTTTAACAAGTGGTTTTATCATAGCCAGCTTAAAGGTTTTTGGTACGTATCCTAGAGACAAAGACGAATTAATGATATTAAGAAAAGGATCTATGATCTCTGGAAGCATCTCTTTCAATAGCTTAGTCGGTATAGGGTCTAACATACAAGTTGTCGATTTAGATGAATTAACGAGTTTGCAGAATTCTTCCTCTCCTATAGCAACAAATGAATAAAATTTTTCCTCAGGGAGACTACAATGCACTCCCTGATGCGATACTGTAGTAGACGGTTGCATAGTTATAATTTTGTCCCTGATATTATCAATCTTATAAGTGAAGAAGTTCATAAAGTCATTACTGCTGTGTTGCTTGAAAACTTCTGTGCTTGAAGCTTTCGTTTTTGTTAGTTTAGCCACTGTTTCAAATAAATACCTAGGATTATGTTTATTTTCTTCTAATAGGGTTGAAAAATAAGCAGATCTAGCAGCTTTTAAAGCCTCTCTCTAAGCAATCGAGCTCTCTTTCCATGAAATCCGAAATACCTCTAATTTTGTTTTCTTCCAGTTGCGCTCCATTTTTCTGGCTGTTCTCTTAAGGGCCTGAGTGTGCTCGTTGTACCACGGCGTTGGACTATTTTCTTTAATCTTCTTTAAGCGCAACGGAGCAACTGCGTCTAAAGTGCTGGAAAAGAGAGAGTTAAGAGTTTCTGTTGCAATATCAAGTTCTTCTAAGCTATCCGGGATGCTGAGATGATGAAACTGATTAGGAAGATTATTGATAAAGCAATCTTTAGTGGCAGAAGCTATAGGTCTAACATATTTATAACACGGAGTCGGCTTTGCAGCCTTGGCTAAATGTAATTTACATGAGACTAGATAATGGTCTGAGATGTCATCGCTCTGCTGCAGAATTTCAACGGCATCAACATCTATTCCATATGATAATATTAGATCTAGAGTATGATTACGACAATGAGTGGGTCCTGACACGTGTTGTCTAACTCCAATTGAGTTTACAATGTCTTTAAGTGCCAATCCCAATGCATCTTTTTCATTATCTACATGTATATTAAAATCACCAACAATTAGTACTTTATCGTTAGCCAATACTAATTCTGATAGAAAGTCCGCAAATTCTTTGATAAAATCTGTATGGTGCCCTGGTGGCCTGTATACAGTAGCCAGCAGAAATCTCAAACGTGATTTATCGTTTACACTATATATTTTTACATTAAGCACCAACACTTCAAAAGAAGTATATTTAAAAATAGATTTCTTAGTGGTTTTGAAAATATTACTATAAATTACAGCAACACCTCCCCCTTTGCGTTTTAGACGAGGTTCATGTTTATAACAGTAATCTTGTGGGGTTGACTCATTTAAAGTAATGTAATCGTTTGGTTTTAGCCAGGTTTCTGTCAAACACAGCACATCTAGATTATAATCTGAAATCATATCATTAACTATGAGCGATTTTGAAGTAAGGGATCGAATATTCAGCAACCCAAGCTTTATCATTTGTTCATCTGTATTATATCTGTTTTTTATTTGTTGAACATCAATTAAATTTTTTACCTGACGTTTTTTGGATTTCCAAATTCGGGGAACAGACACAGTCTCTATATGATGATATCTAGGTGAAAGAGGCTTTATGTGATGGGATTTATCTGACCTTGGTGACGCGAGGCCGCTAGCAGGCGGTCGGTTTAGCCAGTCTGTCTGCTTCCTGACCTGAGCCCCAGATTGTCATGTTTTAGCTCTAAGACTATGTGCCATATTACTAGAGAGAAGAGCAGCACCATCCCATGAGGGATGAACACCATCTCTTTTCAACAGGTCAGGCTTGCCCCAAAAACTTTTCCAATTGTCTATGAATTCTATATTATTCAACGGACACCACTTTCAGTTAGTAAATAGCAAATAGCATAGTGAAGCTCTATAGCCATCTATTAAAACTGCATTTTCCAAAAGATGGGCAAATATTTTACACCAAAACATGTCAAATTATACATGTTATCCCCATAAATTAAATTTAGAAATATCAAGTCAAGTCAAGTGTATTTATATAGCGCTTTTCACAATATAAATTGCATCAAAGCAGCTTCACAGTATCAATCAAATAACATAACAATGTTTGTTTCTTAGTGGAAAAAACATCCACGTTTGGTAGGGCTGATCAATGGTATTAATGCTTGGTTAATTAATTTGAATATCCCCAACTGAGCAAGCCAAAGGCAACAGTGGCAAGGAACCGAAAAACTCCATCAAGTGACCTACTGGTGTCTTAAAACTCCATCAAGTGACCCACTGGTGTCCTAAAACTCCATCAAGTGACCTACTGGTGTCCTAAAACTCCATCAAGTGACCCACTGGTGTCCTAAAACTCCATCAGGTGACCTACTGGTGTCCTAAAACTCCATCAGGTGACCCACTGGTGTCCTAAAACTCCATCAGGTGACCCACTGGTGTCCTAAAACTCCATAAGGTGACCCACTGGTGTCCTAAAACTCCATCAGGTGACCCACTGGTGTCCTAAAACTCCATCAGGTGACCTACTGGTGTCCTAAAACTCCATCAGGTGACTTAATGGAGAGAAAAAAAAAACCTTGGGAGAACCCAGGCTCAGTCGGGGGCCAGTTCTCCTCTGGTGTTTATGAACTAGAGGCCGGATTTATAGTAACTGTAATTTGATACAGAATTTTGTTTTATTTTATCACTTCGGGGTGGGTGCGCGAACCGGAATCACAACATTTTATCTGTAGAGTGGGAAAGGGATCCTCCATAGGGAGAGGCTAGTTGGCACTTCAGCACTGCGTTGTCATCGGGTCCAGGCAAAGCTCCTAGTCAGATCTGGATACGGCCTGGATCCGGCAGGCTGCGGGAAAACCTTGGGATAAACAAAGACACTAAAATTAGCGTAGATGCCATTCTTCTTATGATGTAACGAGTACATCAGGATTTAAGGGAAGTGTTCCCAGTTCCGGCTGACCTAATCTATGCAGCCTAACATTGAATTATAGAAGTTTATAATATATTATGTGTATGCTAGGTCAAAGAGATGTGTTTTAGTCTAGCTTTGAACTGACAGAGTGTGTCTGCTTCCCGGACAATGGTAGGAAGACTGTTCCAAAGTTTTGGTGCTAAATAGGAAAAGGATCTACCGCCCGCAGTCGATTTTGATATTCTAGGTATTATCAACTGGCCCGAATTTTGAGATCGCAATAGACGTGAAGGACTATAATGCGTTAAGAGCTCGCTCAAGTACTGCGCAGCTAAACCATTTAGTGCTTTGTAAGTAATCAACAATATTTTAAAATTTATACGATGTTTAATAGGTTGACAGAACCGGGCTAATATGGTCATATTTCCTGGTTCTAGTAAGAACTCGAGCTGCTGTGTTTTGGACCAGCTGTAGTTTATTTATTAAGCGTGCAGGGCAACCACCCAGTAGAGCATTACAATAATCTAGTCTTGATGTCATGAAAGCATGAACTAATTGTTCCGCATTTGTTAATGAGAGCATATGTCGTAATTTAGATATATTTTTAAGATGGAAAAATGCGGTTTTACAGATACGAAGTGTGAGTTTGGTCAAGCTACGGTTACGTACTTAGGCAAAGAAGTGGGTCAAGGTCAAGTTCGACCCATGGAGGCAAAAGTAACTGCAATTTCTGATTTTCCTGTTCCTGCTACGCGCAAAGAACTTCGCAGATTCTTAGGAATGGCCGGTTATTTTCGGAGTTTCTGCAAGAATTTTTCAACTGTGGCCAATCCTTTAACGTCACTCCTTAGTCCATCATGCACTTTTCTCTGGAATGATGAATGTCAGAATGCTTTTGATAACATCAAAACTTTGCTGTGCAGTACGCCTGTTTTATCAGCTCCTGATTTTGAACGAACATTCAAGCTCGAGATTGACGCAAGCTCCGTTGGTGCGGGGGCAGTGTTGGTGCAAGAAGACGTTTCTGGTATTGACCATCCAGTATGTTAATTTTCACGTAAGTTCAATAAACACCAATTGAACTACTCTACAATTGAGAAAGAAACATTGGCCTTATTACTGGCTTTACAGTATTTTGATGTTTATGTGAGCTCAACTAATCTGCCTGTGACTGTGTTCACGGATCACAATCCTTTAGTGTTTTTAGGTCGTATGTACAATCATAATCAGAGGCTGATGCGTTGGTCTTTGATGGTACAAGGCTATAATTTAGAGATCAAACACAAAAAAGGTGCGGAGAATATAATTGCGGATGCGTTGTCCAGAGTTTAAGATGTGGTGCTCCGAAACATTAATATGAAAGAAAAAAAAAAAAAACATGTTCTTTTTTTCATGTTTTGATGTTTTTTTTCTTTTTTTTTTAGGGGGGAAGTGTTACGTTCCCTGTGTATTTGTGTGTGTTTCTGTTCTGTGTCTCCGTTCATTGCTTTCAGGTGGTGATCGGGCATTGGCTGTTGCGGGCACGTGTCGTCATTGTGGCGGCGTCATCATCTGTTCAACCAATCCACTGCTGTGTCTTGGATTCAAAAGGCCCATCCACAAACATGAAGAGAGATCCCCGTCAGATCTCACCCAACTTGCGCGTTCTGAGCACGTTGTCGAAACTACTATCACGATTCACGCTTATGTCTTTATTGTTGATGATTTGAGTTGCCTGACCTGAGTTTTGATAAAACAATCAGAGATGCCTAGCCGATCCGTTTACATCTGGAGCATTGAGTTCTCTGTTGCGAAATCATAGGACGGGAGGTAGGGATCATTGTTGTGTTAGGTATGCGTGGAGTGTTCGCCATTATTGTATTTTTGTTTTTATTTTAGTGTAGTTTAATTAAGGCGGCGTATTCCGCTGAAGAACTCGGTTTTGTTTTTAATTTTCTTTAGTGGCAGTTAGTTTAACGGGTACACCTAAAATTAGATATCAGTTATGTTTTGCTTGTTTCAATAATTTGGCGACATTCTTGTTTGTCCTTGTTTTCTCGTGTATTATTTTTCTTTCTAACCAACCTTGTTATTTAATTTGAGT
This sequence comes from Meda fulgida, assembly GCA_030578275.1. NCBI lineage: Eukaryota > Metazoa > Chordata > Actinopteri > Cypriniformes > Leuciscidae > Meda > Meda fulgida. The sequence continues at coordinate 51,610,152 of CM060622.1, forward strand.
GAACATGTCTAAAACTTTCATTCTCAGAAAATAAATGTTTTCCTTAACGTTTGATTGATGTTTCTGGGTTGTTTTGTTTGCATCCCCACACAGCAACAGTGTCTCACATAAATGTTATGTAATCATCCCTTTTAAACATCTTTAAACACGTAACACTAGACACGTGACTTTCAAATGAAAGATTGCTATCAAAGAGCACACCCAGGTTCCTAACCGACGACGAAGACTTAACAGAGCAGCCATCAAGTGTTAGACAGTATTCTAGGTTATTACGTGTGGAAGTTTTTTTGTCCAATAATTATAATCTCTGTTTTTTCAGAATTTCGCAGTAGGAAATTACTAGTCCAATTTTTTATATCAGCTATGCATTCCGTTAATTTTGTGGATTGGTAAGTTTCGTCAGAACGTGAAGAAATATAGAGCTGAGTATCATCGGCATAACAGTGAAAGCTAATTCCATGTTTCCTAATCATATGTCCTAATGGTAGCATGTACAGAGTGAACAGCAGCGGTCCTAGTACTGAGCCTTGTGGTACGCCATACTGAACTTGCGATCGATAAGACAACTCTTCATTTACTGCTACAAACTGATAACGGTCAGATAAGTATGATTTAAACCATGCTAGCGCAATTCCACTAATGCCAACATAGTTTTCTAGTCTATTTAAAAGAATGTTGTGGTCAATTGTGTCAAATGCAGCACTAAGATCAAGTAACACTAATAGAGAGATACAACCACGATCGGATGATAAAAGTAAATCATTTGTAACTCTAATGAGAGCTGTCTCAGTACTATGGTACGGTCTAAATCCTGACTGAAAATCCTCGCAGATATCATTACTTTCAAGAAAGGAACACAGTTGTGAGGATACTGCTTTTTCTAATATCTTTGATAGAAAAGGCAGATTTGAGATCGGCCTGTAATTGACTAATTCTGAAGGATCAAGTTGCGTTTTTTTAACAAGCGGTTTTATCATAACCAGCTTAAAGGTTTTTGGTACGTATCCTAGAGACAAAGACGAATGAATGATATTAAGAAGAGGATCTGTGACCTCTGGAAGCATCTCTTTCAGTAGCTTAGTCAGTATAGGTTCTAACATACAAGTTGTCGATTTAGATGAATTAACGAGTTTGCAGAATTCTTCCTCTCCTATAGCAACAAATGAATAAAATTTTTCCTCAGGGAGACTACAATGCACTCCCTGATGCGATACTGTAGTAGACGGTTGCATAGTTATAATTTTGTCCCTGATATTATCAATCTTATAAGTGAAGAAGTTCATAAAGTCATTACTGTGTTGGCCTGAAACTTCTGTGCTTGAAGCTTTCTTTTTCGTTAGTTTAGCCACTGTTTCAAATAAATACCTAGGATTATGTTTATTTTTGTTCTAATAGGGTTGAAAAATAAGCAGATCTAGCAGCTTTTAAAGCCTCTCTGTAAGCAATCGAGCTCTCTTTCCATGAAATCCGAAATACCTCTAGTTTTGTTTTCTTCCAGTTGCGCTCCATTTTTCTGGCTGCTCTCTTAAGGGCCTGAGTGTGCTCGTTGTACCACGGCGTTGGACTATTTTCTTTAATCTTCTTTAAGCGCAACGGAGCAACTGCGTCTAAAGTGCTGGAAAAGAGAGAGTTAAAAGTTTCTGTTGCAATATCAAGTTCTTCTAAGCTATCCGGGATGCTGAGATGATGAAACTGATTAGGAAGATTATTGATAAAGCAATCTTTAGTGGCAGAAGTTATAGGTCTAACATATTTATAACACGGAGTCGGCTTTGCAGCCTTGGCTAAATGTAATTTACATGAGACTAGATAATGGTCTGAGATGTCATCGCTCTGCTGCAGAATTTCAACGGCATCAACATCTATTCCATATGATAATATTAGATCTAGAGTATGATTACGACAATGAGTGGGTCCTGACACGTGTTGTCTAACTCCAATTGAGTTTACAATGTCTTTAAGTGCCAATCCCAATGCATCTTTTTCATTATCTACATGTATATTAAAATCACCAACAATTAGTACTTTATCGTTAGCCAATACTAATTCTGATAGAAAGCCCGCAAATTCTTTGATAAAATCTTTATGGTGCCCTGGTGGCCTGTATACAGTAGCCAGCAGAAATCTCAAACGTGATTTATCGTTTACACTATATATTTTTACATTAAGCACCAACACTTCAAAAGAAGTATATTTAAAAATAATTTCTTAGTAGTTTTGAAAATATTACTATAAATTACAGCAACACCTCCCCCTTTGCGTTTTAGACGAGGTTAATGTTTATAACAGTAATCTTGTGGGGTTGACTCATTTAAAGTAATGTAATCGTTTGGTTTTAGCCAGGTTTCTGTCAAACACAGCACATCTAGATTATAACTTGAAATCATATCATTAACTACGAGCGATTTTGAGGTAAGGGATCGAATATTCAGCAACCCAAGCTTTATCATTTGTTCATCTGTATTATATCTGTTTTTTATTTGTTGAACATCAATTAAATTTTTTACCTGACGTTTTTTGGATTTCCAAATTCGGGGAACAGACACAGTCTCTATATGATGATATCTAGGTGAAAGAGGCTCTATGTGATGGGATTTATCTGACCTTGGTGACGCGAGGCCGCTAGCAGACGGTCGGTTTAGCCAGTCTGTCTGCTTCCTGACCTGAGCCCCAGATTGTCATGTTTTAGCTCTAAGACTATGTGCCATATTACTAGAGAGAAGAGCAGCACCATCCCAGGAGGGATGAACACCATCTCTTTTCAACAGGTCAGGCTTGCCCCAAAAACTTTTCCAATTGTCTATGAATTCTATATTATTTTTTATATTATTTTTTATTTATTAATTTCTATAAATTTAAAATATATCATAAATCCTCCAAAGACTGTAAAAACATTAATAAACAGAGTAACATTACATTTGTTTAAATAAAACTTATTTTGCTACACAATTACATTTTGTTATCAAAAATTGTTAAGTGTGTGTGTGTGTGTTGTCATATAGGCTATAGACATTGTCTTGGCTTACCTCCATGAAATATTGTAATGTCACAGGTACTGCATAGAGAACATTTATTTTTCGGTATTGCGCAACAATTATTGCAGGCATTTATGAAGCTCTATAAATCATACTAATGCTCAGTGAAATGAGTCAGTGGCATCATAACTGACCCGATACAGCTGTAGTTTTACTTTGTGCCTATTATCTTGATTTGTGGAATCATACGCAGACTTTGCATTTCAGATAATTGTATTTTATTAAAAAAACAACATCAAAAGTTTCATGACAGACATGTATTACAAAGATACAAGTACAATGTTATTCTTTACATTTGCAATCATAAAAAAAAGAGTCTAGTTAAATGTTTAACTTTTTAAGAGCACCACAAACACTGATCAGTTTAACACATGCGGGACAACATTTACCAGTTACAGCAAATAAACATTTACCATCTACAATCTACATTTTTTACTTAACCTTACTTTAATATTTAATGTATGTTTGAATAAATCAGTCATGAAAACAAAATAATTGTGGTAGAAACATATTAAAAAGTTGTTATAAAAACGCATGTAAACTTTTAATATTATAGTAATGTGTCAATTGACAGGGTTCCCTGTATTTTCAGCTCTAGCTGAGTTTTTTTTTTACTTTGAGAATTTTAGATTTACTGTACCTGATATAAATCCAAATGAATCTGTATCAAAACTGAATCAAACCGCAAGCTTGTGAAGTGAAATTGAATTGAGAAATTTGTCAATACCCAGCCCTAATATGTTATATTTACACATTTCAATTACAATACCTTTATTTGTCATGGGTTTAAATTAAATAATGGTTCCCTGAAAGTGTAAAGGACAGAGAGAGCTCAATGGCCCATACACAGAACGCATGTGTCGTGTGCACATCCTATCATGGATAAACAAATAAATGACTAAATTCGCAGTGCTAGTGCTGGCCATATTGTAAACTTGCCTGTCTAGATCGCACGTTCAGACACAATAAGAGGATGAGGCGTAAATTACGGGTTTATTTATAAGACATTTATTTATAAAATATTTTAAAAAAAATATAAAACAACAATATATTTATTACGCTTATGTTACTCTAGATGTGTTGTGAATGTTACATTTTGCTTATAAACATTTGTGAGTGTGATTGATGCATGTGTGTACATCAAAGTGAAAATTAAGTGTATTTCCAACTCTGAACTCAGTCCACAAGTGAATTCGGTTATTAAATAAACAAATGGCAAAACGAGTTGTGCGTTCTCCCCACCACTTTTCAAAGCAAAGTTACGCCACTGAGGATGACGTATTGCACAGGTAAAAAGCAGCGAAGTGGAATGCAAAAATTAGTTCAGTTTGAAGCACTGCATAAATATTCATTATGATTAGCCTACAGCGGTTAGCTAAAAGTTTCTATTACTGTGTTTATTTTACACATATTTGACACTGTGTAGATTTTATTTTATTACTGATTTGAGAGTGGATGCGGAACTGTAGGATTGGATGCTTCATCTAAAGTTGTCGTACCTTAACGTTTGGTTGAACTGATGCTGATATATTCAAGCTGTACATGTTATCAGTACTCATGATCTCAGAGGGAATCAAACCATGAGCTTGATGTTGCTAGCATTTTATACATTTCTGTAGTATGTATATCTAAGAAGAGAAATTTGCTGTTCTGTCTGAACACACAGGATTGGTCCGTCAGGCGTCTGAGATGTTTCCCAGTAAAGGTTCACTGGATTTTACAGGTGATTCTACAGGTTTTGGACAATCCAGAATTTTAAGTGGACTCGGATCTCCTACACCTGGATTAAACAGCGGAGCGACTGATCCAGTGAATCTGGTGCTCATGGTCAGCAGATGTTTCCTCTCTTTGACATTGTAAAATGACAGCTGACCGTGATCATAATCTAACAGAACTCCCAGTCGTTCAGGTCTCGGCGTCAGTGAGAGAGTAACTGGTGGATCAGTGTTGGTGTAAAACCCATTAGGCCCGTCTGAACACAAGAACCAGTAACCGCTTGATGGAGTGAAAGATTTGTCTTTTAAACGAAAATATCCATCTTTCACCACACCAATTAACCAGTAGTTTTTAGGAGGTGTACCTTCTTTTGCCAACAAAACCTCCCAATAGTGACGTCCAGATGTAAATGTTGGAGCTCCACATGCACATAATTGATATGGAAATCCTTCTCCAGTGGGTTTATATCCTGGAGAGTCTCTCACTGTTTTACGGTCCACAGAAACCATCAGATCTGGATGTAAATGCTCACGGTCAATAGTGATCTGATCTGAGAAAGAGATAAAAAAAACAATTATTATTCCTCGTGTGTGGAATATTTACACACGTGCATATATAACTGAGATGATGTCATACCTGCATGTTTCCTCAGTTCTTCTATATTTGCATCTTCCGTAACAACAATGAAAAACAAGTAATTAGAGGTTTCATCAACATCTACAGTCAACTTTTCTGTATTGTGTTTTGTATATATATGATTCTTCACATTATGTACTGTTCACATATACATTTATAAGAAATTGCATATAAGTGCAGTCCAATAGTTTGTAAAACATAGTCCAAAAATCAGAGATAAAAATCTGATTTTAAAATCTTTGATAAAAAGTACTACTATGATGTAAAATGAGCTCCTTTGTAAAGATGGTTGGCTTTTCTTACTTCCACCGGATGCTCTTTACACTAAAAAAATAATTCAAATAAATTGCTCTTTAGACTAAATAATAATAAGAAACGTCTCTGGTTACTGGAGAACGTCATCAGCTAAAGCAGGCCCGAAATCTGAAATGGAAAGCATTTGTAACATTATACACTACATTTTAAAGAAAATAAAGAAAGAAAGTAATAGCCTACTTTTATTCAGCAAGGACGCATAAGTAATCAAAAGTGACAGTAAAGACATTTATAATGTTACAAAAGCTTTTTTATTTCAGATAAATCTCCTTTGAACCTTCTATTCATCAAAGAATCCTGACGTTAAAAAAACGAACAAAAAAAACATTAATAATAATCAGAAATGTATCTTGGGCAGCAAATCACATCAGCATATTATTCCCTCAGGAAGATTTCATGTTTTCTTGTGTGGCTGGACGTTGGCATGAACAATAATCACGTTGTTTGAATTCACCAAAACTGATTGGCAGAAATCTAAACCCGGACAGTGAAAGGGAATGGACGTTAGCGCGAGTCCGGATCGAACCGGCGCGACCAGACAGCAGGGGATTCTGTTCGCAAATCAAACAATGATTTGTCCCAAAAGAATAATTCATTCTTAATTTAGAATTTGTTATTCGTATGGTCTGATGGGCTGTGAGTGGATGATGGCCGGTGTCGTGATCATTCTCAAGTGTCGTGGTGCTGTTGTATCAGTCAGTGGTCAGATCAGCGTAGCGCTCAATAAATGGGACAAGGGAGGTCCCGTACGGGACAAATAAAGTAGGCCCAATAATCGGGACAGTTGGCAACCCTAAAAGGAATATTTACACACGTGCATATATAACTGAGATGATGTCATACCTGCATGTTTCCTCAGTTCTTCTATATTTGCATCTTCCGTAACTACAATGAAAAACAAGTAATTAGAGGTTTCATCAACATCTACAGTCAACTTTTCTGTATTGTGTTTTGTATATATATGATTCTTCACATTATGTACTGTTCACATATACATTTATAAGAAATTGCATTTATAAGAAATTGCATTTATAAGAAAATACACAATATTTGATGTCCAAAACAACAACGTTTCCCTTATAAAATCCCTTTTATATTGGTATTATCGTCTTTATAGCTTCTCATTCTATATGTTCCCTTCAATAAAATATACAGGAAAGAGTTTAAAAGTCAACTAAGTTGAAGTTTTAACTTCAGAAGGACCATTAGCAACAGATATTCATAAAATGTTAAAAGATTTGCTTGACAAATTAAAGTGGCATTTCCCCCTGTAAGTCCGTGCCTGGAAGGGGTAATTCACTTCACGACTGTATGTAGAAGTTAATGAAGTGAGTTCATGTTACTTACTATGATCTGCTTGTTTCTTCCCTGCAAAACAGATCGAAATATCAACACATGAGAAACTGAACACATTAAAACTTCCTGAAGATGATTTTTTTAAATTTACCTGTTAGTTTCTTTCTGTGTATGTACAGGATCAACCCAACCAAACCCAGAGCACAAATGAGAACTATGAAGAAAAGAGCCTTCCATGGATCTGGTGAATCTGAGAAAGAGAAGCCAGAGGGCAGTTGCATAAACCGAGATTATGTTAAGACTGTGTCTTGAGAACTAGTATGACCAACTAGCAGTTAGTTAGGGGTAATCAGTCTTACTCTCCAGTGTCAAATTAGGCCAATCTACGTTTTTATGTAACTGACTTTAAAAAGTTATGAGAAGTCTAAATTAAATAAAAAAACAAAAGATAGCAAGGGAAAACACTTAAGACAAATTTTGTAAGTTGGAAAGTTTGTAAGTTTGTAATCACTTTGTATGAGCCAAGTTCAAATATCCTGCAATGTCCTGCAACTTAAACATCAAGTGTGAGTGAAGATGTTCTCTGACCTGAAGAGATGATGGCTTGTAAGTTCAATCTTCCTTCTCTAAACTCTCCAGTCTTGAGAGACATTGAGCATGAGACCAGATGAGCGTCCGAGTGAGAGACGGCCGTCCAGCTGTGGACTGAGAACATCTCATCTGCTCCACGACTGCGAGACCCTCCTCCAGGACGGAGAACCCTTCGCTCATCTGACGTCCAGGAGACGTCCGGCTCTGGATACCAGCCACTGGACTTACAGCTGATGTTCATACGCCCATCATCCAGAGGCTGTGGAAACAGGACAGGAGCGGATCCTACAGCTGGAAGAGGAGAGACATACGTTCAGACGCTCTCCCAAACTGTGCAAGTATATTTTTCATATCTTTGGGTAAATGCATCTCTAGTGGTTCAGTGGAGGCTGCGTGACCATTTCTTTGGAAAATTATGGCAGCATTCCTTAAAAAATGGGTTTGATATTCTATTGGTTACAGAGATAGATTAGTAGAAGCCTACTCATGCAACAAAACATGTGAACTATATCTTTAATAAGGGTAGATCCTTGAAAACAATGAATTGTAGTTTTTGACTCACCAGTGACTTTGAGAACCACCTCTCTGCTGTCATATGCACTTTCTCCACTGACATAACAGTGAAATGAACCTTCATCCTGAACGGTGAGTTTCTCAAGCCATAGAGAGACGTCTCCATCTTTCAGTCCACCAGACTCATCTGAGCGCAGAGTCAGTGAGCTTCTGTTCCTGAACGATTCCTCCTGGATGTCCTGGATCTTCCCATGCTGATAGAAGAGAACAGGGTTGCTGAACTGGTCATGGCGGTACCAGCGGATCTCCAGAGCTTCAGCGTTCTCAGGAGGAGAGATCCAGCAGGGCAGAGTGACTGTGGAGCCGACATGAGCCACTGTTTGATCACGAGGAACCACAACGGTGAACGACACTGAGAGAGAGACACACCCAATGAAATATACTAAGCCTTAGTCAATAATACATATATTACGCATTCATGCAAATATACTATGCATTAGTGTTTATGTATAAACAGTATTTGTTTGAGTATTTTGCGTAATGAGCGTTTGTAATTCTTCATTTGATCTTCGAATGATTTTAAATGTGTTTGATTAGTATATTGTGTGCCGAATTCTTTGCTCATATAATTGTTATTTTGTTAACAGATAGTTCTTAGGGGTTTTTTTTAATCAAGAAAGGAAGCAATCTTTTTGTAATGACCTTGTTGTCAAGATTTATAGCATTCGGGTTTAGTGTCACATTACCCTAAATAACCAACAATGTGTAATTGTAACCCAATGCCATAATATCCGATGGAAAGTGTTGATATATATGATTTACTCAATGAATATAAACATTTGTTGATCTATAGCTGTCACGGCTGGTAGCTGTATTGAAGCACATGACAGGGAAGTAGAAACAAAACAGTTTTTAATCAATCCACAACAGAAACAGGAGATAACAACAACAATAATAATACAAACACACAGATTATACAAAACAACAACCATACAATCAGTAAAAAAACTAAATAAATGCATCCTACACAGAAGTCCACAACTCACATTGACTTATTAAAACAACCTATAGCTGATTGTGCCTTCTTGAGGGTCCTTGTCTCATATAGAGAATTTAAGTCAGTCAGTGTCACGAAACTGCACATGGAACAAGGACAGTGGTGATCCAAACGCAGGCTTTATTATGAGGAGAATCCAGAGACAGGTACAAGGAAACAGGCAGGGGTCAAAACCAGGTAAGCAGTCCAAACAAACATCAAATCCGTGCAGGGATAAGGCAAACGGGAAACCGGGAACAGGCAGATAATCAGGGAACCGAAACACTAGAATACAAGGAAACTGGAACAAGGCTAGGTAATGCAGTCAGACACATACAATACTGAGCCATGGTACAAAGGGCCACTCAGGCTTAAGACAGGTGCGCTAAACAAGATAATAAAACACAGGTGCGTAAAATCAACCATAATCAGTCCAGGGTAAAACATAATGAAAACAAACTAGGAAGGAGGACCCCCCAGAGGCTCAAGCGGGCACTCCAGCCACAGATCGTCACAGTCAGAGGGTTGTGGGAAGTTTTTGTTTTTAAGCGTAAGGGGCCCAACCAACTCACAAGGGCAAAAGAAAGAATAGATTCAACAAAACAACAATAAAACATCCTCATAAAAGTCTTATCGACATTAAAATTGCGAAGTTTACGATAAAGAAACATGCGTTGATGTGATTTCGTACAGACAGCGTCAGCTTGTGGCTCGAAGGTGAGTTTGTCATCGATTATAATACCTAGGTATTTGTATTGCTTCACCACTTCTATAGCTTGATCAGTAATGAGGGGAGAAGAGAGGCTGGGGGGGGGGGGGGGTCTTTCTAAAATTGATCAGCATTTCTTTAGTTTTTGCCACGTTAATGTTAGTAAAAAAACGACTTGCACCACTCTGTAAAATCATTTAAAATAGCGCCATGCTCAGGGTCATTGTGTGTCAGCAGCAACACCATTACCGAGTCGCTCTGGGTCTGTGGTGGGCTCAAGCATGAAGTCAGTGATGGGCTCTGGGTCTGCGGTGGGCTCAGTCATGAAGTCAGTGCTGGGCTCTGGGTCTGCGGTGGGCTCAATCATGAAGTCAGTGCTGGGCTCTGGGTCTGTGGTGGGCTCAGTCATGAAGTCAGTGCTGGGCTCTGGGTCTGTGGTGGGCTCAAGCATGAAGTCAGTGCTGGGCTCTGGGTCTGTGGTGGGCTCAAGCATGAAGTCAGTCCTGGGCTCTGGGTCTGCGGTGGGCTCAAGCATGAAGTCAGTGAAGTCAGTGCTAGGCTCTGGGTCTGCGGTGGGCTCAAGCATGAAGTCAGTGCTGGGCTCTGGGTCTGTGGTGGGCTCAATCATGAAGTCAGTGCTGGGCTCTGGGTCTGCGGTGGGCTCAATCATGAAGTCAGTGCTGAGCTCTGGGTCTGCGGTGGGCTCAATCATGAAGTCAGTGCTGGGCTCTGGGTCTGTGGTGGGCTCAGTCATGAAGTCAGTGCTGGGCTCTGGGTCTGTGGTGGGCTCAGTCATGAAGTCAGTGCTGGGCTCTGGGTCTGCGGTGGGCTCAGTCATGAAGTCAGTGCTGGGCTCTGGGTCTGTGGTGGGCTCAATCATGAAGTCAGTGCTGGGCTCTCCGTCTGTGGTGGGCTCAAGCATGAAGTCAGTGCTGGGCTCTCCGTCTGTGGTGGGCTCAGTCATGAAGTCAGTGCTGGGCTCTGGGTCTGCGGTGGGCTCAAGCATGAAGTCAGTGCTGGGCTCTGGGTCTGCGGTGGGCTCAGTCATGAAGTCAGTGCTGGGCTCTGGGTCTGCGGTGGGCTCAGTCATGAAGTCAGTGCTGTGCTCTGGGTCTGTGGTGGGCTCAGTCATGAAGTCAGTGCTGGGCTCTGGGTCTGTGGTGGGCTCAGTCATGAAGTCAGTGCTCGGCTCTGGGTCTGCGGTGGGCTCAGTCATGAAGTCAGTGCTGGGCTCTGGGTCTGTGGTGGGCTCAATCATGAAGTCAGTGCTGGGCTCTGCGTCTGTGGTGGGCTCAAGCATGAAGTCAGTGCTGGGCTCTGGGTCTGTGGTGGGCTCAATCATGAAGTCAGTGCTGGGCTCTGGGTCTGCGGTGGGCTCAGTCATGAAGTCAGTGCTGGGCTCTGGGTCTGTGGTGGGCTCAATCATGAAGTCAGTGCTGGGCTCTGGGTCTGTGGTGGGCTCAAGCATGAAGTCAGTGCTGGGCTCTGGGTCTGTGGTGGGCTCAGTCATGAAGTCAGTGCTGGGCTCTGGGTCTGCGGTGGGCTCAAGCATGAAGTCAGTGCTGGGCTCTGGGTCTGTGGTGGGCTCAATCATGAAGTCAGTGCTGGGCTCTGCGTCTGTGGTGGGCTCAAGCATGAAGTCAGTGCTGGGCTCTGGGTCTGTGGTGGGCTCAAACATGAAGTCAGTGCTGGGCTCTGGGTCTGTGGTGGGCTCAATCATGAAGTCAGTGCTGGGCTCTGGGTCTGCGGTGGGCTCAATCATGAAGTCAGTGCTGGGCTCTGGGTCTGCGGTGGGCTCAATCATGAAGTCAGTGCTGGGCTCTGGGTCTGCGGTGGGCTCAAGCATGAAGTCAGTGCTGGGCTCTGGGTCTGCGGTGGGCTCAGTCATGAAGTCAGTGCTGGGCTCTGGGTCTGCGGTGGGCTCAATCATGAAGTCAGTGCTGGGCTCTGGGTCTGCGGTGGGCTCAAGCATGAAGTCAGTGCTGGGCTCTGGGTCTGCGGTGGGCTCAGTCATGAAGTCAGTGCTGGGCTCGGGGTCTGTGGTGGGCTCAAGCATGAAGTCAGTGCTGGGCTCTGGGTCTGCGGTGGGCTCAGTCATGAAGTCAGTGCTGGGCTCTGGGTCTGTGGTGGGCTCAAACATGAAGTCAGTGCTGGGCTCTGGGTCTGCGGTGGGCTCAATCATGAAGTCAGTGCTGGGCTCTGGGTCTGCGGTGGGCTCAATCATGAAGTCCGTGCTGGGCTCTGGGTCTGCGGTGGGCTCAATCATGAAGTCAGTGCTGGGCTCTGGGTCTGTGGTGGGCTCAAGCATGAAGTCAGTGCTGGGCTCTGGGTCTGCGGTGGGCTCAATCATGAAGTCAGTGCTGGGCTCTGGGTCTGTGGTGGGCTCAATCATGAAGTCAGTGCTGGGCTCTGGGTCTGGAGCAGGGCTGGTGCCGTCATCAGCGGGGCAGATGGTGAATGGGGACCTGCGGTTCACCAGCACTCACTCCACACCAGGCATATATATATGATGACAGTAAAATATATAATCATGTATATTCCCCGGAGGACTAAACACCATGAAAGCCGTCAACAAAATGTATGGCCAGCTCCATCATCTAGCCTAATCAAAGGTGACTTAGATTAAAGGCCAAAATAAATGCTGGCACTGTGGGCGTTGTTATCATGCTGCCGATTGCACACTGAAAGCCCTTTATCCATCTTGTAATTGGAAGCATCTGCAACCACTACATGTAGTTACAGACCAAACTAGAGCCACTGAAGAATCAGCTCCAGCCAGTGCAGTCTTGTATGTGGACCTTCTGCTGAAGGGGACTAACGTTCTGCTCCAAAATGCCAACAAATCCATGAAGGTAAGGCAAGTTTATTTATATAGCACATTTCATTCACAATGGTAATTCAAAGTGCTTTACCATAGAGTAAAATAAGAATAATTAAAACAGTTTAGAATTAAAAAAAAAAAGAAAAGAAAATACAGTACAATCAGCCGGACGCATAGTGGCACAGTACAGATGTGTTTTGAGTCTGTTGAGGTAGCAATATATGATAACATTTTAAAATATGTAGACTAGGCTATTATAGTTTGGATTATTTTTATAATATCCCATTAATCCCAATAAATGCAATTTCAACTACTTCTAAAGTGCTTCTTTTATAAAGAGCAGCACTTTCTCACATATATTGTGTATAATTGATTAATAATTGAAATAATTGATTCTCGAGCCATCGATATCAGCAGAGTCAGCAGCACTGCCACGGACAGCACCGGTAACATCTCACGAAGGATTATCTTAAGCAATTTCCTAAGGTATAGTTCGGGAAACACGCCTGGGAAAACCCAGACGAACTTCTGGCAAATTTGAGATTTGCTCTGCAAGTCCGTCGGGCCAAGAGCACATTCAAGCCCATTTCCAATTTTTCCAAATTGAGGCACCAATCACAGAAGTTGAGGCGGGCTTTACACGATGACGATCGCTCTGATTGGTTTTAGGTCTATCCAATCGCACCCAGAGGCATTTGAGTGACGTCTGTTGGCGACGCCCCTTTGGAAATGTGCTGTGAATTAAGCTTCCCCGGACCCACAGCTACGCCTGAGAAGGGTCTGCTGTCAACCAGGCTATAGAAATGGTACACCTTTAGTTAAGTTATACCTTTAGAGTCTTCGTAGCATGCTACGTTATCGGGAAATCCCGCCCAGACCATTTTAAACCGTTAAACTCTGGAAAAACTTTCCAGTAATTAAATTAATTCAAACAATCAGTCCAAAACAGCACTACTGTGTAGAGAAGGCCAGGCTGATTGCATCAGCGATATCAGAGACTCACCATGCGCTTTTAGTGAATTATTCATTCCAGTGTATTTTGCTTTAAAACACGAGCTCTGTGATTTTTTCTGAAGAGCGACATAAAGGAGTCGCATGTGTGTGTTTGCTCTCGATCACTGATGGCACGCTGCATTTCTGCACAGACATGGTTGTTTCCGCACACACTCAGGATAATGTTTGATGTGTCATGTGTACGTTGCTGTTTAGTAATCGTTGGTTTATGCAGTGAAGTCTAGGGGTTTATTTAGGAGTTTTCCATGTGGTCCGGTTCGGTATCGCAGCTGGACTCAACAAGCTCTCTGTTGTTGCTCTGAGTCTGTAGTGAATTCTGTCGTTTCTTTTTTCATGGGTTCTTTGATGTGCACAAATGTATTATATAAAATAATGATGGACTCCTTATATCATTTGGTTATTTGGTGTCCTTTTGGAGTCTGCAAGGGTCCTTGAAGCAGTTTTGTGGGAATCGCCCTTCAATCTGATTGTTTACTTTGCTGGATATAGCAAATGATGACAAAATGAATGTTAAACAAGATAAACAGCGTATGCTTAGTTTCACGATAAGCATGCGATTAATCCGATTAAAAAATGTAATCGATTGACAGCACTAATATATTGCTTGTAAGCACCGATGCAGGGTTGCATCAGGCAGGGGCGTTTCCAGCATTGAAGGACATCCGGGGCTTAGCCCAGACCATTTTGTGTAAATACAGGGATCACTCGAAGCGGTTTTTAGGGGCCAAGCACCAAAGGTGCGGAGGCACCTATTGTATCTGTTCCGGTTCTTATTAGGGGCCAAGCACCACTAAGTGGCAAAAAGACTGAGCGGCAGCATTTGCTTTCAGCGCGAATGCCGTGAAAAAGACACAAAACACATCTAAAACGGGAAAGAGCTTTGCGATTGACTGTACAACTAGATTTGACCAGAAATCTGAGGTACTGTATATTTTTATAGACTGCAAAAAGCTACAGAACAGACTATTTTCTGCATAATTGGATGTTTTTAAATAAACACTGACAAGAAACTATACAAGTTTTAGGGCTGGACGATATGATGATATACAGTATAACATTAATGTAAGTGATCACTCGGATTTAGACCTATCTATATCTATATGCATTCCCTCTATACATGGATGACTTTAGTCTACGTTCATTGACACACCATGGCATCGAACTGTATATAATTCTCAATGTACATCTGTCAAAAACTTTTCATTAGGAGCATTGGGATAAACAATGTTTCACTTTTATCTTCCTCCAAAGTAAAATGACTGATTAATTGTTACCAGTTTCCATGTCTGATCCTGGCACAGCTGCTACTGCTGGCTCCTCCCCAGTCTGCAGCTCATCTTTGCTACCCTCTACTAAACCATTTAATCAAATCAAAGTGTATATTTACTACAAACACAAAACAAGTCACACATACATTTTATGTTAATGCTTATTGGTTATCCTTAGAGAAAACAACACCTGATAAACAAGGAAAGTATTCAGTGCAGTGGGATAAAACTAATGTTTCTGGCTACCCTTACGAAAAAGAAGTATACTTCAAGTTCATTTTATGAAGAAGTATTATCCGTTTAAATGTATTATAAGTGTAAGAGTAGTAAACTTTAAGTACACAACTAGGTTTCTCATTTGTAATGCATCTGTACTACAAGTGAACTTATAAGTATACTAGTAGTAGTTTACTATTTTAATACAGTTAGTATTTTTTTAGTTTATGAAAGTACACACTGAAGTGTACTGTCAGTAAACTACTAGTTTATACTGCAAGTATACTTGCAAGTTTTCTTAAAGTGAACATAAACTTATACTTGTTATAATTCAGTATTTATGTATTATTTTTGCACTTGCAGTATACTATTATGTTCAAATGTAGATATTTTTTTTATTAAAAAATACCTTTAACTGTACTTTAATTTTAAAGACATTTCATTAGCTTCATGCATTCTTTTTTATCAACACTTGAATGTTGGTAAGTTTCATAAAGAAAGGCAACATTAGAATTGGAATTTAAAGGATTAAATAAAATTATCCAGACAAAATTAAAATGAGGCACACTGCTTATGACTTTATGACAACAAAGCTTCACATTCTTCACAGCTTCACAGAATGCAGGACAGGTGGTCCCCCTTTGATAATATTAAGCGGATTTTTGATTTACGTTTAATGTTTGATGATGATCACGTTATTTTATATTTAAAAGAGTGAGCAATCTTCTATCACTTGTTTCAGCTTCTTCTCCTGTGTTTTTATCCGGAAGAGATTCTGTTCTAGAAAATGCCAGTAGGCCTAAGTGCTAACGTTATAATGTTAGCCTATGGTAATAACTAGCTAGTTAAACAAATAGGCCTACAGTGAAAGCCAGCCAGATGATGATCTATCTTCAGACTTTAAGGATAAAAAAACTGAATTCTTACCCACTGACTTCTTTCCGAGAAATCCCCAAAGTCTCGTTTGCTTCA
The DNA here is from genome assembly GCA_030578275.1 of Meda fulgida. Lineage (NCBI taxonomy): Eukaryota > Metazoa > Chordata > Actinopteri > Cypriniformes > Leuciscidae > Meda > Meda fulgida. The sequence continues at coordinate 51,626,290 of CM060622.1, forward strand.
TTTTTCTTTAATTTTTTCTTTCCCGCTCTTTGACTGTGTCAGTTGTTAACTCGCGCTCCTGCGGTTGACTGTGCTAGCTCCTCCTCTACCTGCTGCTGCTGCTGCATATTTAACAGAGAGCAAGACACGGAGTAGCCCATAGGCTACCGACAGCAAAGAAATGTATTCTATAGGCTAGATTATTTTTAAGATCTATTTTTTACAGGCTGTATGCATGCAAAGCCAAAGCGCAATGAAATAAAGCAACTTATGATTTCGGGGGATTTTACATAGGCTATTGTTTGTCCAGTTTCATATTTGCTCAGTGACAGTCATCATTACATTCGGGGCTGAAGCCCCGGCAAAATCGGCTGGCGACGCCCCTGGCATCAGGTATCATGTATGCAGTTAAAGTTGTTTACATCTTAGTTTGACTGAATGAAGCAGCCGTGCTCAAGAGCACAGCATTAGTGCATCCCATTTATTCAAATAGGCCTATTTCATCATAGAGATTATAATATTGTGCTATATATTACCTTTATTGATCAGTGTTTTACCAAATAAGCTTTATTAATATTGTTTTTAAATGTTTATAACCATAGTTATATTTGTATTTTGTATTCTCGGAAGCACATATGCACATATAATAATCATTGTTCTGACCAACTGTCTTCAACTAAACCCGGACTAGTGATTAAAGTGAAGACCAAAAAAAGCTGTCACTGCAGAATAAGGTTTCATTTGTTAAACATTTAATAATGGACTAACTAACATGAACTAACAATGAACAATACTTTTGTTACAGTAGCCTATTTATTAATCTTTCTTTATGTTAGTTAATAAAATTCCAGTTTTTCATTGTTTGTTCATGTTGCTTCACAGTGCATTAATGTTGAAATGAACATTAACTAACATAAATAAATGCTTTATAAGTGGTGTTCATTCTTAGTTCATGTTATCTAAAGTAGTTTACTAATGTTAACTAATGAAACCTTATTGTAAAGTGTTACTTTTCTTGTGCATAGTTGTTTAAATCGGTCATGGAGGTCTCCAAAATTGAATTGAAACTGGTTAATTAACTCATCATAGCTGATTGTATGAATAACCTCGTGTGTCAAGGTCAAGTGTCACTGGCTGAAGTTGTGCCACAGAGCCACCAAGCAAATTATTCACACGCCGCCACTGGAAGACATATAAAAAACACATAGGCCTACTAAAAAACGTATTCTTTAGGAAAAGAGCAAACCGAGAGAAACGAAACTAGAACAGAGCATGCACGTTGCAATCTCAGGCCTGTGGAATATCCATCTGAATGAAATCCATGTTTGTCGGGTTCTTACCAGAAGTGTCTATGAGGAGATTCACCAGAGCGATGATAATAATCGTCAACATTCCTGTGAAAATACAGACAGATTCAAATCAAACAAACTCTGAGGGATTTAGTCCTGAAACACGAATAATGAGAGAGAGAGATGATCAGCCTGTCGTGTTCAACGATCACAGAAACCCACCGGAGACGAAGACTGTTAAACCACAGTAATCTGGTTTAGATGAAGATGAGCTGTAGACGCGTCCACCACACAACCATAGAGTCAAAATAAACGATAAAATGGACAACGAGCAGAATCTATGACTCGTGCTGCAGATTGTCCTCTTTTACTTTCACTTTCTAAAAATAGCGCAATGCGATCCCAACACGTCATCAGATGACCGCAATTACCTTTGTGGTGTGAACATGCATGTGTGTGTGTTTTCTGTTTTTATGAGGCGATTGAATGTGGAATAATGGAAAGTCCACACACACCTCGCTCCGACAGTGACGTGTAGAAGGATTTTTCCTCATGGATCGACTGTGGAAAATAATGATCAAGAGGGAGAAGCAGGAAAAGCCTGCAGTGCGTCTGTGGATCGATGATAAAGACGACACAGACGCGATCCCTTAACAACAGCGTGCATTTATAAATAAATGAACGCACATTTGTGTTTAGTACAGGATGATGCTACATCGTATAATCATGAATATTTAGTTAGTAAAAATAAATGTATTAATTTAGATGCAGTAGAAAACTGCAAGTAGCCTACGTAATTCAGCTCCAGTTGGTGACGTCATTATTCAAATAAATTTGAATTTATTTGTTTAGTTGACGGGGATATTCAAAATAATTAACCAATCATTAATACCATTGATCAGCTTTGATACAATCTATATTGTGGAAAGCGCTATATATAAATAGGCTGCACTTGACTTGACTCATTAGTTTGGACGAGATGAAACTTGATGAAGATAAAAAATAAAATAAAAAAAGAAGCTTGATGAAAATTAATCTGATGCATGAACATCTTTGGGAATATTTTTCAATGTGAAATCAGAGTTTGCATTTTGTTTGACCCTGTTTAAGTGAACAATCTGTTGTTTAAGGGTTGAATCTGATCCTCTAATAGGGTTATGTATTTAATCTATCTTTTTATTATTAATAAAAGTGTTTGGAGCTCTTCAGACTTTGAAATGAAAATATGGTTAATTTAAAAATTAGCAAAGACCAAAATAGTGACATTGTGGTAAATACTTGATAGAAATACTTGATAGTGTGTGTCATAATGTTTTTCACTGAACTAACAAATTAGCTCAAAGAGCTTAACTTGTTATGATTAGCTAATTGTGAATATTTGCATCAATTAATCGGATTAACTTAATGTAGCTAAATCTAAATATATGAATGAATCAGTTCGTCCAGCGGACACTCAGTATTGATGATTTATTGTAAGAAAAGGGCCACAGAAAAATTATTATTATTTTAGCACGTACGGCGCTCAGCGTTTAACAAGATCAAAAATGGTTTAAGTGACATTAATCTGCAAGCAGAACCAGGAAGCTCATATGTTATGTGCACAAGTTTTATTAACTAAATCCAAAACACAACTAATCTAAACAAACACAATCACACAAACATGGTTAAAATGGAAAGTGACAGAATGAAAACAGAATGAAGATGTGGAAGATATATTCAACATGAAAAGAACAATCAGATTATTATTTTCAACCTAAACCTCTGTTGAGTCTGTTAATTGTACGACTTGCATTACCGTTGCAGTGGAAGCCGTTTCGTAAAGTTACTGATATGCTGGTTCTGAGTCGATGGCGTTGCACTGGCGTAGATGATTCCATATACCAGCTAACATCAACATTAAAGACTTAAAATCAATTTAGCTCAAAACTCACTTTCATGTTTGCATGCCCTCCGTTTGTGATCCGATGTGGATTCTGATCACTATATAAGGCGGAAATATTTATAAGCAATGCAAAAGACTACGCGAGCTATCCAATACCATAGTAAACATGGTAAATAGGACCGCTTGAAGAAATCAGGCAAATCATATAAGCTATCACAGTCATGTTTTTATTTTATCTGTCAGTCTGTCTTGTCTCTTTATACCGGACCGATAATATTGATAATAGAACTGTGCTGGGAGAGCGCTTAAGGTCGTATTTTTGGTGGCATATTTGTAGAAATGATCATTCTTTCTAAGTGTGATGTTAACATACTGTCCTGTGACTAAATAAACAGAAACAGACGCACTGGATAAGTATGCATGTCCTTTTTATTTTATTTAGTGAAATAACGGTAACCCACTTTATTTCTGCGTGACTAATGTGCAATCTTGACAAACGTTAATTCATTATGATCAATGTATCACTTATTATTGTAAACCTGTGGTAAAACATCGATGCTTGGGTTTTAAATCTTTAAGTAAACAACAGAAATGGCAGTAAAGGTTTCGCTGTTTCCAGTGATTTCTTTCTGATTAGTTTTCTGATAAAACTTCCATCTGTTGGTGAAATGATGGTTGTGTTTGACGTTGTTCCAGAGAGGATTGTTTTAGTGAAGCCCTGCTCACACTGGCCCGACAGTGGAAACACAGTGTGTTTTAGGCTCGGTGCTCCAGACCCGAGGCTTTTAGCCCCACCGGCCCGTTTAAAGCACTGCTCACACTGGCCCGACGGTGGAAACTCAGTGTGTTTTAGGCTCGGTGCTCCAGACCCGAGGCTATTAGCCCCGCCGGCCCGTTTAAAGCCCTGCTCACACTGGCCCGACAGTGGAAACAGTGTGTTTTAGGCTCGGTGCTCCAGACCCGAGGCTATTAGCCCCGCCGGCCCGTTTAAAGCCCTGCTCACACTGGCCCGACGGTGGAAACTCAGTGTGTTTTAGGCTCGGTGCTCCAGACCCGAGGCTATTAGCCCGCCGGCCCGTTTCAAGCCCTGCTCACACTGGCCCGACAGTGGAAACACAGTGTGTTTTAGGCTCGGTGTTCCAGACCCGAGGCTATTAGCCCCGCCGGCCCGTTTAAAGCCCTGCTCACACTGGCCCGACAGTGGAAACTCAGTGTGTTTTAGGCTCGGTGTTCCAGACCCGAGGCTATTAGCCCGCCGGCCCGTTTCAAGCCCTGCTCACACTGGCCCGACGGTGGAAACTCTGTGTGTTTTAGGCTCGGTGCTCCAGACCCGAGGCTATTAGCCCGCCGGCCCGTTTCAAGCCCTGCTCACACTGGCCCGACAGTGGAAACACAGTGTGTTTTAGGCTCGGTGTTCCAGACCCGAGGCTATTAGCCCCGCCGGCCCGTTTAAAGCCCTGCTCACACTGGCCCGACAGTGGAAACTCAGTGTGTTTTAGGCTCGGTGTTCCAGACCCGAGGCTATTAGCCCGCCGGCCCGTTTCAAGCCCTGCTCACACTGGCCCGACGGTGGAAACTCAGTGCGTTTTAGGCTCGGTGCTCCAGACCCGAGGCTATTAGCCCGCCGGCCCGTTTAAAGCCCTGCTCACACTGGCCCGACTGTGGAAACTCAGTGTGTTTTAGGCTCGGTGTTCCAGACCCGAGGCTATTAGCCCGCCGGCCCGTTTAAAGCCCTGCTCACACTGGCCCGACGGTGGAAACGCAGTGTGTTTTAGGCTCGGTGCTCCAGACCCGAGGCTATTAGCCCTGCCGGCCCCTTTAAAGCCCTGCTCACACTGGCCCGACGGTGGAAACTCAGTGTGTTTTAGGCTCGGTGCTCCAGACCCGAGGCTATTAGCCCCGCCGGCCCGTTTAAAGCCCTGCTCACACTGGCCGACAGTGGAAACACAGTGTGTTTAGGCTCGGTGCTCCAGACCCGAGGCTATTAGCCCCGCCGGCCCGTTTAAAGCCCTGCTCACACTTGCCCGACGGTGGAAACACAGTGTGTTTTAGGCTCGGTGTTCCAGACCCGAGGCTATTAGCCCCGCGGGCCCGTTTAAAGCCCTGCTCACACTGGCCCGACAGTGGAAACTCAGTGTGTTTTAGGCTCGGTGCTCCAGACCCGAGGCTATTAGCCCCGCCGGCCCGTTTAAAGCCCTGCTCACACTGGCCCGACAGTGGAAACACAGTGTGTTTTAGGCTCGGTGCTTCAGACCCGAGGCTATTAGCCCGCCGGCCCGTTTAAAGCCCTGCTCACACTGGCCTGACAGTGGAAACACAGTGTGTTTTAGGCTCGGTGCTTCAGACCCGAGGCTATTAGCCCGCCGGCCCGTTTAAAGCCCTGCTCACACTGGCCCGACGGTGGAAACTCAGTGTGTTTTAGGCTCGGTGCTCCAGACCCGAGGCTATTAGCCCGCCGGCCCGTTTAAAGCCCTGCTCACACTGGCCCGACGGTGGAAACTCAGTGTGTTTTAGGCTCGGTGCTCCAACTTTAGACTTTAAGAGGACTAAAATGAAGATCAGCATCTTTGAGATGCCGAGAGCTCCATGTCCGCGACTAACTTTGACATGACAGAGACACGAGTGTTGCATGTACTTTATTAGACAGGTGAGCAAATGTACATAAAACTAATCAATGTTATTTAGTTCAACATGATGAAATGTTAGAATATGATCTGTATGTTATTCTAATGTTGATCTAGCATACTTAGTCTCATACAGCCAACAAACAACCTAACTAACAACATTCAACACACTCAACTGCAGTTTAGTGTGATAGTGTGTTAGAGCGAGTGAAGCAGCGCTGCGTTCCCTCAAGTTTCATTCGTCTAATAAACTGACCTGTGAGTAATAATTCAGCACTTGCGTGTAGATCGGTAGAATGAAATGTCCTTATTCCTTTATATCCGCGGGACTGGCGTTGCGTGTGGCGCTGGTAACGTTATACGTCTAGCAATCGCACCCTGCTTCACACCACAGTCATGTTAAAAACATCATGTATTCACTTATCCATAAAAGATCCATCAGATTCACGACAAGATCCATAATTGCGCTTAATGCGGAATATGCGTCATCAATATACGCCTTAGAGGTTAGCGACCCCTGATGGCGAAAAATCCTGCCTATTGTACCTTTAAAGCTAAGAACAAACCTTCAAAAAGAATTAAGCAAATAAAATCACTGGACACAAACACCCACTTCATGACTTATTTGATTGTCTTATGCTGGAAAAAAACAGCAATTGTGATTTTTAAAGATCAAACTCATCTCAAACTTCATTCTACTTTTGAAATGCTCCAATCTGGGAGTAGAAGAAACGTATTAAAAAAAGCTTTTTTTCCCCATTGGTAGTGATTATCTTAAATTGTACTATTTTCTAATATAATACAAGAGAATAGCTAGCATTATAGTGTTTTTTATGGCTTTTTTTTTCTTTTTTGGAATGATAATTCCATTAATTTTATCATTTTGTTAATTCTGTGTGATGTGTTTTTAAGCATTCATGTGGATGTATCACCAGTGTCAAATTTCCACTCTCTGACAAACAGAATGTACAATAAAGTTAAACTTAAACTCATAAACAAGAAATCACAGCTCTTTTGTCACACAAGGTTGAAGGAAGAACAAGTTGATAGAGTTTAAAAGTTAATAATTCACTTCGAAGGCAATCTAAACAGTCAGGCCAATAAAACAACCTCTAACATAGATGGTGACCGGACAAAGAGTGACTATTAGGGTACAACTAACAATGACTTACAAATGAAGAACAAGCAGTTTGTCATAAGAGCAAATATTCATAATACAGAAGTTTAGAGTAGGACCACAGGTTAGGGAAAAAAGTAAATGCAGGAAAGTAAAAAATATAGTTATAGTAGGTTTATGTGTTTCTGGTTGTGTGTTAGTAACCGAGAGGATGAAGAACTCTTTAATATGTGAGAAGTGTAAAAACAACTCACTTCATCATTTCTGTTTTCAGACACTAGATGAATGTGGGAAAGAAGTTGAGTTTTTAATCCCAACTTACTTCTGAGCTGTTTATATTCTATTGGTGTGATTTTACACCTCACAAACAGAATAGAAATATGGTGAATTCAGTAGAGATGCTGTTAGAATGAAAACTAAGACACTCCTCATCCATATTAGTATTACCACCCATTTGTTGTCGGGTTGTATACATTTTCCTTCAGTTGTTTCGTGTTTGTTCTGATGTGTAACGATGGGAAAGAGGGAAAGGCATCAGTGTCAGTGTATACACATGCTTCATTCTGTCTGAACACACAGGATTGGTCCGTCAGGCATCTGAGATGTTTCCCAGTAAAGGTTCACTGGATTCTACAGGTGATTCTACAGGTTTTGGACAATCCAGAATTTCAAGTGGACTCTGATCTCCTACACCTGGATTAAACAGCGGAGCGACTGATCCAGTGAATCTGGTGCTCATGGTCAGCAGATGTTTCCTCTCTTTGACATTGTAAAATGACAGCTGACCGCGATCATAATCTAACAGAACTCCCAGTCGTTCAGGTCTCGGCATCAGTGGGAGAGTAACTGGTGGATCAGTGTTGGTGTAAAACCCATTAGGCCCGTCTGAACACAAGAACCAGTAACCGCTTGATGGAGTTAAAGCAGATTTGTCTTTTAAACGAAAGTTTCCCACTTTCACCACACCAATTAACCAGTAGTTTTTAGGAGGTGAATCTTCTTGTGCCAACAAAACCTCCCAATAGTGACGTCCAGATGTAAATGTTGGAGCTCCACATGCACATAATTGATATGGAAACCCTTCTCCAGTGGGTTTATATCCTGGAGAGTCTCTCACTGTTTTACGGTCCACAGAAACCTTCAGATCTGGATGTAAATGCTCACGGTCAATAGTGATCTGATCTGTGAAGAAAATAATGCAACAATTATTAATACACTTCAACGTGTGTGAGATCATATTTACAAATATGTGCATATATGACTAAAGATGATGAAATGCATATATATAACTGAGATGATGTCATCATACCTGCATGTTTTCTCAGTTCTTCTATATTTGCGTCTCCCACAACTAAAAAAAAGAATAATTTGAGACTTTAGAGAAAGAAATCAACTCCTGTATCTGTATCATCATTCATCAATATATAACAGAAATTATTAGTCGTTGTGAAATTAACAGAGTCGTTGTGCTGAGGCCTCTGTCCTTAGAGCACTAAATCCTGTGGTGGAGTTTGAGGGGGATTGACTCATGACAGTCAAGGGAACACTGTGGTGACTAGTACAGATTACTAGTCTTGTACGGATTATCAAGAGAACACTGTGGTGACTAGTATAGATTACTAGTCTTGTACGGATTATTAAGAGAACACTGTGGTGACTAGTATAGATTACTAGTCTTGTACGGATTATTAAGAGAACACTGTGGTGACTAGTACAGATTACTAGTCTTGTACGGATTATCAAGGGAACACTGTGGTGACTAGTACAGATTACTAGTCTTGTACGGATTATCAAGAGAACACTGTGGTGACTAGTACAGATTACTAGTCTTGTACGGATTATCAAGGGAACACTGTGGTGACTAGTACAGATTACTAGTCTTGTACGGATTATCAAGAGAACACTGTGGTGACTAGTACAGATTACTAGTCTTGTACGGATTATCAAGAGAACACTGTGGCGACTAGTACAGATTACTAATCTGGTGGGCTCAAGTGCTCACCTTTTTCAATTGAGGTGGAAATTGATCTCTCTAGAGACGTCTGGAGTTATATATGAGCGCCAACTGAAAATCCACAGAAGAATACTGATCGTCATGGGGAAATCTCAGAGTCAAAATAAGATACACCGATGTTTTGCCAGATGACAAGTTTATTCTATGTATCATCTTTTTACTATTTTTATTCATTTTACTCTAATTCATTTTATAACTGTATCATTTATCTCTTTTAATTCCTTTTATAACTGTTTTAATTTCCCCTGCTTTAATATTGTGTCTATTCTCTATGCAAACCTCTATAAATTGCTATAGTGTGATTATTATAATTCCTTTCTGTGTAAAGCTTTTGAATAACTGTTTGAATTTTTCTTGCTTTTATTTTGTGATTGTTTGTATTCCTCTCTATGTAAGGCACTCTGAATTGCCATGGTGTATGAAATGTGCTATAAAAAAACTTGCCTTGCCTTGCCTAGATCTTGACCAGGCAGTAGGTCTGAGTAGTTAGGCTCTCTCTGAGCCTCCTTGGCTACTGCTTTAAGATGCAGCATTATCAGGCCTCCTCTCGCTATAGAGAGTCGAGTTAAAGAGGTCCTGGATAGCGATAAAGTAGTTAGTAGTCCTTGGTAGCTGTCCTGGATGTACGACGTAGGTAGGCTTCCTCTCACTTCAGAGAGTAGTCATGTTGAAGCCTCCGTCCTCAGGGCTTGATCAGTTGTTAGGCTCCCTCCGAGCCTCCTTGGCTACTGCCTCTTTTATGGAGCGTTGCCAGGCTTCCTCTCGCTTAGAGAGTTGCTTTTTTAGAGGCCTCCACTACTCAGAGCTCCGCCTGGATAGCGATGTCAAATAGTTAGGCTCTCTGTGAGCCTCCCTGATAGCTGTCCTAGGTGAAGGACATAGTAGGCACTTTCTATCCTCAGAGCTCGGCCTACACATGCAAAGTTGTTAGGCTTTCTGTGAGGCTCCTTTGTTGCCACAAGCGTTGTTAGGCCTCCACCCGATGAGAGAGTTATTTACGGCCTCATTTAGTATTCCGTTTCTCTCGAAAATACATCACAACACTGGAGAAAAGTCGTTTGCAACTTCCGGTTCAGGGGGACTTTAAGTCTCCATTCTTGAGAAGCTCCAGTCTGTGACTTCTGGTGTTGACCATAGGGATGAGGACTTGTTTGAGTCCTTTGACTTAGCTCAGCCAATAGGGAACTCATCCCTTCAGCATGGCTAGGTCCCCCTAGGGGACGCAGCGTGACTTCCCTTTCGAAAGAGAACGTCTCAAGTTACATAACCATGGTTCTCTGAGAATAGGGAACTAGACGCTGCGTCCCTTTGCCATGCACATATCTCCTTTACAGAAGAAGTGGATGACGTATTGCACAGGTGCCCTTTTATACTCTCGGCCTAACCTGTAGTTATGTTATAAAGATGCCGCTAGCCAATATCAAGTTCATTGTCGTGTTTAGATTTTTCGCTGTACAGACGGCGTTTGACGACAAAACGTAAAAAAGTCTCTCTTCTGGATCGGGGGCCTACTACCCAGTAGACCTCCTACTACTGAGAGTGAGTACCGACTGGACTTACTGGACAGTTTCTTTGAGTGTGGAGAGAGGGATTCCTTGTGTCCCCTGATATTGCCGGAATTTACATCCACTTCAGTGCTGTTGACCCCACCCAGCCTCCCTCTCCCATATTGCTATCAGTAGTGTTCTGTTTTTTGTTTGTTTTCGTGCTACTATCTATTCTCATCATCCCCCATTGGTCCCGCTGGGTCACCTCTACCTCCTCTCATTGGCGTGGTTACACCGCGGACTTGCTGGTAGCCTGTTCCTTCAGGGCGGTGAAGACCCCTCGGGCGGCCATGACTCCGGCTCTGGAACAGGCACTGGCTCCGGCTCTGGAACAGGCACTGGCTCCGGCTCTGGAACAGGCACTGGCTCCGGCTCTGGAACAGGCACTGGCTCCGGCTCTGGAACAGGCACTGGCTCCGGCTCTGGAACAGGCACTGGCTCCGGCTCTGGAACAGGCACTGGCTCCGGCTCTGGAACAGGCACTGGCTCCGGCTCTGGAACAGGCACTGGCTCCGGCTCTGGAACAGGCACTGGCTCTGGAACAGACACTGGCTCTGACTCTGGAACAGGCACTGGCTCCGGCTCCGGCTCAGGAACAGCAGGCACCGGCTCCGGCTCAGGAACAGCAGGCACCGGCTCCGGCTCAGGAACAGCAGGCACCGGCTCCGGCTCAGGAACAGCAGGCACCGGCTCCGGCTCAGGAACAGCAGGCACCGGCTCCGGCTCAGGAACAGCAGGCACCGGCTCCGGCTCAGGAACAGCAGGCACCGGCTCCGGCTCAGGAACAGCAGGCACCGGCTCCGGCTCTGGAACAGCAGGCACCGGCTCCGGCTCTGGAACAGCAGGCACCGGCTCCGGCTCTGGAACAGCTGCGGACTGTTCGGGGACATTAGGAGTGCTGGAAGCTCTCCCTCTCCTCCTCCTCTGCCGCCTCTGATGGTGACGGGCAGTCTCAGGACTGGATGGAATCGGTGGTGAACTTAAGTCTGGACTAGACCTCACCACCTCCGGTTCAATGAAGGCTCGAGGTGGAGAGTGATACCTGGACTCCCCTCCATTACCTCCTCTCCTATGACCTCCGCGGGTCCCAGAAAATCTTGCCAGCCGGGTTCCCTCAAACGATTCCCTGGGATGGTCAAAAGGGATTGAGGAAGCTTTCTTAAAGTCAGCTTCCTCTGTCAATCGGGCCCACAGAGCAAAACAGCCAAAGATGTTCATACGAGGAGGAATCTCCTTAGTTTGTGACTTCCCCCTCTGCAGTTTCCTCCTCTTCTCAGTCTCCATACCGCTGGATCACTTGTGACGGAGTCCTTCTGTCACGACAAGCACACACAAGGAATTCAGTGATCCAATAGCGGTCTTTATTTAAAGGGTAATCCGTACTCACAACAGTCCAGGCAAAGGTCAAAATCCAGAAAAGGCAATCCAATAACAAGAAGACAAACACAAGGAACCAACTCGAACAGTAAACGGAAGTGTGGGGACAATAACAAGGACTCCGTAACAAACACTGACACAGACAGGGAATATATACACACAGATCTAACAATGTGATGGGAAACAGCTGAGTACAATGAACTGATGAGTGACAGACAGAATGCTGGGAAATGAAGTCAAAATGTGAAAGACACAGTGAGAACGAGGACCTCTAGTGACAACCCAGGGAAACACAACCAGACACTGTGACATAAATCTCTTCATGCCAATGCCCCCCGGTATCTACTGGACCTTCTCCATCCCTATATCCCCTCACGGAACCTGCGGTCCATTGACAAGGACCTGCTCTCTGTCCCCCACACCAGATTGCGGACTTTTGGGGACAGAGCCTTCAGCGTAGCAGCCCCCACCCTCTGGAATTCCATTCCCGCAGACATCCGAAATGCTCCCTCTCTGGACATTTTCAAAAACCTTCTAAAAACCCACCTCTTTACAAAGGCATTTAACCAGGACTGATTAATTATTATTATTTAATTATTTTATTTTATTATATATCCTTTTCCTTATTCTTTATTCTTTATGTAGCTATATGTAAAGCGTCCTTGGGTCCAGTGAAAGGCGCTATACAAGTATATAAGTTATTATTATTATTATTAACAAATATCTCGTTCTGTCATTCACCTGTCAAAAACTGTCGTTCACCGCTAAAGTGAAAAACAAATAATTGAAGGTTTTAGAGAAAGAAAACTGTAATTGTGTATATATACAGTTTTTTTGGAAATGTGTTCTGGTACAAGATTTCTGCTACAACATGCACATGAGCATTTATTTAATGTTTATAGCTTCGGATATTATCACTGATACTGCAATATAGTCACTGTAAACCTCAATACATTATGCTTTTAGCTCTTTCAGGTATAACATATTTTAGATATTAACTTGTGATGCTTCTTAGGCTTCGACTCAAAGGTCATTCTAGCCTCATAAAAACATCACACTGCTCTTAGTGTTCATCCGCTCATCCAGGAATTACTTCAGTTGTGTCTTTTTGTCACGGTTCATGAATTCACTGACTCTCTCTCTCTCTCTTTCTCTTTTATCGAGACACTCTTAAGACATTCAGATCAGATTGTTTTGAAATGATGATGTTCTTAATTATCAATTATATCTTCAAACAAGAAATGAAAAGTGCTGTATCAGTGTTTGCTGAGGTTGTGAACTCTACAGTCATAAACTGTAATACAGTTACATAATACAGTCATTTTACCTTATCAAATCAAAATGTTTAAGAATGGTATGACTGTATTTATAGATCATTTATTGTCATTCTGCAAAATTAAACATTTCAACTATAAAATCTGAAGCACGATGAGATGTTTTAAGCGGGAGAGAAAAAGGGATGGAACAAACAACAAGCTTTACAAATACTGTGTATGTATATATAACTGAGATGTCATCGTAACCTACCTGTATCTTTCTTCCGTTCTTCTGTAATTTTGTCTCCCACAACTAAATTGAAAAACAAATAATTTAAGGTTTAAGAGAAAGAAAACTCCAGCTGTAATTGTGGACATATACAGTTATTACTATTTGCTGGAAATGTGTTCTGGTACAAGATTTTCTGCTACAACATGTACATGAGCATTTATTTTAAATTTAGTGAATAGCTTCAGATATTATTGCGTATCTTGGATATTGCAATAATTACGCTTCTTCAGATACCTTCTTTTGTCAGACTCTTCGTAGTTTCCACGCCACAAACTAAAATGAGAGAAAATTTCATTTAGGAGATTTAATTATTAATATTTCAGAATTTGTAAACCACAATAAAATTCACTGTTAAGCTGATTCATATGTGTTTTGGATCTTAAAAGGAAATATGTGTAATTTAATTACCTTCTTTAACTGTTTTATTAAATAAAAATAAAAATACCAATGTTATGATGTGGTTTTGTGTCCGGTCATGTTTAGTGGTTCCCTGTCTTGTCATTTAGTTATCCCAGGTGTTTCTTGTTAGTTCCGCCCCCTCGTTATCCTGTAAGCTCGTTTGTCCTTTATTATTTAAGCCCTGTGTTTCTGGCCTGTCTTTGGGAGTTCTTGTCTATGTTACAAGCTAGTGTCGGTTGTTCCTGTTCTAGTTCTAGTTGCTGTCCTTGTATCGTGTATTCTGTTTCCTGAATTTTGGATTAAAGTGTGCTGCAATTGGATCCAGCTTCTTTAGCTTCTTTTCTGCTTCAACCACGCCACTCGTGACAGAAGAACTCCCCGCATCGTGATCCAGTCCAGACGTCCAGATTATCCGTCTCCGTCAGGAGAATCGTTCAATTGAGGAGTATGTGGAAGAGTTTATCAAGCTGGCACCCTTCACCTCGACGAGCGAGGAGTGCCTGATAATCTTCTTTCGAGGAGGACTATCAGAACCGCTCAGCACATTCATGCCCTGGCATGAGCCTCACGAAACCTTGGAGAGCTATATTGACCGGGCTCTTCTGTTAAGCGGTTCAGTGTATACGGTGGGTGTGGTAGAGGAGGAACCCTGTGGATCCACTGTAACCGTCCAGCCAGAGACCGTCCAGCCAGAGACCGTCCAGCCAGAGACCGTCCAGCCAGAGACCGTCCAGCCAGAGACCGTCCAGCCAGAGACCGTCCAGCCAGAGACCGTCCAGCCAGAGACCGTCCAGCCAGAGAGAGCTTCACGTCAGCCACGTCCAGCCAGAGCTTCACGTCAGCCACGTCCAGCCAGAGCTTCACGTCAGCCACGTCCAGCCAGAGCTTCACGTCAGCCACGTCCAGCCAGAGCTTCACGTCAGCCACGTCCAGCCAGAGCTTCACGTCAGCCACGTCCTGCCAGAGCTTCACGTCAGCCACGTCCAGCCAGAGCTTCACGTCAGCCACATCCAGCCAGAGCTTCACGTCAGCCACGTCCAGCCAGAGCTTCACGTCAGCCACGTCCAGCCAGAGCTTCACGTCAGCCACGTCCAGCCAGAGTCTGTTCCCGGGCCAGAGTCTGCTCCGTCTGTTCCCGGGCCGGAGTCTGCTCCGTCTGTTCCCGGGCCGGAGTCTGCTCCGTCTGTTCCCGGGCCGGAGTCTGCTCCGTCTGTTCCCGGGCCAGAGTCTGCTCCGTCTGTTCCCGGGCCAGAGTCTGCTCCGTCTGTTCCCGGGCCAGAGTCTGCTCCGTCTGTTCCCGGGCCAGAGTCTGCTCCGTCTGTTCCCGGGCCAGAGTCTGCTCCGTCTGTTCCCGGGCCAGAGTCTGCTCCGTCTGTTCCCGGGCCAGAGTCTGCTCCGTCTGTTCCCGGGCCAGAGTCTGCTCCGTCTGTTCCCGGGCCAGAGTCTGCTCCGTCTGTTCCCGGGCCAGAGTCTGCTCCGTCTGTTCCCGGGCCAGAGTCTGCTCCGTCTGTTCCCGGGCCAGAGTCTGCTCCGTCTGTTCCCGGGCCAGAGTCTGCTCCGTCTGTTCCCGGGCCAGAGTCTGCTCCGTCTGTTCCCGGGCCAGAGTCTGCTCCGTCTGTTCCCGGGCCAGAGTCTGCTCCGTCTGTTCCCGGGCCAGAGTCTGCTCCGTCTGTTCCCGGGCCAGAGTCTGCTCCGTCTGTTCCCGGGCCAGAGTCTGCTCCGTCTGTTCCCGAGCCAGAGTGCGTGTTGTTTGTCCCCGGGCCAGAGTGCGTGTTGTTTGTCCCCGGGCCAGTGAGTGTGTTGTCCGTTCCCGAGCCAGTGTGTGTGTCGTCCGTCCCCGAGCCAGTGTGTGTGTCGTTTGTCCCCGAGCCAGAGAGTGTGTCGTCTGTCCTCGAGCCTGTGAGTGTGTCGTCTGTCCCCGAGCCAGTGTGTGTGTGTCGTCTGTCCCCGAGCCAGAGAGTGTGTCGTCCGTTCCCGAGCCAGTGAGTGTGTCGTCCGTTCCCGGGCCTGAGCCGGTGTCTGCTGTTCCTGAGCCGGTGTCTGCTGTTCCTGAGCCGGTGTCTGCTGTTCCTGAGCCGGTGTCTGCTGTTCCTGAGCCGGTGTCTGCTGTTCCTGAGCCGGGGTCTGCTGTTCCTGAGCCGGGGTCTGCTGTTCCTGAGCCGGGGTCTGCTGTTCCTGAGCCGGGGTCTTCTCCGCCCTGGCCGCCCGAGGGGTCTTCTCCACCCTGGCCGCCCGCGCATCCTGCTCCGCCCTGGCCGCCCGCGCATCCTGCTCCGCCCTGGCCGCCCGCGCATCCTGCTGCGCCCTGGCCGCCCGCGCATCCTGCTCCGCCCTGGCCTTCGCCTCGTCCTGCTCCGCCCTGGCCTTCGCCTCATCCTGCCCCTCCCTGGCCTTCGCCTCATCCTGCTCCGCCCTGGCCTTCGCCTCGTCCTGCCCCTCCCTGGCCTTCGCCTCGTCCTGTTCCGCCCTGGTCACCCATGCACCACGGCCCAGGCCCGCCTTGCCCGTATCCTGGTCCCGGTTCCCAGTGCGTGCCTGGCCCCCCGTCCCTCCTCCTGGACCGCCCTCCTGAACTGTTTTGCGTGTTTTGATGGGCGTCGGGAGCCGCCCATGGGGGGGGGGCTATGTTATGATGTGGTTTTGTGTCCGGTCATGTTTAGTGGTTCCCTGTCTTGTCATTTAGTTATCCCAGGTGTTTCTTGTTAGTTCCGCCCCCTCGTTATCCTGTAAGCTCGTTTGTCCCTTATTATTTAAGCCCTGTGTTTCTGGCCTGTCTTTGGGAGTTCTTGTCTGTTACAAGCTAGTGTCGGTTGTTCCTGTTCTAGTTCTAGTTCCTGTCCTTGTATCGTGTATTCTGTTTCCTGAATTTTGGATTAAAGTGTGCTGCAATTGGATCCAGCTTCTTTAGCTTCTTTTCTGCTTCAACCACGCCACTCGTGACAACCAACACATAAGAATAAAATAAAAAACTATTAAAGATAAATTAATTTAATTATTTTAACCAGATTGTACCTGCTAGTTTCTGTCTGTATTTGTACAGGATCATCCCAATCAAACCCAGAAGAGCACAGATGAGAAGAGTGAAGAAAAGAGGCTTCCATGGATCTGATGAATCTGAGGAAGACAAACCAGATCAATCTAAACACCTTCAAAATATAAAAAATCAATTACAAGGATTAAGTCGATTTTTTTTTTTAAACTTTGTAAACATAAAAATATTATTCACAATCCATTTTTCTTCTGAAACAGGATTGAGAATAAAATGTAGGATGGGATTTGATTATTAATTGGGTGGTTGAAAAATTAAATAGATGACATAAAATTGAGACCAGCAGTGGCCAGTTGCATAAACAACATCAAAGTTAGACATCAGTTTTTCTCTCTCTAAGACTATTCAAAACTTTCCTAAGTCTGTTACATAAAACCGAATAGATTGGCCTAATTTGACACTGAAAAGTAAGACTGATTAACCCTTAAGTAACAAAGACACAGTTTTAACATTATGCCTTATGCCCTGCATGAATTGCTGATTTATTCTAAATAAAATCATTGATTATAAATTATATTTGCACAAAGTCAATTAAAGATGTAACTTAAGTCAAGGTCACATAAATAAGGTGCAGGAAGCTAATCACAAGCCTGGAGTCAGTCCTGTATTTGATGTTACGTTCACACACGGTTCGCTTATTTACAGGCGTAACAATCCTATTCTATAACCAAACAAGTGTGGACATTTCAAAACTCACACCGGTAAGGAAATGCGGTTGTCAATCCCGAAAACTGAAAACTTTGTCCGGATATCTACAAATATGTTTGCTCTAAGATGTTCTCTGACCTGAAGAGATGATGGCTTGTATGTTCAATCTTCCTTCTCTAAACTCTCCAGTCTTGAGAGACATTGAGCATGAGACCAGATGAGTGTCCGAGTGAGAGACGGCCGTCCAGCTGTGGACTGAGAACATCTCATCTGCTCCACGACTGCGAGACCCTCCTCCAGGACGGAGAACCCTTCGCTCATCTGACGTCCAGGAGACGTCCGGCTCTGGATACCAGCCACTGGACTTACAGCTGATGTTCATACGCCCATCATCCAGAGGCTGTGGAAACAGGACAGGAGCGGATCCTACAGCTGGAAGAAGAGAGACATACGTTCAGACGCTCTCCCAAACTGTGCAAGTATATTTTTCATATCTTTGGGTACATGCATCTCTAGTGGTTCAATGGAGGCTGCGTGACCATTTCTTTGGAAAATTATGGCAGCATTCCTTAAAAAATGGGTTTGATATTCTATTGGTTACAGAGATAGATTAGTAGAAGCCTACTCATGCAACAAAACATGTGAACTATATCTTTAATAAGGGTAGATCCTTGAAAACAATGAATTGTAGTTTTTGACTCACCAGTGACTTTGAGAACCACCTCTCTGCTGTCATATGCACTTTCTCCACTGACATAACAGTGAAATGAACCTTCATCCTGAACGGTGAGTTTCTCCAGCCGTAGAGAGACGTCTCCATCCTTCAGTCCACCAGACTCATCTGAGCGCAGAGTCAGTGAGCTTCTGTTCCTGAACGATTCCTCCTGGATGTCCTGGATCTTCCCATGCTGATAGAAGAGAACAGGGTTGCTGAACTGGTCATGGCGGTACCAGCGGATCTCCAGAGCTTCAGCGTTCTCAGGAGGAGAGATCCAGCAGGGCAGAGTGACTGTGGAGCCGACATGAGCCACTGTCTGATCACGAGGAACCACAACGGTGAACGACACTGAGAGAGAGACACACCCAATGAAATTCATGCATTATATACTGTATTCATGTGCTATATTTCAGGGTAATTTCACATGCAAAAAGTCCATAGCGATGTATGAAGCACAGCTCACACAGAAGTCACTTTCAAATGAAGTGTTTGTCATGGCGGAGAATTCGAGGAAACACTTGAATGTGATCGATATCTGCTTGCTGAACTTTTCCACCCTGAAGCGATTTTCCCGATTGTGTGATTCCTCTTTGAATGCCCGCGACATTTCTCAAAGCAGCAAGGGATTCACATCGGCTTTAAATATTACTGAGCAACTGATCACGCTAGTGCAGTGTTTCTTTACAAAGTGACATCGCCATCTACTGGCTCGGCATGAATAATGCAGCGTTTTTACAGATCCGTGTGAACAGGGATCGTTTTGACAACATATTCGTCTGTATGCGAATAACAGAAATTAAAAAAAATTCTATTTTAGTACATTGTAAGCATAGCCTCATTGTTGGTGTGTAAATGTAACCACACAGGCTCAATGTGACCATTAGTGATGTCACCTGATGTTAAAGCAACACTATGAAACTTTTTTGACCTTAAAATAATGTTTCAAAAATCTTATCAGTGGTTAATCGCCGGTTACAGCAGCGGTAATGGACAATTTCATTTCCAACCAGTAGGGCGGCCGAAGAGGAAAAGCTCCAGGTGTTGCTTTAATGAGTAAGATCACTGAAGGAAAGAGGAACATTTGAAGTCCCCGTTGTGATCAGTGTTTCCTGTAGGGGCAGTATTAGTATACACTCACAGACATCAGCAATCACCATGAAATGCAGCAATGGGAACATGCTTCATGCCAGCATACACAACTCCTTCATGGCTCCCAGCATGCATTATGGCATGAATAAATTATGCAGCTGAATTTTTTACTTTTTTTTTTGTTTTACTTTTTTTTTTAAATTATCACCATTGATGAGGTTTGTATGATGAGTGTGTGTCTCAACTATTACACAAGACGTTGTCAACAGCTGAAAAAATGCTTCTAATCCCATAATTATTTCCGTTTGGAAACTACAGAAAAAGCTGTTGTTTAAATTACTTTAATGTAGTCATTTGACGGCCATTCAAATGGACATGTTGATCTGCCTTTTCACAATCTCCTTCATCAATGCAGAATTTCAATGAATTTTGTGAAAACATCTGCAATTTTTGAAAGAGAAATCATCAAACAAAAGTCAATGGTCAAGAGCCCAACTAAAGCAAACACTGTTTGAAACTAATCGCAACAGTTTCAACAACTAATCCTCTGTTCATTCTCAGTAAGCACTTCAGCAGACGTATGACAGAAATAAAGTCAGTCTGGTCAGTGATTGTTATCATGTGCTTTTGTGTCCTGTCGTGTTTGGTGGTTCCCTGTCTTGTCATTTGGTTGTCCCAGGTGTTTCTTGTTGGTTCCGCCCCCTTGTTATCCTGTTAGCTCGTTTGTCCTCATTATTTAAGCCCTGTGTTTCTGGCCTGTGTTTGTGAGTTCTTGTCTATGTTGCTAGTCAGTGTCGGTTGTACCTGTACCTGTACCTGTACCTGTACCTGTACCTGTCCCTGTCCCTGTCCCTGTCCATGTTCAAGTCTGAGTTCCTGACCCTGTATTGGATATCCTGTTACCTGAGTTTAATTAAAAGTGTGCTGCATTTGGATCTTGCCTCTCTAGCTTTATTCCTACTTCAACCACGCCACTCGTGATAGAAGAACTCACCAAACCCAGATCCAGCAGCAACCGATCGTCTACCCACGCTAATCCTAAGGATTACTCTGTGTCACGCCTCTGCCACGCCTGTTTGCCGTTTCACGACCTTGCCTGTATCGTAGCCATGTTTTGGAGTGGAGCCTTGCGTGTGGATCCGCACGTCTCTTGTCATGTTCTGCCCGTTGCAGAATATCCGGACAAACAAGGATCCAGCGGCTTTACTCAAGAACCTTGGTCAGGAAGGAACCTTGCAAAACGGTTACTGGCCCTAGAGCAGGGTATAAGACCGCTAGAAGTATATATTCAGGAGTACCTGGATTTAGCACAATTTTCTGATCTGCCTGATTGCGCTCTCATTGACTTTTTTTGTGACGGCTTAAATCAACCCCTAAGGTCTCAAGTAATCCGTGAGGGTCCTCGTACTTCGCTCAGTCACTTTTTGGATTATGCTCTTCTGCTGGTTGGCTCGTCTTTCACTGTGGGGGTCGTGCCGGAATGCACCGTTACCTCTGTGCCTATAACAACAGACCAGCCAGAGACCGTCCAGCCAGAGACCGTCCAGCCAGAGACCGTCCAGCCAGAGACCGTCCAGCCAGAGACCGTCCAGCCAGAGACCGTCCAGCCAGAGCTTCACGTCAGCCACGTCCAGCCAGAGCTTCACGTCAGCCACGTCCAGCCAGAGCTTCACGTCAGCCACGTCCAGCCAGAGCTTCACGTCAGCCACGTCGAGCCTGAGTCTGCTCCGCCTGTTCCCGAGCCTGAGTCTGCTCCGCCTGTTCCCGAGCCTGAGTCTGCTCCGCCTGTTCCCGAGCCTGAGTCTGCTCCGCCTGTTCCCGAGCCTGAGTCTGCTCCGCCTGTTCCCGAGCCTGAGTCTGCTCCGCCTGTTCCCGAGCCTGAGTCTGCTCCGCCTGTTCCCGAGCCTGAGTCTGCTCCGCCTGTTCCCGAGCCTGAGTCTGCTCCGCCTGTTCCCGAGCCTGAGTCTGCTCCGCCTGTTCCCGAGCCTGAGTCTGCTCCGCCTGTTCCCGAGCCTGAGTCTGCTCCGCCTGTTCCCGAGCCTGAGTCTGCTCCGCCTGTTCCCGAGCCTGAGTCTGCTCCGCCTGTTCCCGAGCCAGCGTCTGCCCCGCCTGTTCCCGAGCCAGCGTCTGCACCGCCTGTTCCCGAGCCAGCGTCTGCCCCGCCTGTTCCCGAGCCAGCGTCTGCCCCGCCTGTTCCCGAGCCAGCGTCTGCCCCGCCTGTTCCCGAGCCAGCGTCTGCCCCGCCTGTTCCCGAGCCAGCGTCTGCCCCGCCTGTTCCCGAGCCAGCGTCTGCCCCGCCTGTTCCCGAGCCAGCGTCTGCCCCGCCTGTTCCCGAGCCAGCGTCTGCCCCGCCTGTTCCCGAGCCAGCGTCTGCCCCGCCTGTTCCCGAGCCAGCGTCTGCCCCGCCTGTTCCCGAGCCAGCGTCTGCCCCGCCTGTTCCCGAGCCAGCGTCTGCCCCGCCTGTTCCCGAGCCAGCGTCTGCCCCGCCTGTTCCCGAGCCAGCGTCTGCCCCGCCTGTTCCCGAGCCAGCGTCCGCCCCATCTGTTCCCGAGCCAGAGTGTGTGTTGTTTGTCTCCAAGTCAGCGTGTGTGTCGCCTGTCCTCGAGCCAGCGAGTGTGTTATCCGTTCCTGAGCCAATGAGTGTGTTGTTTGTCCCTGAGCCAGTGAGTGTGTCGTCCGAACCAGTGTGTGTGTCGTCTGTCTCCGAGTCAGTGTGTGTGTCGTCTGTCCCCGAGCCAGAGAGTGTGTCGTTTGTCCCCGAGCCAGTGAGTGTGTCGTCCGAACCAGTGAGAGTGTCGTTCGTTTCCGAGCCAGCGAGTGTGTATTCTGTTCCCGAGCCAGAGAGTGTGTCGTTTGTCCCCGAGCCAGTGAGTGTGTCGTCCGAACCAGTGAGAGTGTCGTTCGTTTCCGAGCCAGCGAGTGTGTATTCTGTTCCCGAGCCAGTGTGTGTGTCGTCTGTCTCTGAGTCAGTGTGTGTGTCGTCTGTCCCCGAGTCAGCGTGTGTGTCGCCTGTACTCGAGCCAATGAGTGTGTTATCCGTTCCTGAGCCAGTGAGTGTGTTGTTTGTCCCTGAGCCAGTGAGTGTGTCGTCCGAACCAGTGTGTGTGTTGTTAGTCCCCGTGCCAGAGAGTGTATCGTTTGTCCTCGAGCCAATGAGTATGTTATCCGTTCCTGAGCCAGTGAGTGTGTTGTTTGTCCCTGAGCCAGTGTGTGTGTCGTTTGTCCCCGAGCCAGAGAGTATGCCGTTTGTCCCCGAGCCAGAGAGTATGTCGTTCGTCCTCAAGCCAATGAGTGTGTTATCCATTCCTGAGCCAGTGAGTGTGTTGTTTGTCCCCGAGCCAGAGAGTGTGTCGTTTGTCCTCCAGCCTGTGAGTGTGTCGTCTGTCCCCGAGTCAGTGTGTGTGTCGTTAGTCCCCGAGCCAGTGAGTGTGTTTTCTGTTCCCGAGCCAGAGTGTGTGTCGTCTGTCTCCGAGCCTGTGTCATTGTTCTCCGTGCCTGTGTGTGTGTCGACTGAACCCGAACCTGTGAGTGTGCTGTCTGTCTCCGAGCCAGTGTGTGTGTCGTTTGTCCCCGAGCCAGAGGGTGTGTCGTTTGTCCTCGAGCCTGTGAGTGTGTCGTCTGTTTCCGAGCCTGTGTGTGCGCCGTCTGTCACCGAGCCTGTGTGTGTGTCATCTGTACCCGAGCCAGTGTGTGTGTCGTCTGTTTCCGAGCCTGTGTGTGTGTCGTCTGTCTCCGAACCTGTGTGTGTGTCGTCTGTCTCCGAACCTGTGTGTGTGTCGTCTGTCTCCGTGCCTGTGTGCGTGTCATCTGTTCCCGAACCAGTGAGTGTGTCGTCTGTCTCCGAGCCAGTGAGTGTGTCTTCTGTTCCCAAGCCTGTGAGTGTATTGTCTGTCTCCGAGCCTGTGAGTGTGTCTTCTGTTCTCGAGCCAGTGTGTGTGTCGTCTGTCTCCGTGCCTGTGTGCGTGTCATCTGTTCCCGAACCAGTGAGTGTGTCGTCTGTCTCCGAGCCAGTGAGTGTGTCTTCTGTTCCCAAGCCTGTGAGTGTATTGTCTGTCTCCGAGCCTGTGAGTGTGTCTTCTGTTCTCGAGCCAGTGTGTGTGTCGTCTGTCTCCGTGCCTGTGTGCGTGTTAACTGTTCCCGAACCAGTGAGTGTGTCGTCTGTCTCCGAGCCAGTGAGTGTGTCTTCTGTTCCCGAGCCTGTGAGTGTGTTGTCTGTCTCCGAGCCTGTGAGTGTGTCTTCTGTTCCCGAGCTAGTTTGTGTATCGTCTGTCTCCGAGCCCGTGTTTGTGTCGTCTGTCTCCGTGCCCGTGAGTGTGTCGCCTGTACCCGAGCCCGTGTTTGTGTCGTCTGTCTTCGAGCCGATGAGTGTGCCTTCTGTTTCCGAGCCAGTGTGTGTGTTGTCTGTTGTTCCTGAGCCGGTGTCTGCTGTTCCTGAGCCGGTGTCTGCTGTTCCTGAGCCGGTGTCTGCTGTTCCTGAGCCGGTGTCTGCTGTTCCTGAGCCGGTGTCTGCTGTTCCTGAGCCGGTGTCTGCTGTTCCTGAGCCGGTGTCTGCTCCGCCCTGGCCGCCCGAGGGGCCTTCTCCGCCCTGGCCGCCCGCGCATCCTGCTCCGCCCTGGCCGCCCGCGCATCCTGCTCCGCCCTGGCCGCCCGCGCATCCTGCTCCGCCCTGGCCGCCCGCGCATCCTGCTCCGCCCTGGCCGCCCGCGCATCCTGCTCCGCCCTGGCCGCCCGCGCATCCTGCTCCGCCCTGGCCGCCCGCGCATCCTGCTCCGCCCTGGCCTTCGCCTCGTCCTGTTCCGCCCTGGTCACCCATGCAACACGGCCCAGGCCCGCCTTGCTCGTATCCTGGTCCCGGTTCCCAGTGCGGGCCTGGTCCCCCGTCCCTCCTCCAGGACCTCCTTCCTGGACGGTTTTGCTTGTTTTGATGGGCGTCGGGAGCCGCCCATAGGGGGGGGGCTATGTTATCATGTGCTTTTGTGTCCTGTCGTGTTTGGTGGTTCCCTGTCTTGTCATTTGGTTGTCCCAGGTGTTTCTTGTTGGTTCCGCCCCCTTGTTATCCTGTTAGCTCGTTTGTCCTCATTATTTAAGCCCTGTGTTTCTGGCCTGTGTTTGTGAGTTCTTGTCTATGTTGCTAGTCAGTGTCGGTTGTACCTGTACCTGTCCCTGTCCATGTTCAAGTCCGAGTTCCTGACCCTGTATTGGATATCCTGTTACCTGAGTTTAATTAAAAGTGTGCTGCATTTGGATCTTGCCTCTCTAGCTTTATTCCTACTTCAACCACGCCACTCGTGACAGTGATAGTGGAGCTGGTGCTGTTTGTGGAGTTTAATCCTCCTCTGCGGAGAGATCTTCACAGATGTACAGTCTCTTTTATTTCTACGGCAGTGGTGAAGGCAGTTGTAGGTTCAGTTCTTGTTTTTCTCTTTCCTTCAGTGATTTTGCGTGTTAACAGCAGGCGTTCGAATGTTTGTTTCAGGAACATCAAACTAACCTTACATGACGTTCTATTAACATTAAGGAAACAGGATATTTAATGTTCTTGGAATGTTACAAATCAACATTCCTAGAATGTTGAGTTGTTGATAAAAAGTAAGTTGAAAGAATGTTTCAAGAACATCATACTAAACTTTTAGAAAACACTCTTCTAACATTAAGAAAATGGACACTTTAATGTTTCCATAACAAAAACAGAATGTTTGGAAAATGTTCTTAGAACCAAAATGTGTTTGCTTGGTTGGTGTCACATCGATCTAAATAACCTTCCTTTTCTAAGCATTGTGCCGTAATGTCCAATTGAAAGACTTCAAATATATGAATTAGGCCTACTCTATAAATATCAACGTTTGTTGATCTATCAGGAATGGTGTGTTTTGAATATATGCCATAAAACTGAATGAAATCAAAACCTGTCAATCACAACCTCTTACTCATCTTGCAACAGTGTTTGGTGTTTCTGACTGGTTTAACCTGGTTTAGATGTCATCTCTCTGACCGCTGCCAGTTTGTCCGAGTGGTTTCAGGTCTGAGATTGGCTCTGTCCCTCCTGGAGTCCCTCAGGGGTCGGGTTTAAGCCCCTTCATTTTTTGCATTTATATATATCCTCTGGGATTGCTCTTAAGATCACTCAGGCTTAATTATCACTTCTGTGCAGATGAGACTCAGATTTATATCCACTCTAAGCCTGGTCAAAACGTGGAGGTTTCTTTTCTAGCTGGTTCACTTATGTTAAATGTAGATGGCTCTGTTCCAAACTAAAAAAAAAATAAAGATAATAATAATAATTCGAGTTTGATTCGAGTTTGTCTTTTGACCCATACTGTTAAGTTTTTTTTCATTCACATATTGCTACTTTGCCCTATTTATTCCTGTGACTGAAAGGCTTATCAATACTTTTGTTTTTTAGCACATTGACTATTAGAACGCACTTCTTGCTGGGGTTCCTAAAACCACACTCAATTTGTGCAAAATTATGTCTGTTTTATTGTGTGAAGTACCTCGAGAAGCTGCTTTAAAGGCGCCATATGAAATTCAGTTTATTATTAAACATGTTCTTACCAGAAGTCTCTATGAAGAGATTCACCAGTAAAGCGACAATAATAGTCACCATTCCTGTGGAAATACAGACACTCAAATAAAACACTATACGGGATTTTTACAGAAAATCATGGGAGAGAAATAATAAATCAGACTGTCGTGTTCAATGAGGAACAGAAACTCACCGGAGAAAAAGACTCGGCTGTTAAACCACAGTAATGTTGATTAGCTGTACACGTTCACACCATAATAGAGTCAAAATAAACCAAACCTGATTTTATCCCGTATTTCCTGCTCTTAACTTTCAGTTTCCAAACATAACGTGATTCCTCAGTAAAATCAGACGTAATCATCATGTGATTAAAACCGCTTCAGAGAGCCTAAGTCTCATAAATGTGTGTGTGTGTGTGTGTGTGTGTGTGTGTGTGTGTGTGTGTGTGTGTTTGTTCTCTGTTGTGACGAGGCGATTGAATAGCAAATGCAAAATCCACACAAATCGCAAGGATTTTTCCTCATGGATCGACAGTATAAAATAATGATCAAGAGGGGAAAGTCTGCAGTGTGCGATATTGTAGATCAATATGGATCGATGATAAAGAGTAAAGACAACGCGATTCAGCGATCAGCGTGCATTTATTAATACATTAACACACAGCTGTGTGTTTAGCATGGACATGATGATGATGCGTCATATAATCACGAATATATTGTTCTTCTGCTCATGGTGACATTAATCTGATGCATGAACAGCTTTGGGAATATCTTTCATTGTGAAATCAGAGTTTGCATTTATTCTATCGTTTTTATTATTAATAAAAGTGTTTGGAGATCTTCAGAGATTGAAATTAAAATATGGTTCAATATAATTTAATACTGAGGGAAATACTGTGCCACAATGGAAAATGGTCAAACAATTAGTTTTTCTATAAAATTCTGATTTTCTTTTCTATTATATACTAGATTTATTCTAATTTATTCTAATTTTTAGATTTAGGCTAAATACTAGGAACTTGTACAAACCAAAAATAAGTAGATCTCTATAATCTAATTCCCAATCATTTGGCGAACTAATTGCAATTATATTGTTGATGCTACTATCTATAAAAAATCCCATTGGAGAAATGCATTACTGCAATTCCACTGTGGTACAGCATTGCCATATGGAAACAGCAATATTTTCTCAATTTACAGTAAAACTTTGTTAGACAAAGTTGATTTATGAATAAAAATGTCTTATTTACTTATCAAAGATGCTTAAAAAAATCCCTTGAGTTTAGTTTAGAAATGAGGTTAATTGAGTAATAATAGAGGTTAATAGAGTAATAATAGAAGTCAGTAGAGTTATAATGGAGGTTAATGGAGTAATATCAGAGGTTAATAGAGTAATAATAGAGGTCAGTAGAGTAATAATAGAGGTTAATGGAGTAATATCAGAGGTTAATAGAGTAATAATAGAAGTCAGTAGAGTAATAATAGAGGTTAATAGAGTAATAATAGAGGTTAATGGAGTAATAATAGAGGTTAATAGAGTAATAATAGAAGTCAGTAGAGTAATAATAGAGGTTAATAGAGTAATAATAGAGGTTAATAGAGTAATAATAGAAGTCAGTAGAGTAATAATAGAGGTCCGTAGAGTAATAATAGAGGTTAATAGAGTAGTAATAGAGGTTAATAGGGTAATAATAGAGGTCAGTAGAGTAATAATAGAGGTCAGTAGAGTAATAATAGAGGTTAATAGAGTAATAATAGAGGTTAATGGAGTAATAATGGAGGTTAGTAGAGTAATAATAGAGGTTAGTAGAGTAATAATAGAGGTTAATAGAGTAATAATAGAGGTTAATAGAGTAAAAATAGAGGTCAGTAGAGTAATAATATAGGTTAATAGAGTAATAATGGAGGTTAATAGAGTAATAATAGAGGTCATAGAGTAATAATAGAGGGTCAGTAGAGTAATAATAGAGGTTAATAGAGTAATAATGTAGGTCATAGAGTAATAATAGAGGTCTGTAGAGTAATAATAGAGGTCAGTAGAGTAATAATAGCGGTTAATAGAGTAATAATAGAGGTTAATAAAGTAAAAATAGAGGTCAGTAGAGTAATAATAGAGGTTAATAGAGTAATAATAGAGGTTAATAGAGTAATAATAGAGGTCAGTAGAGTAGTAATAGAGGTCAGTAGAGTAATAATAGAGGTTAATAGAGTAATAATAGAGGTTAATAGAGTAATAATAGAGGTCAGTAGAGTAATAATAGAGGTTAATAGAGTAATAATAGAGGTTAATAGAGTAATAATAGAGGTCAGTAGAGTAGTAATAGAGGTCAGTAGAGTAATAATAGAGGTGAATAGAGTAATAATAGAGGTTAATAGAGTAATAATAGAGGTTAATAGAGTAATAATAGAGGTTAATAGAGTAAAAATAGAGGTCGATAGAGTAATAATAGAGGTTAATAGAGTAATAATAGAGTAATAGAGTAATAATAGAGGTCAGTAGAGTAATAATAGAGGTTAATGGAGTACTAATAGAGGTTAATAGAGTAATAATAGAGGTTAATAGAGTAAAAATAGAGGTTAATGGAGTAATAATAGAGGTTAGTAGAGTAATAATAGAGGTTAATAGAGTAATAATATAGGTCAGTAGAGTAGTAATAGAGGTCAGTAGATAATAATAGAGGTTAATAGAGTAATAATAGAGGTTAATAGAGTAAAAATAGAGGTCAATAGAGTAATAATAAAGTTTAATAGAGTAATAGAGTAATAATAGAGGTCAGTAGAGTAATAATAGAGGTTAATAGAGTAAAAATAGAGGTTAATAGAGTAATAATAGAGGTTAGTAGAGTAATAATAGAGGTTAATAGAGTAATAATAGAGGTTAATAGAGTAAAAATAGAGGTCAGTAGAGTAATAATAGAGGTTAATAGAGTAATAATAGAGGTTAATAGAGTAAAAATAGAGGTCAGTAGAGTAATAATAGAGGTTAATAGAGTAATATTAGAGGTTAATAGAGTAATAATAGAGGTTAATAGAGTAATAGAGTAATAATAGAGGTCAGTAGAGTAATAATAGAGGTTAATGGAGTACTAATAGAGGTTAATAGAATAATTATAGAGGTTAGTAGAGTAATAATAGAGGTCAGTAGAGTAATAATAGAGGTTAATAGAGTAATTTCTGGAGTACTTCAACAGTGTCTTCAGTGTGACGTGACCGTGGTAAAGAGAATTCTGGAGGGACATTCAAATGTCATGTGACTTAAAAACAGCACATCATTGGCTACCTTACGACCTGCCATTATATTTCCCATAGTGCAATATATTGTGTGTTTTTTCTGCACAAAAATGAGTAGAAATGTACTGTTGCCATGGCAACGCCGTACCATAAAGGGTTAATTTAATTTTGTCCTTATCAGCCACGATCAAGCATCAGTTCTGGTAAGGACACAAGCAACAGAAACTTTCATTTTCAGTTAATGAGCTTCTCACATTTCTGCATTTTCTCGTTCTGACAGCATCAAATCCAGCCAATCAGCAGACGGCTCGCAAACCAGCCCAAAAGAAGAAGAGCAAGACTTCAGACGAGGAGTCCTGAAGAAGGAGTACAGTCTGCACAGGCATCTCAAACATCTCAACATCTCTGCACCTCGGCATATCAGGTGTCCGTCATTCCTGCGGTTGAGAGGTTCTTCAGAGTTTATATTCGGACTGCTGGGGTCTCATTTATAAAACACTGTGTGTAGGATCCTTACTAAAAGTGTACGTGTGCCAAAAGACATTCAGACTTACAAACCCGTGCGTACGGCAGAACCTGCGCAGAATCCCTTCATAACCCCAGTCAGAGGAAGATTGTGTTCACACACGTCTCCTCCCCGAAATAACCATTATGAGCTTACAACGCCTCGTTTTACTGTGCAAATCCTCATCTGCATATCATTTGCATATGCATATTCATCCACGTGATGCCATGTTTAACGGTACAAGACATTAGGAAAATATGAAATACAGATGTTTCATTACATTAATAAAAATCATTTAGTAGCCTTGCCTTGTTTTTGAATAAATAAATCAAATAGTGCAAAAAACATTTCAGAGAAAGTTTTTCTCAATCTTTTCCAATCTCCTCGGCTGTGAACGGTTCTGACGCGCCTGATAAATGCGCCATTATAATAGTATTGCTCCATGGAACACGCGCACCTCGTCCATCATGCTCTTAAAGGGAATGTGAGATGACGCTCTTATTGGTTTGTTTCCCGTAACGCCCAAACCACACCTATGAATAATGAAGCTACTTCAGACCAACCCCTTTTAGATTTGCGTCGAGCGCGAGTCATTTATCCCGCCGGTTAAACAGCAACAGCGCCGAGATCCGACTCGCGCTTTGCGCTTGACACGTGCGCTTCAGATTGTTAAAATAGAGCCCTCAGTGTGTTTGAATCACATGTGCTTTGAGGATTTTTCTCCTCAAGATCTCATTTATAAAGAAAAAACAAAAGTATTTTGATTATTTATTTAGTGTGTCTTTTATTAAAATAACCAAAAAAGCAATCAAAGTGTACTTCAATATCATTTACAATATGGGTTATAAAAGAAATGTATTACAAAGTCCCCAAAATACAGTGTCTGTCCATCTATTGAAAATATCTTACAATATCAAATGTAATTTTATATTTTTTCTGCTGGGATTTCACTCGTTTTTAAGATCAAGGGAGAAGTCACCGAACTGACAAACAGAAAGAAGCTGCTTGGCTTGAAAGTACAGCTTTAGGGTGTGTGTGTGTGTGTGTGTGTGTGTGTGTGTGTGTGTGTGTGTGTGTGTGTGTGTGTGTGTGTGTGTGCGCGCCAACAATCCCCAATTCCCCAACAATGGAAAGATGCAAATCTTGTCACAATATATAAAAGCAAGGGTGATAGGTCCATTTGTGGGAATAGTAGGGGGATCTCACTTCTTTAAGCGGCAGGCAAAGTTCTGGCAAAGGTCATGCTCCATCGACTTGTCAATGCCATTTCTGAAAACCTACTGCCAGAATCACAAAGTGGATTCAGAGCGGGGCGAAGTACAGTGGACATGATATTTACCTCACGCCAGTTGCAGGAGAAATGTCGTGAGCAACATAAGAACTTGTTCATTGCTTTTGTGGATCTTTCCAAGGCTTTTGCTACTGTACATCGTGACCTCTTATGGAAAGTGCTCTTGCATTCTGGATGCTCTGTAAAGTTTACCACAATCTTGCGACAGTTTCATGATGGGATGACAGCCAAAGTAACATTGGGTGGATTAGAATCGGCACACTTTGCAGTAGGTACTGGAGTAAGACAGGGTTGTGTTCTTGCACCTGTCTTGTTTAACATCTTCTTACTATGTGTTACAAAGCTGCTGTATAAATAGATGGAAGAAGAAAGTGGGGTTGCTGTGGCTTATAGACTGGACGGTAACCTCTTTAACATCAGGAGGTTCCAGGTAGTCACTAAGCTTCAGTTGGTTCGTGTGCTGGAATTGCATTATGCGGATGATTGTGCCTTGGTTTCACATACTCCAGATGATTTGCAGTCCACTCTTAAAGCTGCTGTTAAAGCATACAGCAGGATGGGCTTAGATGTGAATATCAAGAAAACAGAAGTCCTCTGCCAATGGTCATTGGATCCCCTGCAAAAACCTCCAGTATTCACTATTCATGACTCCCCACTTGCCACAGTGACACACTTCAAATATCTTGGCAGTTATTTATCTAGTGATTGTAGTATGGATCAAGATATTCAACACAGGATCAAGCAGGCTGCTTCTTCATTCGGGAGATTGAGGAAAAGACTATTTTGTAATACTAATTTACATCTACACACATATCGGGCAATCTGCCTTACCACCCTCCTGTATGGTTGTGAAACATGGACCATCTATGCTCGACATCTGAAAATGTTGGAATCTTTCCACATTAGATGCCTGCAGCGCATCCTCAAAGTGACATGGCAAGATCGAGTTCCACACATTGAGATCGTGAAAAAAAAAACAATTGTTGGAGTATAGAGGCAACTTTGATGCTTTACCAACTGAGATGGCTTGGTCATGTTGGGAGAATGCCGCCAAGTCGCCTTCCACGTAAGATAATGTACGGTCAATTACATCTTGGCTCCCGATTTGCAGGAGGCCAAAAAAGAGGCTGAAAGACCAACTAAAAAACGTTCTTAAGAAGTGTGTGATAAGGCCCACATCCCTTGAAACTAGTGCTGTGAATCACAAGCTCTGGCAGCAACTTTGTCAAAATGGAGTACAAAGCTATGAAGACAGCAGAACTGAACATCGCATGACTAAAAGACTTCAGAGAAAGCAGGCCAAGGCTGTTCCTGCCCCATTAAGATCATCAGGAGAAACTTTCATAGGCCCTGTCTGTGAAAGGCAGTGTGCATCCCGCATCGGACTATACAGTCATCAAAGAACCCACCAGTTATAGGAGAAGTCATCATCGGACGACGATGGACTACCCAGAAGTGTGTGTGTGTGTGTGTGTGTCAGTGTGTGTCAGTGTGTGTGTGTGCATCAGAAATAGAGCAGAGCATCAGTTTACTGTCGCCCAGCATCCAGTGTAGACAGCATCACATA
Organism: Meda fulgida; assembly: GCA_030578275.1. Lineage (NCBI taxonomy): Eukaryota > Metazoa > Chordata > Actinopteri > Cypriniformes > Leuciscidae > Meda > Meda fulgida. Next base: position 51,658,689 of record CM060622.1, read on the forward strand.
TTTTAATGGTTTCTATTTGCTGTTGATGCGTTTCATTGCGCCGCTTGCGTCCGGTGTAGACTCTGTGTTTCCCAGTAAAGGTTCACTGGATTCTACAGGTGATTCTACAGGTTTTGGACAATCCAGAATTTTAAGTGGACTCGGATCTCCTGCACCTGGATTAAACAGCGGAGCGACTGATCCAGTGAATCTGGTGCTCATGGTCAGCAGATGTTTCCTCTCTTTGACATTGTAAAATGACAGCTGACCGTGATCATAATCTAACAGAACTCCCAGTTGTTCAGGTCTCGGCGTCAGTGAGAGAGTAACTGGTGGATCAGTGTTGGTGTAAAAGCCATTAGGACCGTCTGAACACAAGAACCAGTAACCGCTTGATGGAGTGAAAGATTTGTCTTTTAAACGAAAATATCCATCTTTCGCCACACCAATTAACCAGTAGTTTTTAGGAGGGTTAGGAGTGTGTGCCAACGCGATCTCCCAATAGTGACGGCCAGATGTAAATTTTTGGGCTCCAAATGCGTATAATTTGTGGGGAAATCCCTCTCCAGTGTGTTTATATTCTTTACTGAGCCTCACTATTTTACGGTCATTAGAAATTTTCAAATCTGTAGACGCATAATGTTGGTCAATAGTGATCTGAACTGTGAGGTAAAAAAGAAAGCAACAATTATTAATTCTCAAACTTGTGTCTGTGAGATCATATTTATATATATGCATATGAAATATATGTAAATGAGATTGTCATACCTGCATGTTTCCTCAGTTCTTCTATATTTATCTCTCCAACAGCTAAAATGAAAAACAAGCAATTTGATGTTTTGAAAAAAAAAACTACAGGTTGTGTTTGAAGACATGTAGAGTTATCAATGTGTAACCGAGAAAAGTCTAATTAACAAATATGAAACATATTTACTTCTGCTACAACATGCATGTAGATGTTTATGTAATGATTTGAGTGTCACTTCAGCAGTTACGGTTCTTATATAAATACATCAAAGAACATTTTATTAAAGTACATTCTTCTGTCAGTTTCTCCATAGCTCCATCCTCACAAACTAAAATGAAAGTAAATTTAATTGGAGGGATTAGTTATCAATCTGTTATATCTGTTTTCACGCCACATTAAATTACACATTTAACCATCTCCGGCATTGACTGGCATAAAACATAGACTATTTTAACTGTATTAGAAAGTCTTTTCAGAAAAGAACAGGCCTTTTCTCCCAATAACCCTGTGCCTAAAAGCGTTCGTCTGCCCCACTAACACAGAAAGTTTAGGGATCGTTAGTTCATGGTTATAACGTTCCCTGAACGTTAAGAAAACTTTCCATGGGAACCAAAACCTAAACAAAACCTTAAGGGAACGTTCCCGCAACCAAAAACTAACGTTCCCAGAACCATAAATTGTAAGCTGGGTGATCCATGACTGAGTTTAGATGTAAATGCTGGGAGTTCATGTAACTTACTTTGATCTTTTGGTTTCTTCCCTGCAAAACAGATAAAAAAATCAACACATGGTATGCAGAAAACATGAAAACCTCCTGAAGACTAACTCTTTTGAAATCTTTCAACCAGATTGTACCTGTTAGTTTCTGTCTGTATTTGTACAGGATCAGCCCAACCAAACCCAGAAGAGCACAGATGAGAAGAGTGAAGAAAAGAGGCTTCCATGGATCTGATGGATCTGGTGGATCTGAGAAAGAAAGTCATATCATATCAATCATGCTAAAAAACTAAACAATGAAAGTCAACATAAAATGCCATTTGCATTTTTTGCTCGTGTTCAATTCATGTGTGTTCACACCAGGCTTAATGTTGGACAAAGTTCCCTACCAGTCAGTCACATTCAACATTACATAGAAAGACTGACGTTATGGAATCTAACTTGGAAGCCCAATCACCTTCGAGTGGTAACAAAACAAGCCAATGGACATACGGGTGTATAAGCTCACCGCAACTCACTCATTCCGCTATTTGCTTCGGAGCCGAGCGCTTATTTTCTGCCTTCCTTCACGAGAGGATATGCTCTGTGTTTCGCTAGAAAGAGCAAAACGTGCACAGTAAAGTGCAGCGATCACACACTGGGCGCTTCAACAACTAAAAGAGCAGTTTCCCTAAAAGAGCAAGCATGGTTGACATTGGATCTTTAAAAAGATGGTATTCCACCCATTTGTTTCTGGATGCGCTAATTGACAGCCACGATCACTGCATCACGTGTTTGGGCCGTAAGCACGCTGAGGCAGCATTCGTTCTCTCTGTGGTAAAATGACCATCGCGATGTTAAGATCGAGACTCCAATACCCGTCCCCTCCACTACTCCCGGTTCTGGTCTCTCTGTTAACCCCTTCGGTTAATACATCGGGGGCTCTGAGGATTATAGTGGGAGCTGTCCAGGCCTCCCACTGCTCACACATATCACAGGCTGTGGAGTTTCCTGATGAGACTGTGGGTCCTTCTCAAGGGATTCCTCAGGTGGAGCGTGCGATTGCGGTGCATTTACGCCTGTAAAGTGGCAGGAGGGGGGAAGAGAGTATGTTTGTTGAGCTCTATCTTCCCATTTATTTGTGCAATTTCAGACTGGTTTTGATCGTTCCTCCCCTTTGAAATCCTTCCTTTTCTTCTGGATATTGAAGTCCTGGAAGAAGCCATATTTATCTTTCAACAACTACGATGATGTGGAGGTATTGTGTGAACAGGAAAATGTGAAGATGTCCCCTGCCGAAAAGACGCTGGCTAACTATCTCTCACAGAGTGAGGTGTTCTAATTGAAGGGAACTAATTGAACTCTTTGGCACCTCCATTGAGATGGAAGTGGAAAATAGTGTTAAACGTTAATCATAGTCAACCACAGATTCTTCACTTCCTTTGGAAGCTCATGTAATGATGTTTTCCCCGTGCAATAAAAATGTCCCCTTTACAGGCTTTAATGATCCATAAAAACATTGTAGTTTTTGACTCACCAGTGACTTTGAGAACCACCTCTCCGCTGTCATATGCACTTTCTCCACTGACATAACAGTGAAATGAACCTTCATCCTGAACGGTGAGTTTCTCCAGCCGTAGAGAGACGTCTCCATCCTTCAGTCCACCAGACTGATCTGAGCGCAGAGTCAGTGAGCTTCTGTTCCTGAACGATTCCTCCTGGATGTCCTGGATCTTCCCATGCTGATAGAAGAGAACAGGGTTGCTGAACTGGTCATGGCGGTACCAGCGGATCTCCAGAGCTTCAGCGTTCTCAGGAGGAGAGATCCAGCAGGGCAGAGTGACTGTGGAGCCGACATGAGCCACTGTCTGATCACGAGGAACCACAACGGTGAACGACACTGAGAGACACAGAGACACCCCCCCCCCCCCCAAAAAACACTATGCATTAGTCTTTAATGTATGTATATACTGTGTTATTTTGATTTAACTATTTACAGTGACTCATAGCATTAGCAATATTTCAGCTAAAATTTGAATGCAAAAATTGTCCATTATCTACATGTCAATAATGTTATAATGTAGTACAGATGTCACTTTCTCATTGCAGTGGATTCACATTTGGGCTTAGGGTAAAAATACCACCAATGTTCACATAAATGCCTTAAATTTAAGATACAAGTGCAAAAACTAAAACGATTGACTGTCGTGATTAAAATGAAATGTGAACATGAATAAAAAGTTTTGATTGAAGATGAATTGCACTCATATCTGCTCACGTGAAAACACGTGTATCAAAGTGTTTTAAGCAGTTTTTACAGCGTTGAGCATTATAACCAATCACGTTTCTAACCATCACTCCACGGCCAAATAGAGGAGTTTAGATCAGTCACCACTGGAGAAGAAATCTGCAACGCTGGAGTTTTGCTCAGCAAGCGTTCCGCAGATTCTCTCATCATTAACAACTAAGAGCAGATATGATGATGTAAGGACTGGGCTAGGGTGAATCTGGATAATTAAATGCCTCCTTGCTAAAGTCCCAAAGCCTTCAGACCCAGAAAGCCTGAATGTAACACACACACAAGCACATGACACTTCCCCCAAATTAAGCTAACACTGCTCGAGTTTGGTTTCCTGTTACAGGTTTACGACCTAAAAGAATGTGCATGGACTTGAGTCTGGGAGAAGGAAGAATGAAACATTTTAATCCTATATATTCTATATATATATATAAATATAACCATGTGAGAAATGTATTACCATGCATCTAATGTTCCAATCTTATGATGTGGCCTTTTATGTGGTTTGTTTCATGTAAACTCTAATACTTACTATTCCAGACTGTTCACACTATGATCAACCAGAATCAGATGTGTGACATATTTGGTTTCTAAAACCTGGTACTTTGAAGATCGAAGTGACTGTATACACGATATGTCGGTAACAACAACATATTAATAGTAAAAGCATCTTTCATAGTTTCTTCAATGAATTGACAACCCATCAAGCATTTAAACCTTTAAACGAGCGCGCGCTCGCTTTGAAGGAGAAACATGCGCACGTGACCACGTGACGCGCCGGACCGAGAGACACACACACACGCTTCTTCACAAGCCATGCAAAGAGTGCAAGTATCCGTGTTTGATCACGCTGTTAAGATTTGTTGAAGTCTTGTTGTCTCTCGAAGTTCCGTTGTCTATGTGAATTTGCTATTTAGAAAGATCCTCGGGTCTTTCTAAACTCCCTCTTGCATAACTGCAACTCTCTACATTTCCTCTCTGTCTCTATGCATTTCTCGTTCATCGATGCCTTATCGTGTTTTGTTGTTTATTATGTTTGTAAATACATATATCCAATGTAACCATAGTAAATACATAAGTAGTCCTGCCTTATTAAATTCATTATATTCATTTGATTGATGTACTGCCTCTTTGCTCATTTTCCAAGTCCCTTAAGTGTCAAAGATCTAACTTAAGCTACAAGCTTTACAAATTAAAGATGCTTTAAAGAGTATGTGTTTATAGGACCGGAACCCCAATTCTTGTGGCCACAGAATTGCTTTTCCTGAAATCCTATAAAGTATGATGATATTATGGATCCCCACAAATATTATTCTGACAATTGAGCTAATTAATTTAGCCTGTTTTGTAAGACGTGGTGGGTGCAATTAATTGCAATCAACTTGTGGTTAATTGCAAGGATACACATGCATGCATGAAATGAAAATGACACATCATCCCTTAGCAGGAGATTTATTAACATGTAAGACTGATCTAATCCAAAAATGTATGAATAAGTATTAATTACCAATTATTAATTATGATATGCAAATTCCCCCACGGATTAGATCCGCCCCTGAGTCTTTACAATGCCAATAAAAAATCTTTATGCAGTGTAGACGCGTTATTGATTATATCTGATGAACTCATTGGCAGAGATGGGAACGTTCTTTCTCACTTTCAGTAAGCTATAATTTGTTCCCAATTTGAATAACGGTTTTGTTTTTCATGCTACTAAGATAAGCAGTGAGAAGACTTGTTTTCAATATCAAGGACATTAATCGAAAATAATTATATTGCAGCCCTACCCTGTAATTAGACCCTATTGTTTAATTTTATAATTTATATAGGCCTACCCATTACATTATGCAATTGTTGTGTAAATACATTCATGCCACCCATTACAGCTTCTGTGTATTTGCAGTAAAGATGGCTTTTGATGCTGATCAAATTTTATTGTTAATTTATTTATTATTATTTATGGTTCCCACAACATTCTGGGAATTCTTCGTTTTTGGTAGCGGGAATGTTCCCTTAAGGTGTTATTTAGGTTTTGGTTCCCATGGAAAGTTTTCTTAACGTTCAGGTAACGTTATAACCCTGAGGGAACGGTCCCTAAACGTTGGTTTTTGGTTTGGTTCAAACTAACCTTTAGAGAACCATAAACTAACGTTCCCTAAACGTTCTGTGTTAGTGGGGAAGGACATTAATCGACAATAATCATATTGCAGCCCTACCCTGTAACTAGACCCTATTGTTTAATTTTATCATTTATATAGGCCTACCCATTACATTATGCAATTATTGTGTAAATACATTTATGCCACCCATTACAGCTTCTGTGTGTTTAGTTCCTGTTCTTTATTCTATATGGCTTTTGATGCTGATCAAATTTTATTGGCAACAGATATTCTGTTTGATTTATTTAATTGATTACATTTAAATATCTGACATATAAAACACAGATACATTTGACAAGGTAATTATACAAGTGCTTTTACAAAACTGAAAAATGCTGCTGAACCTGATGTAGGCCTATATACTGTATTCATTATATTTAGTCATTGTGGTTCTAAATCTGCAGCAGTTTTGCACACATTAGAAAGACATTGTAAACAGTGAATGTTTAAACAGGGTTATTGCTGCACTTTGGACTCTGATATTGAACACTGAAGTAGTGGAGTTAGAGATAAGAGTGTGTCTCAAAGAACCTATTGTAAATAATCTTCCATGTCTGCATTAATATTTAAAATATAGTGCAAGAATAATAGAAAGTGCTCACATATACAAATTACTCGATAAATATGAACATTTGTTGATTTCATTTGGTTTGTGTGGAATATTAAAGCCATAAAACTAAATGTTTGTATTGTTCTTACCAGAAGTCTCTATGAGGAAATTCACCAGTAAAGCGATGATAATCAACGTCATTTCTGAGAGAATACAGACAGACTCGAACAAAACAAACTCTGAAGGATTTACAAACACAAATGATATGAGAGATATAATCGACTGTCGTGTTGAATGAGGAAATAGAAACTCACGGGAGAAAAAGACTCGTCCGTTAAATCAGTTAATTACGATGAATATAAGCCATTAGACACATTCAACAGATTAATATTTAAAAATAATTCATAAAAACATACGGAATTTAGTGAGAATCAAACGTGCTCCTGATTTTCTCCTGTTTTATTTTCACTTTAACGTCCGTTAATGACCCTCAATAAAACCCAGACGTCATCAGCACGCAGTGTGTGTGTATTTGCACATGTGAGCAACTGAATCTACTAGGAAATACACACAGATTTCAGAAATAATTCAGAAATATTTCAGAAATAATTAACATCCTCCATCCATCCATCCATTCATCCACCCATCCTTCGATCATCAACCCACCCATCCATCCATCCATCCATCCATCCATCCATCCATCCATCCATCCATCCATCTATCCATCTGTCTATCTATCCATCCATCCATCCATCCATCTATCCATCTGTCTATCTATCCATCCATCCATCCATCCATCCATTCATCCACCCATCCTTCGATCATCAACCCACCCATCCACCCATCATCCATCCTCCATCCTCCATCAATCCATCCATTCAATTCAAATTTATTTGTATAGCGCTTTCAACAATACATATTGTTTCAAAGCAGCTTTACAGAAAGTGCATATCACAAATGTACATAGAAAAATACCGTTAGTTAATCATGTATTTAGGGCATAACATATCGCCGGCGTTGAGTCGTCTCTTCACAGGCGTTTAGTCATCTAATCGCAAGTGTTGGGGCATCCATCCATCCATCTTTCTATCATCCATCCACCTATCCATCCATCCATCCATCCATCCTTCTATCATCCATCCATCCACCCACCCACCCATCCATCCATCCATCCTTCTATCATCCATCCACCCATCCATCATCCATCCATACATCCTTCTATCATCCATCCATCCACCCACCCATCCATCCATCCATCCATCCTTCTATCATCCATCCACCCATCCATCATCCATCCATCCATCCTTCTATCATCCATACATCCATCCATCATCCACCCATCCATCCACCAATCCATCCATCCATCCATCCTTCTATCACCCATCCACCCATCCATACATCATGCATCCATCCTCCATCCATCTATCCTCCGAGCATCTGGTTCTGTGGAATCACCCTCGGCCATCTGTATCAGGCCTTACGTTTCAGATCATCGTGTGTTTTATTTAATTAACACAGAAACATCAATCAATGTGCATTTCAATATAAGGTACAATGTTTTATGAAAGAAATATAAGATCCCAAAGTACAACGATCATCTGTTAAATATCAAAAATGTTTGGTCAAATTAAACATGTTGTGCATCATGTTGCTCCATTAATATACAGTAAAAAGAAATCTAAATGTTTTGTACATTCGAATTTGTGAGCCTTGATCTTAAAGGCGTGAAGGCTTTTGTACCTCCCGTAAGACTGAGAGGGGAACATCACAAGCAGTCTCTCGAAAGAGCCAACAATATTCATGATACAGACGTTTAGAGTAGATCAGATTAGTACACAGGTTAGGAAAATTACATGCAGGAAAGTATAAAAAAGTATTGAAATAGTAAGTGTGTTTCTGGTTGTGTGTTAGTAACCGAGAGGATGAAGAACTCTTTTACCTAAAAACAACTCACTTCATCATTTCTGTTTTCAGACACTAGATGAACGTGGGAAAGAAGTTGAGTTCTCAATCCCAATTTACTTCTGGATTTGGCATAAGAGGGAAAGGCATCAGTGTCAGTGTATACACATGCTTCGTTCTGTCTGAACACACAGGATTGGTCCGTCAGGCGTCTGAGATGTTTCCCAGTAAAGGGTCACTGGATTCTACAGGTGATTCTACAGGTTTTGGACAATCCAGAATTTTAAGTGGACTCGGATCTCCTACACCTGGATTAAACAGCGGAGCGACTGATCCAGTGAATCTGGTGCTCATGGTCAGCAGATGTTTCCTCTCTTTAACATTGTAAAATGACAGCTGACCGTGATCATAATCTAACAGAACTCCCAGTCGTTCAGGTCTCGGCGTCAGTGAGAGAGTAACTGGTGGATCAGTGTTGGTGTAAAACCCATTAGGCCCGTCTGAACACAAGAACCAGTAACCGCTTGATGGAGTTAAAGCAGATTTGTCTTTTAAACGAAACTTTCCCACTTTCACCACACCAATTAACCAGTAGTTTTTAGGAGGTAAACCTTCTTGTGCCAACAAAACCTCCCAATAGTGACGTCCAGATGTAAATGTTGGAGCTCCACATGCACATAATTGATATGGAAATCCTTCTCCAGTGGGTTTATATCCTGGAGAGTCTCTCATTGTTTTACGGTCCACAGAAACCTTCAGATCTGGATGTAAATGCTCACGGTCAATAGTGATCTGATCTGTGAAGAAAATAATGCAACAATTATTAATACACTTCAACGTGTATGAGATCATATTTACAAATACGTGCATAAATAACTAAAGATGATGAAATGCATATATATAACTGAGATGATGTCATCATACCTGCATGTTTTCTCAGTTCTTCTATATTTGCGTCTCCCACAACTAAAAAAAAGAATAATTTGAGACTTTAGAGAAAGAAATCAACTCCTGTATCTGTATCACCAATATATAACAGAAATTATTAGTTTTATCAAATTTTATGAATTGTTTATTCCCCATAATGTTGTATTTTTGATTATGTTCACACTATATTTCTGCAACACTTTGTAAAATATACAGTGGAGTCCAAAAGTCTGAGATCTTGACAATCAGGATTCAACAATTCTACACTTGGAAATAACATTTTTAATTAAAATACGTGTGTGTGTGTGTGTGTGTGTGTGTGTGTGTGTGTGTGTGTGTGTGTGTGTGTGAGAGTGTGTGAGAGTGTGTGAGAGTGTGAGAGAGAGAGAGAGAGAGAGAGTGTGTGCGTGCGCGTATTTGTGTTTGTGTGTGTGTGTGTGAGTGATTGTGTGTATGTGTGAGTGTGTGTGTGTGTGTGTGTGTGTGTGTATCAGGGAGAAAATTATAACTATGCAACCGTCTACTACAGTATCGCATCAGGGAGTGCATTGTAGTCTCCCTGAGGAAAAATTCAATTCAGTAATTTGTTGCTTTAGGAGAGGAAGAATTTTCTAAACTCGTTAATTCATCTAAATCGACAACATGTTAGACCCTATACTGACTAAGCTACTGAAAGAGATGCTTCCAGAGATCACAGATCCTCTTCTTAATATCATTAATTCGTCTAACGATGACGTCATGCACATGCGTTTTACGTGTTCAGTCGACAGTGTTTCACCGGCATCTAATGCCTGGCAGCAGAACACAGCACAGTGAAGAAAATAATGCAACAATTATTAATACACTTCAACGTGTGTGAGATCATATTTACAAATATGTGCATATATGACTAAAGATGATGAAATGCATGTCATCATACCTGCATGTTTTCTCAGTTCTTCTATATTTGCGTCTCCCACAACTAAAAAAAAAAGAATAATTTGAGACTTTAGAGAAAGAAATCAACTCCTGTATCTGTATCATCAATATATAACAGAAATTATTAATTTTATCAACTTTTATGAATTGTTTATTCCCCATAATGTTGTATTTTTGTTTATGTTCACACTATATTTCTGCAACACTTTGTAAAATATACAGTGGAGTCCAAAAGTCTGAGATCTTGACAATCAGGATTCAACAATTCTATACTTGGAAATAACATTTTTAATTACAATACATGTGTGTGTGTGTGAGAGAGAGAGTGTGTGTGCGTGCGCGTATGTGTGTGTGTGTGTGTGTGTGTGTGTGTGTGTGTGTGTGTGTGTGAGTGTGTGTGTGGCCTGGTAAACCCTACGTTATGGGGACAAAATGTCCCCACAAGGATGGCAATATCCAAAATCCTTGTTCGTGTGGGGACATTGTTTGGTCCCCATGAGGAAATCAGCTTATAAATCATACTAAGTGATCTTGTTTGAAAATGTGAAAATGCAGAATGTTTCCTGTGATGGGTAGGTTTAGGGATAGGGTTAGTGTAAGGGAATAGAATATACAGTCTGTACAGTATAAAAATCATTATGTCTATGGAAAGTCCCCATAAAACATGAAAACAGAACATGTGTGAGTGTGTGTGTGTGTGTGAGAGTGTGTGTGTGTGTGTGTGTGTGTGTATCAGGGAGAAAATTATAACTATGCAACCGTCTACTACAGTATCGCATCAGGGAGTGCATTGTAGTCTCCCTGAGGAAAAATTCAATTCAGTAATTTGTTGCTTTAGGAGAGGAAGAATTTTCTAAACTCGTTAATTCATCTAAATCGACAACATGTTAGACCCTACACCGACTAAGCTACTGAAAGAGATGCTTCCAGAGATCACAGATCCTCTTCTTAATATCATTCATTCGTCTAACGATGACGTCATGCACATGCGTTTTACGTGTTCAGTCGACAGTGTTTCACCGGCATCTAATGCCTGGCAGCAGAACACAGCGCTTTAGAGTAAATGGGGATCGTTTTGATAATGGTGTTGTCTGTAAGCGGAAAACACAAAGGAAAATAAGCATATCATTGTCGTGTAACAGGGACAGGATGGAACAAACCACAAGCTTTTGGCAATATTAAGCTTCTTCAGAAACCAGCTTTTTTCAGTCTCTCTGTAGATTCATCGTCACAAACTAAAATTAAAATTTCATTGGAAGGATTAATTATCATTCAGCTTCCACAAACACCGTAAACCTCAATAAACGATGCTTTTAGCTCTTTCAGGTATAATGTATTTTAGATATTAACTTGTTATGCTTCTTAGTCTTAGACTCAAAGGTCATTCTAGCCTCATAAAAACATCACACTGCTGTTAGTGTTCATCCGCTCATCCAGGAATTACTTCAGTTGTGTCTTTTTGTCACGGTTCATGAATTGACTGACTCTCTCTCTCTTTCTCTTTTATCGAGACACTCTTAAGACATTCAGATCAGATTGGTTTTAAATGATGTTCTTAATTATCAATTATATCTTCAAACAAGAAATGAAAAGTGCTGTATCAGTGTTTGCTGAGGTTGTGAACTCTACAGTCATAAACTGAATGATTTTCATCACACCTGCCTCTTGATTTGGCGTTTCTCTGAATGCGCTGTGGCTTCTGTGTGTAACCACCTCATTTTACCTTATCAAATCAAAATGTTTAAGAATGGTATGACTGCTATAGCACTAGCTAGACGGACAGCAATCCGCTGGTGCCGAAACAAAGATAGACCTTCTGTAGCCCCGCCACTTTTCAGTGCTGCTCCTTGTCTTTTGTCTTCCGGTTTGTATTTCCACAGCGATCTTATGTATTTATAACTGAACGGCTCGTTTTAAAATCTATGTGAGGATGTTTTTTATTGACTATAGTTCAGGTTTTATATAGTTTATATATTATACTATAGTTTCTATAGTTTTCCAAGATGGCGCTGAGTATAGCTGCCTCGGTGTTAGGTGCGCTTTGTTTTGTTCTGTTTTCGTGTGTTAACTTAGTTTTTGGCTGTGATTCTCGGTGCTCTTTTATCAGAGAAGAGCTCATGAACATCAGAACAGCAATTCCAGTGGATTTAGTTCCCACTTTCCTTGCATCATCAGTGGAATTATTGGACCTTTTGCTGAAGGGCTCTCTCGCTGTCGTTCACGCTGTAAAGCGCTGCAGGAGAGGAAAAAGAGCTAGGTCGCTTGTGCGTCTTCGCCGGCGGGGACTTCGCACATCGCTACCGGCAATATTTCTCTCCAACGTGCGCTCATTGTGCAACAAACTGGATGAACTTCAGCTTCTGGTGAGGAAAAACAGAGACTTTTATTTATCTTCTGTTCTGTGCTTCACGGAGACGTGGCTGTGTGAACTGATACCGGACAACGCGCTGCAGCTGGCTGGTTTCCAACTATACAGAGCGGACCGTGATAAAGAACTCTCCGGCAAAACAAAGGGTGGTGGTGTCTGTTTTTATATTAACAATGGTTGGTGTACTGACGTGACAGTGATTCAGCAGCACTGTTCTCCTGAAGTGGAATATTTTATCATAAACTGTAAACCGTTTTACTCCCCACGTGAGTTTACTTCATTCATTCTGGTTGGTGTTTACATTTCGCCTCAGGCCAACGTGCAGGACGCACAGCGCATGCTGGCCGACCAGATACTCTGTGTGGAGCGGACAAATCCGGACTCCCTTGTTATTATTCTTGGTGACTTTAACAAGGGATACCTCAGCCAAGAACTCCCCAAATACAGACAGTTTATAAAGTGTCCAACCAGAGAGGGGAACACTCTGGACCACTGCTATACCACAGTTAGCTGTGCCTACCACGCTGTCCCACGTGCTCGACTGGGACACTCTGATCACGTAATGGTTCATCTGATTCCTGCTTACAGACAAAAATTAAAACTCTGTAAACCTGTAGTGAGGACATCAAAGAAATGGACCAGTGAAGCTGTTGAGGATCTTCAGGCGTGTTTTGACTGCACTGACTGGGATGTTTTCAGGACTGCCACAAACAATCTAGATGAGTTTACAGAGGCTGTGACTTCCTACATCAGCTTCTGTGAAGACAGCTGTATACCAACACGTACCAGGGTGAGTTATAACAACGACAAAACCCTGGTTTACAGCTAAACTCAGACAGCTAAGGTTGGAAAAGGAGGATGTTTTTAGGAGTGGTGACAGGGCCGAGTGCAGGGCGTTAAAATACAGGTTTAGCAAAGAGGTGCGAGAAGCTAAACGGCTGTACGCAGAGAGACTAAAGAACCAGTTCTCAGCAAATGACACCACTTCTGCCTGGAGAGGGTTCAGACAGATCACAAACTATAAACCCGAAGTCCCCCACTCCATAAACGACTCTCGCCTGGCAAATGAACTAAATCAGTTCTACTGCCGCTTTGAGAGTTAATTGGACACCACCCCCGTGACCCCTTTGCTCAGTTTCTGCCCCAGTCCACCATCTCCTCCAACCTCTCCTCAGATCTGGCCAGCTCCACCCCCTCCCCTCCTCTCTCCATCTCAGAGGGGGAAGTCGACAGGCTATTCAGGAGGCAGAAATCCGGCAAAGCAGCTGGGCCAGATTGTGTGTCTCCTTCCACCCTGAAGCATTGTGCTGATCAGCTGTCTCCGGTGTTCACAGACATTTTTAATATCTCACTGGAGACATGCCATGTGCCAGCCTGCCTCAAAGCCTCCTCCATTATTCCTGTCCCCAAAAAACCAAGGCCCGCGGGACTAAATGACTACAGACCCATTGCCCTGACCTCTGTAGTTATGAAGTCTTTTGAATATCTTGTGCTCTCCCATCTAAAATCCATCACTGATCCAATCGTGGACCCCCTGCTGTTTGCCTACAGAGCCAACAGGTCTGTAGACGATGCAGTAAACATGGCCCTTCATTATATCCTCCAGCATCTGGACTCCCCAGGAACCTACGCCAGGATCCTGTTTGTGGATTTTAGCTCTGCTTTCAACACCATTGTCCCGACACTGCTGCAGGACAGGCTCTTACAGCTGAACGTGCCTGATTCCACCTGCAGGTGGATCACTGACTTCTTGACGGACATGAAGCAGCACTTGAAACTGGGAAAACATGTATCAGATTCCAGGACCATCAGCACCGGATCCCCTCAAGGCTGCGTTCTTTCCCCCCTTCTCTTCTCCCTGTATACCAACAGCTGCACCTCCAGTCACCAGTCCGTCAAGCTCTTGAAGTTTGCGGACGACACCACTCTCATTGGGCTCATCTCTGGTGGGGATGAATCCGCCTACAGATGGGAGATCGACCATCTGGTGACTTGGTGCAGCCAGAACAGTCTGGAGCTCAACATTTTGAAGACTGTGGAGATGGTTGTGGATTGTAGGAAGAGCAAAGCCCTACCCTCCCCAATCATCATGTGTGAATCTCAAGTTACCGTTGTGGACTCCTTCCGCTTCCTGGGTACCATCATCTCCCAAGACCTCAAGTGGGAGTTGAACATCTCCTCCATCACCAAAAAGGCCCAGCAGAGGATGTATTTGCACAAGTCTCTCTGTTTATCCCGAGGTTTACCGCAGTCCGCCGGATCCAGGCCGGATTTGGATCTGATGAAGGACCTGCGCCTGGACGGGACGACAACGCAGTCCTGAAGTGTCACTAGTCTCTACCCTGTGAAGGCCTCCTTCCCATTGCTCACTTCTGACGTGACTTGACTTGACATGACTGCACACCGACCCATTCTACCAACACTACTCATCAAATTCGTAGATGACACGACTGTAGTTGGGCTCATCTCAGCAGGAGACAAAACCGCTTACAGAGATGAAATTCAGAGAATGGTGTGGGGTAAATAACTTGGCCCTGAATGCTTCTAAAACCAAAGAGATCATCATTGACTTCCGAAAGCACCACATGAATCGCACACCACTGCACATTAGCGGGGTCCATGTGGATAGGGTTTCAGCCTTCGGATTCTTGGGCACGACCAACGCTGAGGATCTCTCCTGGAGCAAACACATCAGCAGCCATCAAAGACTATTTCTTGAGGACTCTCAGAAAGAACCACCTACAAGAGCAGCTGCTAGTGTCCTTCTATCGCGGTTCCATCGACAGTGTGATAACCTTCTGCATCTCTACGTGGTTCGCCAGCAGATAAGAAAGCTGCCCAGAGAGTAATCAACTCTGCACAAAAAATCATTGGTTGCCCTCTGCCTTCCCTACAAGAGCTTTACACCGCACGCTGTCCGAAGAGCAGGAAACATTTTAAAGGATCCTTTCCATCCGGGACAACATTTGTTTGAATTGCTGCCCTCTGGTAAACATTTTTGGGCAATAGCAATAGACTCAAGAACAGTTTTTACGCCAGAACCATACGGGGGTTGAACACTGCCAGCACACACACACACACATACACACACTCATAAACTGAGAAAAGCACCAGTCTGAGGGGGCATGTTATATCTCATCCTATACAAGGTTAACAACACCCTCTGTATATCTCAGTGTGTCTACTTAATATGCGTTTACACTATATTATTCAAATTTGGTTACATTCTGTTGCACTTACCTCTCTTTTATTGTGTAGAATATCATGCAGTACTTACTACTTACTGTGCAATATTTCTGTGCAATGTTTGACTATTCGCCTTTCTTGTACTCGTTTTGTATGTATTGTTTTTGTATCGTTTTTGGGTTTTATTGTTTATGGCATATTGTTTATTGACGTATTGTACTGTATATTGGTTATTATCATATTGTTTCTTTGGAATTCTACTTAAATTGTATTCATTTAAATGAGATGTTTAGCTTGCACAAAGTTATAGTGATGGCACTGTAAGAATTGCTCCAATTTCGCTATACCTTAGTATAGTGACAATAAAGAATCTTATTCCTGTTCCTGGAGATCTTCCTCCTGGTCCTGGTCCTGACTCTCTGTGGTCATTAAAAATCCCATGGCACTTCTCGTAAAGAGTAGGGGTGTAACCCTGGTGCCCTGGCCACATTCCCTGGCCCTTGCCAATCATGGCCTCCTAATAATCCCCATCCACTGAATTGGCTCTATCCCTCTCTCTCCTCTCCACCTGTATCTGGTGTGTGGGAGCGCACTGGTTCCGTTGTACTGTGGCTGCCGTCGCATCATCCAAGTGGATGCTGCACACTGGTGGAGGTTGAGGAGAGACCCCGACATGACTGTAATGCGCTTTGGGTGTACAGTAGTGCATGTGAAAAGTGTTATATAAATGCCTCATTCAATGCAAAATTCAGTTCCAGCCTCCTCCAACAGTTATTATCAAGTGTTCATGAAGGTGGATTTGATCAGGGGTAGAGATGAACTTTGCCGGAAGACAGATCTTCAGGAACAGGATTGGGCAGCACTGTTATTGTTTGTTTGTTTGTTTGTTTACCGTTATTCATCTTTAATCAGTCTGAGTGGAGCTGTCACGGTTGGTTGTGGGTTTTGTTATCATGTCTTTTATTTTGTAAGTTGGCTCAGTCATGGTTCCTGGTTTGTCATGTGATTCCTTGCCCTCACGTGATCCTTCATCTGTTCATGTGTCTTCTTCTGATTGGTTCCCTTGTCTATGTGTCATGTTCTCATTGGTTCATTGATTATTGCTTTCAGGTGTGTCTTGTTAGTCATTTGTCTCTGTGTATGAATAGTCTTCGTGTTTCCATTGTCTCTTGTCTAGTATTGTTCCTGCAACCACTGTTGATGAGTTCTATGTTCTAGTCTTTATTTTTGTTCACTTTTGGATTATACTCAATAAAGTGCACCTGGGTTCTCATCAAGCTCGCCTCAGTGGACATTACAGGAGCGAAGCAGGAGAGAAATTGGGTGCAAACAACAAGCTTTACAAATACAGTTCTTCTGTAATTTTGTCTCCCACAACTAAATTGAAAGGCAAATTATTAAAGGTTTTAGAGAAAGAAAACTACAGCTCTAATTTGTGGACATATAGTGTTATCGCCATTTTCTGGAAATGTGTTCTGGTACAAGATTTCTGCTACAAAATGCACACTTATTTGAAGTTTAGTGAATAGCTTCAGATATTATTGCGTATCTTGGATATTGCAATAATTACGCTTCTTCAGATACCTTCTTTTGTCAGACTCTTAGTAGTTTCCACGCCACAAACTAAAATGAGAGAATTTAATTTTGAAGATTTAATTATTAATTGCTTCCAAAATATTCCAGAATTTGTAAACCATAGTAAATTTAGATGTTAAGCTGATTTATTTCTGTTTTTGGATCTTAAAATGAAATGTGTAGTTTAATTACCTTCTTTAACTGTTTCCATTCCTGAAATAAAGATATAAACACATAAGCGTAACATATCTGCATTACAACCTTTTGAAGATTAACACAACATAACCTTTTTAAATATTTTAACCAGATTGTACCTGTTAGTTTATGTCTGTATTTGTACAGGATCTGCCCAATCAAACCCAGAAGAGCACAGATGAGAAGAGTAAAGAAAAGAGGCTTCCATGGATCTGATGAATCTGGTGAATCTGGTGAATCTGAGAAAAAGAGGCCTTAAACATTTTAACTCAACTCTGGAGCAAAATATATAACTCAATTAATATTAAAATGCCATTCACATTTTATTTTAAAGAATTAATAATTTCTATAGGTGAACTATTTCTTTAGTGAGGTGATCATCCATAAAAACAATGAATTTTGACTCACCAGTGACTTTGAGAACCACTTTACTGCTGTCATATGCACTTTCTCCACTGACATAACAGTAAAATGAACCTTCATCCTGAACGATGAGTTTCTCCAGCCGTAGAGAGACGTCTCCATCCTTCAGTCCACCAGACTGATCTGAGCGCAGAGTCAGTGAGCTTCTGTTCCTGAACGATTCCTCCTGGATGTCCTGGATCTTCCCATGCTGATAGAAGAGAACAGGGTTGCTGAACTGGTCATGGCGGTACCAGCGGATCTCCAGAGCTTCAGCGTTCTCAGGAGGAGAGATCCAGCAGGGCAGAGTGACTGTGGAGCCGACATGAGCCACTGTCTGATCACGAGGAACCACAACAGTGAACGACACTGAGAGACACAGAGAGACACACCAAATGTTATGTGCATTAGTCTTTAAAGGGATAGTTCACCCAAAAAAATAAAATTCTATCATTAATTACTCACCCTCATGTTGTTCCAAACCTGTGAGACTTTCGTTCATTTTCGGAACACAAATGAAGATCTTTTTGATGAAATCTGAGAACTTTCTGTCCCTCCATTGACAGCTATGCAACTACCACTTTGATGCTTCAAAAAGTTTATTAAGAAATCGTAAAACTAATCCACATAAATTGAGTGGTTTAGTCCAAATTTTCTCAAGAGACTCACTCACTTTATATTATAAACATTGAATTTAGGCTTTTATTCACATGTGAACATTGATCAGCAAACATAAAAAGAAGCTCAACTAAACCTACATGACTCACGAGAATGAACCTCATTGGTTCTTGCACAAGCACAAACCTGCTGCGTAACACGAGAATGAACCTCATTGGTTCTCGCTGAAGCTCAAACGTGCTGCGTAACACGAGAATGAACCTCATTGGTTCTCGCTGAAGCTCAAACGTGCTGGGTAACACGAGAATGAACCTCATTGGTTCTCGCTGAAGCTCAAACGTGCTGCGTAACACGAGAATGAACCTCATTGGTTCTCGCTGAAGCACAAACGTGATGCGTAGCACGAGAATGAACCTCACTGGTTCTTGCAGAAGCACAAACGTGATGCGTAACACGAGAATGAACCTCATTGGTTCTCGCTGAAGCTCAAACGTGCTGCGTAACACGAGAATGAACCTTATTGGTTCTCGCTGAAGCTCAAAAGTGCTGGGTAACACAAGAATGAACCTCATTGGTTCTCGCTGAAGCACAAACGTGATGCGTAACATGAGAATGAACCTCAGTGGTTCTCGCTGAAACTCAAACGTGCTGCGTAACACGAGAATGAACCACATTGGTTTTCGCTGAAGCTCAAACGTGCTGCGTAACACGAGAATGATCCTAATTGGTTCTCGCTGAACCACAAACGTGCCGCGTAACACGAGAATGAACCTCATAGGTTCTCGCTGAAGCTCAAACGTGCTGCGTAACACGAGAATGAACCTCATTGGTTCTCGCTGAAGCTCAAACGTGCTGCGTAACGCGAGGATGATCCTCATTGGTTCTTGCAGAAGCTCAAACCTGATGCGTAACACGGGAATGATCCTCATTGGTTCTCGCTGAAGCTCAAACGTGCTGCGTAACACAAGATAGAACCTCATTGGTTCTCGCTGAAGCTCAAACGTGCTGCGTAACACGAGAATTAACCTCATTGATTTTCGCTGAAGCTCAAATGTGCTGCGTAACACGAGAATGAACCTCATTGGTTCTCGCTGAAGCTCAAACGTGCTGCGTAACACTAGAATGATCCTCATTGGTTCTTGAGAATATC
Organism: Meda fulgida; assembly: GCA_030578275.1. Taxonomy (NCBI): domain Eukaryota; kingdom Metazoa; phylum Chordata; class Actinopteri; order Cypriniformes; family Leuciscidae; genus Meda; species Meda fulgida. The sequence goes on from CM060622.1 coordinate 51,678,361, forward strand.
AAACGTGCTGCGTAACACCAGAGTGAACCTCATTGGTTCTTGAGAATCTCAAACATGATGCGTAACACCATAATGAACCTCATTGGTTCTCCCTGAAGCTCAAACGTGCTGCGTAACATGAGAATGAAACTCATTGGCTCTTGCTGAAGCTCCAAAGTGCTGCGTAACATGAGAATGAACCTCATTGGTTCTTGAGAAACTCAAACGTGTTGCGTAACACGAGAATGAAACCCATTGGTTCTTGCTAAAGCTGAAACGTGCTGCGTAACACCAGAATGAACCTCATTGGTTCTTGAGAATCTCAAACGTGATGCGTAACAACAGAATGAACCTCATTGGTTCTTGAGAATCTCAAACGTGCTGCGTAACACGAGGATGAATCTCATTGGTTTTCGCTGAAGCTCCAACGTGCTGCGTAACACCAGAATTAACCTCATTGGTTTTTGCAGAAGCTCAAACGTGCTGCGTAACACGAGAATGAACCTCATTGGTTCTCGCTGAAGCTCAAACGTGCTGCGTAACTCGAGAATGAACCTCATTGGTTTTCGCTGAAGCTCAAACGTGCAACGTAACACCAGAATGAACCTCATTGGTTCTTGCAGAAGCTCAAACGTGCTGCGTAACACGAGAATGAACCTCATTGGTTCTTGCAGAAGCTCAAACGCGCTGCGTAACACGAGAATGAACCTCATTTGTTCTCGCTGAAGCTCAAACGTGCTGCGAAACATGAGAATGAACCTCATTGGTTCTTGCGGAAGCTCAAACGTGCTGCGTAACACGAGATTGAACCTCATTGGTTCTTGCTGAAGCTCAAAGGGCTGCGTAACACAAGAATGAACCTCATTGGTTTTCGATGAAGCTCAAACGTGATGCGTAACACCAGAATGAACCTCATTGGTTTTCGCTGAAGCTCAAACGTGCTGCGTAACATGAGAATGAACCTCATTGGTTTTCGCTGAAGCTCAAACGTGCTGCGTAACACGAGAATGAACCACATTGGTTTTCGATGAAGCTCAAACGTGATGCGTAACACCAGAATGAACCTCCTTGGTTCTTGCTGAAGCTCAAACGTGCAACGTAACACCAGAATGAACCTCATTGGTTCTTGCGGAAGCTCAAACGTGATGCGTAACAACAGAATGAACCTCATTGGTTCTCGCTGAAGCTCAATCGTGCTGCGTAACACGAGAATGGACCTCATTGGTTCTCGCTGAAGCTCAAACGTACTGCGTAACACGAGAATGAACCTCATTGGTTCTTGAGAATCTCAAACGTGATGCGTAACAACAGAATGAACCTCATTGGTTCTTGAGAATCTCAAACGTGCTGCGTAACACCAGAATTAACCTCATTGGTTTTTGCAGAAGCTCAAACGTGATGCGTAACACCAGAATTAACCTCATTGGTTTTTGCAGAAGCTCAAACGTGCTGCGTAACACGAGAATGAACCTCATTGGTTCTCGCTGAAGCTCAAACGTGCTGCGTAACACGAGAATGAACCTCATTGGTTTTCGCTGAAGCTCAAACGTGATGCGTAACACCAGAATGAACCTCATTGGTTTTCGCTGAAGCTCAAACGTGCTGCGTAACATGAGAATGAACCTCATTGGTTTTCGCTGAAGCTCAAACGTGCTGCGTAACACGAGAATGAACCTCATTGGCTCTTGCTGAAGCTCCAAAGTGCTGCGTAACACGAGAATGAAACTCATTGGTTCTTGCTAAAGCTGAAACGTGCTGTGTAACACCAGAATGAACCTCATTGGTTCTTGAGAATCTCAAACGTGCTGCGTAACACGAGGATGAATCTCATTGGTTTTCGCTGAAGCTCCAACGTGCTGCGTAACGCGAGGATGATTCTCATTGGTTCTTGCAGAAGCTCAAACCTGATGCGTAACATGAGAATGAACCTCATTGGTTCTCGCTGAAGCTCAAACGTGCTGCGTAACACGAGAATGAACCTCATTGGTTCTCGCTGAAGCACAAACGTGATGCGTAGCACAAGAATGAACCTCACTGGTTCTTGCAGAAGCACAAACGTGATGCGTAACACGAGAATGAACCTCATTGGTTCTCGCTGAAGCTCAAAAGTGCTGGGTAACACAAGAATGAACCTCATTGGTTCTCGCTGAAGCACAAACGTGATGCGTAACATGAGAATGAACCTCAGTGGTTCTCGCTGAAACTCAAACGTGCTGCGTAACACGAGAATGAACCACATTGGTTTTCGCTGAAGCTCAAACGTGCTGCGTAACACGAGAATGATCCTCATTGGTTCTCGCTGAAGCATAAACGTGCCGCGTAACACGAGAATGAACCTCATAGGTTCTCGCTGAAGCTCAAACGTGCTGCGTAACACGAGAATGAACCTCATTGGTTCTCGCTGAAGCTCAAACGTGCTGCGTAACGCGAGGATGATCCTCATTGGTTCTTGCAGAAGCTCAAACCTGATGCGTAACACGGGAATGATCCTCATTGGTTCTCGCTGAAGCTCAAACGTGCTGCGTAACACAAGATAGAACCTCATTGGTTCTCGCTGAAGCTCAAACGTGCTGCGTAACACGAGAATTAACCTCATTGATTTTCGCTGAAGCTCAAACGTGCTGCGTAACACGAGAATTAACCTCATTGATTTTCGCTGAAGCTCAAATGTGCTGCGTAACACGAGAATGAACCTCATTGGTTCTCGCTGAAGCTCAAACGTGCTGCGTAACACTAGAATGATCCTCATTGGTTCTTGAGAATATCAAACGTGCTGCGTAACACCAGAGTGAACCTCATTGGTTCTTGAGAATCTCAAACATGATGCGTAACACCATAATGAACCTCATTGGTTCTCCCTGAAGCTCAAACGTGCTGCGTAACACGAGAATGAAACTCATTGGCTCTTGCTGAAGCTCCAAAGTGCTGCGTAACATGAGAATGAACCTCATTGGTTCTTGAGAAACTCAAACGTGTTGCGTAACACGAGAATGAAACCCATTGGTTCTTGCTAAAGCTGAAACGTGCTGCGTAACACCAGAATGAACCTCATTGGTTCTTGAGAATCTCAAACGTGATGCGTAACAACAGAATTAACCTCATTGGTTCTTGAGAATCTCAAACGTGCTGCGTAACACGAGGATGAATCTCATCGGTTTTCGCTGAAGCTCCAACGTGCTGCGTAACACCAGAATTAACCTCATTGGTTTTTGCAGAAGCTCAAACGTGCTGCGTAACACGAGAATGAACCTCATTTGTTCTCGCTGAAGCTCAAACGTGCTGCGAAACTCGAGAATGAACCTCATTGGTTTTCGCTGAAGCTCAAACGTGCAACGTAACACCAGAATGAACCTCATTGGTTCTTGCAGAAGCTCAAACGTGCTGCGTAACACGAGAATGAACCTCATTGGTTCTTGCAGAAGCTCAAACGCGCTGCGTAACACGAGAATGAACCTCATTTGTTCTCGCTGAAGCTCAAACGTGCTGCGAAACATGAGAATGAACCTCATTGGTTCTTGCGGAAGCTCAAACGTGCTGCGTAACACGAGATTGAACCTCATTGGTTCTTGCTGAAGCTCAAAGGGCTGCGTAACACAAGAATGAACCTCATTGGTTTTCGATGAAGCTCAAACGTGATGCGTAACACCAGAATGAACCTCATTGGTTTTCGCTGAAGCTCAAACGTGCTGCGTAACATGAGAATGAACCTCATTGGTTTTCGCTGAAGCTCAAACGTGCTGCGTAACACGAGAATGAACCACATTGGTTTTCGATGAAGCTCAAACGTGATGCGTAACACCAGAATGAACCTCCTTGGTTCTTGCTGAAGCTCAAACGTGCAACGTAACACCAGAATGAACCTCATTGGTTCTTGCGGAAGCTCAAACGTGATGCGTAACAACAGAATGAACCTCATTGGTTCTCGCTGAAGCTCAATCGTGCTGCGTAACACGAGAATGGACCTCATTGGTTCTCGCTGAAGCTCAAACGTACTGCGTAACACGAGAATGAACCTCATTGGTTCTTGAGAATCTCAAACGTGATGCGTAACAACAGAATGAACCTCATTGGTTCTTGAGAATCTCAAACGTGCTGCGTAACACCAGAATTAACCTCATTGGTTTTTGCAGAAGCTCAAACGTGCTGCGTAACACGAGAATGAACCTCATTGGTTCTCGCTGAAGCTCAAACGTGATGCGTAACACCAGAATGAACCTCATTGGTTTTCGCTGAAGCTCAAACGTGCTGCGTAACATGAGAATGAACCTCATTGGTTTTCGCTGAAGCTCAAACGTGCTGCGTAACACGAGAATGAACCTCATTGGCTCTTGCTGAAGCTCCAAAGTGCTGCGTAACACGAGAATGAACCTCATTGGTTTTCGCTGAAGCTCAAACGTGATGCGTAACACCAGAATGAACCTCATTGGTTTTCGCTGAAGCTCAAACGTGCTGCGTAACATGAGAATGAACCTCATTGGTTTTCGCTGAAGCTCAAACGTGCTGCGTAACACGAGAATGAACCTCATTGGCTCTTGCTGAAGCTCCAAAGTGCTGCGTAACACGAGAATGAAACTCATTGGTTCTTGCTAAAGCTGAAACGTGCTGCGTAACACCAGAATGAACCTCATTGGTTCTTGAGAATCTCAAACGTGCTGCGTAACACGAGGATGATTCTCATTGGTTTTCGCTGAAGCTCCAACGTGCTGCGTAACGCGAGGATGATCCTCATTGGTTCTTGCAGAAGCTCAAACCTGATGCGTAACATGGGAATGATCCTCAGTGGTTCTCGCTGAAACTCAAACGTGCTGCGTAACACGAGAATGAACCTCATTGGTTCTCGCTGAAGCTCAAACGTGCTGCGTAACACGAGAATGAACCTCATTGGTTCTCGCTGAAGCTCAAACGTGCTGCGTAACACGAGAATGAACCTTATTGGTTTTCGCTGAAGCTCAAACGTGCAACGTAACACCAGAATGAACCTCATTGGTTCTTGCTGAAGCTCAAACGTGCTGCGTAACACGAGAATGAACCTCATTGGTTCTTGCAGAAGCTCAAACGTGCTGCGTAACACGAGAATGAACCTCATTTGTTCTCGCTGAAGCGCAAACGTGCTGCGAAACATGAGAATGAACCTCATTGGTTCTTGCGGAAGCTCAAAAGTGCTGCGTAACACAAGAATGAACCTCATTGGTTTTCGATGAAGCTCAAACGTGATGCGTAACACCAGAATGAACCTCATTGGTTTTCGCTGAAGCTCAAACGTGCTGCGTAACACGAGATTGAACCTCATTGGTTTTTGCTGAAGCTCAAACGTGCTGCGTAACACAAGAATGAACCTCATTGGTTTTCGATGAAGCTCAAACGTGATGCGTAACACCAGAATGAACCTCATTGGTTTTCGCTGAAGCTCAAACGTGCTGCGTAACATGAGAATGATCCTCATTGGTTTTCGCTGAAGCTCAAATGTGCTGCGTAACATGAGAATGAACCTCATTGGTTCTTGCAGAAGCTCAAATGTGCTGCGTAACATGAGAATGAACCTCATTGGTTTTCGCTGAAGCTCAAATGTGCTGCGTAACATGAGAATGAACCTCATTGGTTTTCGCTGAAGCTCAAATGTGCTGCGTAACATGAGAATGATCCTCATTGGTTCTTGCAGAAGCTCAAACGTACTGCGTAACATGAGAATGAACCTCATTGGTTCTTGCTGAAGCTCAAACGTGCTGCGTAACACGAGAATGAACCTCATTGGTTATTACACGTCAAGCAAACATGCTTGAGTTTTCTGTTCACAACAACTGATGTTCGGATTGATGAATGTTTTAGGCTGTTAATAAAAGCCTAAATTCAATTGGTTCATCATATAAAGCAATTTTTGTCTCTTCAGAAAATCTGGAATAAACTCCTCGATTCATAACGATTAGTATAGAGTCCTGCACATGACATGCATAAAAAATAGGCTAAATTGTGAGCATGATTTATACATCGATGGAACAAAATAGTAAATTGTTCGCACAATTTAGAAAATCGAGAAAACAAATTAGTCAAATGTGCGCTCGATTTAAAAATAAATTCTTGCATGTCATGTGCAGGGTAAATTAGCTTTAAGTGGTAGTTGAGTAGGACAGACAGCTCTCAGATTGCATCACAAAAGATCTTCACTGTATTTATTTACTATTACTAATCACAGTGGTTCTAAATCTGCAGAATATTTTTTTGGAAAAAATTGATGTAGCCTAATGAATTTTAAACGTGAGGTCACATTTACAGAAATTCCCGTAGGAATCAGCGCAACTGGGATTTTTGCATGAGAGTAATTTAGCCTATTTAAAATTGGCATTCTTTTACAGCCCTTGTCACCTTTGGCTTTTGGCTTGCTTAGTTGGGGACATTTAATGTTCACCAATATTATTGATCTCCTGCATTGACACCACTATATTATGAGAACTGAGCGGGACGATGACATCACGGCTTTCTCCAGAGCAGCTGAATATATAAATTAACTAAATTAATAACTTTTTTTAAATGAACCATGCATCACGGAATTTATTATCTATATTTTCTTCTAGATCCTACAGCAGAAACACACTGATTATTCTCCTGTTATCTCTGGAAAGCTGCTTTGAAACACTCTGTATTGTAAAAAGCGCTATAAATAAAGGTTTAAAAATGGTCGTATCGTATGAAATATTGTATGTTATTGTCGGCGACAGTTTTGCATAATGACAATGAGCGAGTGTAGCCTAGTTCTTCATTCGATCTTGATTTAAAATATGATGCGCCGAAAGTTTTTTCTTGAGTTCTTTGCTCATAATTGTTATTTTAGTGGCACAGATGTTTAATCAGACGTAAGCAAACGGTTTGATTATGGTGGCATTATACCGACTAGCAACGAGTTTACAGAGTTATAGCGAGTTTCTCTTTAACCTAACCTGTGTAAAGGCCGACCCAGCGCCATATCTTTACGAATTACTCGATAAATGAACATTTGTTGATCTATGCTGAATTAAAGTATCAAGCTGTGTGGCAAATTTAAGCCATAAAACTGAATTAAATTCAAATCGGTTCTTACCAGAAGTCTTAATGAGGAGATTCACCAGTAAAACGATCGTAATAATCGACAACATTCCTGTGAAAATAGATAGACTCGAATAAAACAAACTCAAAATATTTTCCAGAAACACATGAATAATATGAGAGACGCAATTCTATCAGGCTGTCGCGTTCACTGAGGAAACAGAAACTGACCGGAGACAGACTGAAAGACCGTTTATGGTTGGTTTAGAGGAATTTCAACACAACAGAGAATAAAATAAATAAACGAGAAAATAAGAATCTATCAAACGTCTTTCCCCCGTTCACTTTCTAAATAACTAAAACACGTCATCAGGAGCCGGTTGCAAGACTAGTTTTACAAGTTAGTCGTCATATTTTTATCTTGTTCATAACTTTTTTTGAGTTAGTTACGTAAAAACGTAGACTGGTCTAATTTGGGTCATATCTGAAGACACTGTTTTAATAACTCTCTTAATAATGAATAATGCTCAATTTTAAGTAGGCTAATTCTGTTGTGTTTTCCTTAAACGTTACTATAAAACTGCAAACTAATCATCAAGTCATTTCTATAGTTTTCAGGCTTTTCAAACAGGGGTCCATGAAGGCAATTATAGGGGGCAATTATAATGTATCCATTTCAAAATGTATCTCCAAATGTGGATAATTACTATTAGTATCTTTGAATGATTCGGCTAACTCTAACCTTCAGTTGATTTAGTTGAGTAAACCTTCATTAGAATAAATGTAAATTATCTTTCCCTGTTGAACAATAGAGTGATTTGATGAACTCTATTGATATTGATGAATGTAAAGGTTCATGGGGAAATTAGATCAGAAGTTTAGCATAATATTTTGCTTATTAGAAGATATTAATAAAAGTGAGTATACTGTGTAACTAAGACGATCTGGCAACAAATATTAAATCACAATGTTTAAATATGTATTCTCTCTTTTTTTGTGTGTCATTCCATCAGAAAAGCTTGTGGTTGTGTTGTTGAAGAAGGTTGTTTCATTGGCCACGCCTACGTGTTTCCTGTTGGCCACGCCCACATGTTTCCTGGTTTAATCTGTGATGTTTAGCCAGTTAATCACCTGTAATCTTCTGACACAGAGAGAGAGAGAGAGAGAGAGAGAGAGAGAGAGAGAGAGAGAGAGAGAGAGAGAGAGAGAAGAGGTTGATCTCTGCTGGAGGAGCTCGTGTGTCTGTTCACGGTAAGAAAACAGCTCTGTGTGTGTTTACCTGCAAACTTCAACACTGGTTCTGAGTTTACAGACATGAAGATCTTCAGGATATGCTTGTAGTTCTTGAAGATCTTCAGGATATGCTTGTAGTTCTTGAAGATCTTCAGGATATGCTTGTAGTTCTTGAAGATATTCAGGATATGCTTGTAGTTCTTGAAGATCTTCAGGATATGCTTGTAGTTCTTGAAGATCTTCAGGATATGCTTGTAGTTCTTGAAGATCTTCAGGATATGCTTGTAGTTCTTGAAGATCTTCAGGATATGCTTGTAGTTCTTGAAGATCTTCAGGATATGCTTGTACTTCTTGAATGCTTTAAAGTGCAGATTTAAGGCTGGTCTCTCAACAGATTATTGCAGAAGCATCTTAATTAAAGTGTAAGTTATAGAAGTTTACATTTATTGTAGGGAGAGCGGGCTCAACCTAACCTTTCTCAGTCTGTGTAAATCCAGTATTTATTTTTTCCCACATTCATTTCCCACGTCTAGTACAATTATGTGGTTTTGTTTCATTAATAGGAATGGGAGTGAAGTGTGACAACATGCCCCATAGATGGGCTTCATTATAACATGACCATATGACAGATTAACATGTTATCTGATCTAATCAACGAATATACAAGACAAACTAAAATGTTTTGTCAATAAAATAACTATTCCATATAAAATAATGGCATTTTTTAATGATTAAAAATAAAATAAAAATCGAGTGTTTCTGCTGGTTATGCTAGCGTCAAAGAACTATAGCAACTGTTAAATAACAGATATAAGATTAATATCAGATTTGTCTCATTTTAAATAAACACAAAAAATCAGATGAAAAATTAGAATAAGTAAGAAATGTACTTTAGCTATGGTTAACTATGCTCAGTGATATCTTCTCTATATAGTGTTGCCATGGCAACTAGTAAATGCAGTGAGTTTCGTCATGCTAGTGTGTGTGGAAGTGTTTACAACGAGTGTGTGACAACTAGCCCCGCGTTACGTGTGCCCTGCTCACCACTAATCATGAAATTCAGAAAAACGCTCCCTGAACGATTTATGAATGGTGTTTTTGCCTAATGTTTTGATACGGTTAGACTATAATGTTGAATTAATGTTATCTGGTAATACTATATTCCCCACTAACAGCGACAGCATGGCACAGACAGCGGAGAGAGCGCCATCTATAGACAGGTACGGGAACATGTTCATATTAGGATATAATATTAATAACAGGCTTACGATGCTTTTGGGAAACGCAGCCCTGAACTGTTAAAAACATCATCCTTCCCTCGTTCTGACCCAAATCATTTTTGAATTAAAAAAAAAATGTGTTCATCAGAGGGTCCAAGACCCCTGGATAATGACATGCACACACACACACACACACACACACACACACACACACACACACACACACACACACACACACACACACACACACACACACACACACACACACACACACACACACACACACACACACACACACACACACACAGACACACAGACACCAAATGTAAGATATTTACAGCTGAATTAAAAGGGTTATGCATGATTGTGAGCTATTTTGAATTTAAGTTGAAAGAATGTGGTTAAATTACTATTTATGTAATATTTATTGATCAAGTCTAGTAATTTAAAGGTAAATAAAATACAAATAACAAAAAATCTCCCAAAAAATTGCATTAAAAACAAAAAAATATTATCAAAATGAAATGAAATAAGCTTTATGGACAAAAAAAAAAGTATAATTGTATGGCTTCGGGTCATTTCGAGCCGCGAGGTAAAGAGTTACAGAACGCGAGAAGAATCTGTGTATTTTATTATTATTAATTGTTTTTAGTCAGTGTTTCATGGAATAGAAACTTCGCTTTTCCGCTACTGAGTTTCTCACACATTTGCATATTCTCCTTCTGACACAATCCAGCCAATCAGCTGAAGGCTCCGCCCCCAAAGCGGCCCATCGCAAGCCCTCGATCTCCGACGCCAACAAGAAGAAGAAGAGCAAGAAGTCGAGCGATGAAGTGATGAACAAGGTGTACAGTAACCTGTTGAGCAGCGTCTTCGGACAGGTATCTGATGACACACTCCTGCTGCTGATCAACCCTCTGGTGCTCTCGGCATTCTGGACCAAACATGTAACGTTTCGTTTTTCTAAAATTGTTTACGTCATCGGAATGGTACGAAACTTGGTAAAGGTTTTGGCACTTGCTGTGTGAACACACTCAAACAGGTTAAATGATGCTGATAATAATATTCACACGTGTGTTTCTCGCGTCAGAAACGAGCGCATTGTAAATGAGTTTCCTCTAGTGGAAGCGTTTGGTACTGCAGCCGCACAACATCTCCCTGACACATCATTACTGACACATCACTCACATTACAACACAACTTGTTTAGATTCATGGCTTTAATTTACTTACATTTTTAGAGCAAAACGTGATTTTGAAAATATATATTTCATATAAAAATAAAAAATAAAACGTTTTGTGCGTTTTTCATAACAATACAGATAAAATTCTGTTACTTTTTATATGTTCAATTTTTCAACTTTTTTCACTTCAGCAATAAAAACTTCAGTCTGTAGCTCTAAAACGTTCAAGATTTACCACAGTTTAAGTTGTAAATGTCATTTTCTGGTCTATGCTCAAAAAGTGAATAAATGGATAATAAATACGGTGTAAATATAATTTAGTACGATAAAATCCCTTAAAAATAAAAAACATTATCAAACTAAGATATAGCCTACTACATTCACTTGATTGTCATTTTTAACCGACACGTGAAGAGTCCCAATCTACGTTTATCATGTTCTCATGTTTCTCATGCATTAAATGACACACACACACACACACACACACACACACACACACACACACACACATACACACGCACGCACGCTGCGGAGATGACCGTGTGTGTGAGCAGATTTACTTGTGCTGTGTGTTCAGCGTCAGAGCGTGATGTGTGTGTCGTCCGCCTCTTAAACACACGTTAGCTCTTTGTAATCCACTGGTAATAATAGACGGGGTTCAGTGTCACTCTTCATTTACTCTAACGAGCTTTAATGAGGATCAGAGAAGAACGAGAGCAATCTCTTCCTGCTGACGTCTGATTCATGACTTCTGAGTGAGTGAGTGTGTGTGTGTGAGTGTGAATGAGTGTGTGACTGTGAGTGTGTGACTGTGAGTGTGTGTGTGAGCGTGTGTGAGCGTGTGTGAGTGAGTGTGTGTATCATGAAAGATCAGATAGTTTAGCTTTTAAAATCTTGATCAGATCATATCAGATCATGAAAAGAAACAGTGTCACGTAAAAGATTTTAAAAGCTAAACTATTTTTTGATATTTTTAGATGTAGTTAATCATGATCTCAGTAAATACAGTAAAGGTTCAGCTGACACTCAAATGTGTGTGTGAATCAGTGCGGCAGAACACACTCACAACCAGATTGTTATAATAAATCAAAGGAGTGTGAGAATATGAAAGAGAAACAGGACGCTGGTCTTTATTCCTGAGGGATTGTTCTTTGACCCAAAACACGCAGTGGAAAGTTGGATTGAGGGATGAAGTCGGGAAGCTCTAATCCGACGTGTGTTTGATCCTGATTGATTCTGATCCTCTTCAGTGGAAACTAGGAGTCTCTCACCATCATGCACAGCGGTTCAGTCTCTTATTATAAATACAGTAAAAACAGTGAAACATTATTCCAGTGTAAATCAGCTGTTTTCTATGTGAATATCTAGTAAAGTGTAATTTATTCCTGAGATCAAAGCTGAATTTCAGCATCATTACTCCAGTCTTCAGTGTCACATGATCCTTCAGAAATCACTCTAATATGATGATCAAGAAACAAAAACCCAACCGTAAATGCAAGCATTATTTTCGATATATTAAGTGATGAGGATGAACTGACATGAATCCCTCTCTCTGTCTCTGTGTGTTTTCTGACAGGAGAGAGAGTTGTCTCAGCCGGAGCTCGATGGTGAGTATCAGAGCATCACATCTTAGGCCTGAACACACACAGCGCGTGAGTGTGTGTGTTTGTGTATGACACGAGTGCTGGTTTTCCAGAGCTGTCCGAGGCCTTTAAGGAGTTTGACTACGATCAGGACGGATATCTGAACTATAAGGATCTGGCCGAGTGCATGAGGACGATGGGTTACATGCCGACAGAGATGGAGCTGCTGGAGATCATTCAACAGATCAAGATGAGGCGTGAGTGGTTTTTGTGTGTGTGTGTGTGTGTGTGTGATTGTGAGTATATGATTATGAGTATGTGATTGTGAGTGCGTGTGTGAGTATGTGTGTGAGTATATGATTGTGAGTATGTGAGTGTGAGTATGTGAGTGTGAGTATGTGAGTGTGAGTATGTGTGTGAGTATGTGTGTGAGTATATGATTGTATGTGAGTGTGAGTGTGTGAGTGTGTGAGTGTGTGAGTGTGTGAGTGTGTGAGTGTGTGAGTATGTGAGTATGTGAGTATGTGATTGTGAGTATGTGAGTATGTGATTGTGAGTGTGTGAGTGTGAGTATGTGATTGTGAGTGTGAGTATGTGATTGTGAGTATGTGATTGTGAGTGTGAGTATGTGAGTGTGAGTATGTGAGTGTGAGTATGTGAGTGTGAGTATGTGAGTGTGAGTATGTGAGTGTGAGTGTGAGTGTGAGTATGTGATTGTGAGTATGTGAGTATGTGATTGTGAGTGTGTGATTGTGAGTGTGAGTATGTGATTGTGAGTGTGAGTATGTCATTGTGAGTATGTGATTGTGAGTGTGAGTATGTGAGTGTGAGTATGTGAGTGTGAGTATGTGATTGTGATTGGGAGTATGTGATTGTGAGTGTGAGTATGTGAGTGTGAGTATGTGAGTGTGTGAGTGTGAGTATGTGAGTGAGTATGTGAGTGTGAGTATGTGAGTGTGAGTATGCAATTGTGAGTGTAGTGGCAAAAACATTGTTGGGTTTTTCCTGTAACCCCCTGTTATTGTTTCCAACCACCTGGAGAATGGGAGTACCGGGTCCGACTCACAGCCCGAATCCAAGAAAATCCAAGAGTGTTGTTGCTTGAATGTTTGTGGATATTTATTGCAAATAAATATAAAGTACAAAACAAAAACTGAGAACTGGTTTAAATGTCTTTAAGCATTCCTTTGTAGCGCTTGGCGTTCAGCTTTCTCATACAGACCAAGCTTCAGTAGCGCAGATCCAGGCCGAGGTCAAAGACTGTATCAGCTGGCACGCCTTCTCTTTCTCTCATGCGCTACACACTTCAACTTATAGGTGTAACAACATTTAGTTTTACATTAAATTAGCTCAAATTATATATAGGGAATTTTAATAATTAATCATGAATATGATTAATATATTGCATATTACAGTTAAATTATCGAAGTTGAAAATAGATTGATTGTACACACGAATGATCAATCACAACGAATTATAATTCCTCATTCATATGTCAATGGTCCATTTTCAGATCGATTATATGAGATAACCTTTAAGGGAGTTACTTTAGCTATCGAACTGTTTGTCCAGCAAACGGCCGTAAGATTAACTTATCAACTTCTCAACAAAGTTATCCCTTCTTATAAACTCCAAGAAATATCAATTTTCTGGCCGTGAACATTAATTTTCCTGTGTTTATAAAATTAGACTACGCAACGTAGTCAATAATGAAAGCTTTGTAGCTATGATCGAAATTTCATTGACTCTGTAAAATGAGCATTTTAGACAGAAGGCAATCAAGAATATAATGGTTTTAATAGTTGGACTAATAATACATCGAACTACAATTCACACAGAATATATGTATATACACCCGAAACAAACAAAACGAAAAACATTACAAACACGAATTAAAATAGGATGAGAGAGAAAGATAAAAATGAGAGGGAGAGAGAGTTGGGAAGAGAGAGAGAGATCCGTAGGATCACAGCTTGGCAAAATTCACCTGGACATTTAAACCTTTAAGAGACAACACGGAAAAACAGTCTTAATGCTCTAAAATCTTGGTAACTCAAATATACTTGCATATAGTTCTCATGTGTCTGAGCCCTGCGGCGTGTGTGAGCGGCTGGTCTTTGTGTGTTCCGTTGGAGCGTCACGTGGTTTGCTGCGGTCTGGAGCGCGCAGTTTCAAAGAAGGCTTAAAGGTCTTTGACGTAAATGACCAAATAAATAATTCAGACTAAGTTCATTTCTGGTGAAATGAACAAAGGAAAAACAAACTTAAACAAAAGAAAAGAAGAGGAAAGATCCCCCAGGGCGGGGATCACGAGTATGATGGTTACATCGGATCGAAGGAGAGGGAAGAGTCCAGTCAAAAGTCGAAGTTCCCTCGAAGAAGGGAGTTCCCCCAAAGATGCAGTCCTTTCTCCCCCCTCCTTACTTCTCACTACTCCTCAAAGATCCCCAAACAAAACCAAACTAAAGATGAGGTGCTTGGTGGTCTTCTTTAAAGACACTTCTGTTTACGCCTCCTCTGGCGTGAATGCACCAATCAGCTGGGAGGAAAGTGTGCGGATAAGTGTTCCTTTGTTCCCTCGAGATCGACTTTGCATGTTTCATGACCGTGATGTAAAAATGCGTTCAATTTTACTCCAGATATGATAAAACATAGTAACATACATTTTACGGTTTGCACCCATATATATATGGTTTGGTCAGATCAAGAGGATTCTAAAGGTGTGAAGAACGACATACAAACATTATAGGAAAACACAGTTACATTAAAAATGCATCTAAAAGCACCTCTGTTCATTTAGAATTATAATACGATCACATCTAACCCCAGTGGAACATGGGCAAACATAAAAACATATCGAATATATCATAGTACAAGTCTCTCAATTGAGGAGATTGGAGAAAAAGTCCTTGTGTGTGTGTGTGTGTGTGTGTGTGTACTGTGAACGTGGCTGGGTCATTCGTTGGTGAAGATGTGGTGAACTTTTGCTCACCCCCCTCCCGGGCAATGATATGTGTGTGCGTATTCTTTGAATTGATGAGTTTTAAGTCTGGTTACAATGACCAGTGTGGTTCATCACACAAGGTTGTCTGTGTTTGTGAGGTGTCCTGAAGAGGGGACACCACGGGATCTCCGGCCAGAGAGGCGCTCCTGTTGGGTCACATGTGGTAAGACAGAGGACCCTGTGATTACTTATCAGCGAAAAACGCCGCGGGGGCACTTCTGGCATCGGTCATTTAATTAAGTCCCATCGCCATTTGCTTGTGTGTGAATCAGTAACTTAAAAAGTCTCATGACATCTCCATTCTTCAGATTGTGAAAGAAACAGGAGTGTTTACTTAATTGGAGACTTAGTTGATTAAAACCACATGATTGCGCTGATCATCTGATTATTGCTACATAGGATAGCGCCCTCTCTGGCTGTAGAAGGTGTACCACTCAAATGCAATAGAAAAGACAATTATATGTAAATTATGAAACCAAAAATAAAACTCAAATGCGGCTCCTACAGTGAGTGTGAATATGTGAGTGTGAGTATGTGAGTGTGCGTATGTTAGTGAGAGTATGTTAGTGAGAGTGTGTTAGTGTGAGTATGTGAGTGTGAGAATGTGATTGTGAGTGTATGTGATTGTATGTGAGTATGTGAGTGTGAGTATGTGAGTGTGAGTATGTGATTGTGACTGTATGTAATTGTGAGTGTATGTAATTGTGAGTGTGAGTATGTGAGTGTGAGTATGTGATTTTGAGTGTGTGTAATTGTGAGTGTGAGTATGTGAGTGTTAGTGAGAGTATGTGATTGTGAGTGAGTTAGAGTATGTGAGTTGTGTGTGTGAGCGAGTTTGTGAGTGTGAGAGTGCGAGTATGTGAGTGTGTGTCTGTGTGAGTATGTGAGTGAGAGTATGTGAGTGTGAGTGTGTGTGAGTATGTGAGTGTGTGTCTGTGTGAGTATGTGAGTGAGAGTATGTGAGTGTGTGTGAGTATGTGAGTGTGTGTCTGTGTGAGTATGTGAGTGAGAGTGAGAGTATGTGAGTGAGAGTGAGTATGTGAGTGTGTGTCTGTGTGAGTATGTGAGTGAGAGTGAGTTAGAGTATGTGAGGTGTGTGTGAGCGAGTTTGTGAGTGTGAGAGTGCGAGTATGTGAGTGTGTGTCTGTGTGAGTATGTGAGTGAGAGTGAGAGTATGTGAGTGTGTGTGAGTATGTGAGTGTGTGTCTGTGTGAGTATGTGAGTGAGAGTGAGAGTATGTGAGTGAGAGTGAGTTAGAGTATGTGAGGTGTGTGTGAGCGAGTTTGTGAGTGTGAGAGTGCGAGTATGTGAGTGTGTGTCTGTGTGAGTATGTGAGTGAGAGTATGTGAGTGTGAGTATGTGAGAGAGTATGTGAGTATGTGAGTGAGAGTATGTGAGTGTGAGTATGTGATTGTGAGTATGTGAGTGTGAGATTGTGAGAGAGTGTGTTAGTGAGGGTGAGAGTATGTGTGTGTCTGTGTGAGTATGTGAGTGTGAGTGAGAGTATGTGAGTGAGAGTGTGAGTGTGTGTCTGTGTGAGTATGTGAGTGTGTGTCTGTGTTAGTGCGGGTGTGTGTGTGAATACGGTCTTGTGTCCCCGTTCACATGGTGTGTGTGTGTGTGTTCAGTTGGGGGTCTGATGGATTTCGATGACTTCTGTGAGCTAATGGGCCCCAGGATGATGGTGGAGACGGCGGATATGCTCGGCCTCAAAGAGATCAGGAGCTCCTTCCAGCAGGTCAGTTCCTTCTACAGCTTAGATGAATAATGGTTGTTAAAACAAATAATGCAACATGCAAAATGGTTGGGGTCAGTAAGAAATGAACACTTTTATTCATCAAGGACACATTAAATTGGGACAGCAAAGACATTTATAATGTAACAAATGATTCTATTTCAAATAAGTGCTGTTCTTTTGAACTTTCTATTCATCAAAGAATAAAAAGAATAAAGAATAATGGAAAATAAAATGTAATTGAAATATGAAGCTGTTTCCAACACTGATAATAATCATAAATGTTTCTTGATCATCAGATCATCATATTCTCCTGATTTCTGAAGGATCATGTGACACTGAAGACTGGAGTAATGATGCTGAAACTCAGCTTTGATCACAGGAATAAATTACACTTTACTAGATATTCACATAGAAAACTGCTGATTTACATTATAATAATATTTCACAATATTACTGTTTTTATGATCTAATAAACGCAGCTTTGGTGAGCAGAACTGGTCCACAGACTGGTGTCACTGGTCCATAGTAATGTGGTCCTATGTTGTCCAGCAGTGGTGTCACAACTTGGGCTTGGGGCACTGTCAATGAAACTATTTAGTTTGATGATTGATTGAGTTCTACTTGCGGTACTTGTTCTGTTTCTTGGGTCAGTTTGACACGGATGGCGATGGGAAGATCTCTCTTGATGAGATGAAGGAGGCCGTGAAGAATCTGTTAGGAGAGAAACTCAAGAAAGGAGAACTGGAGGAGATCATCAAGGAGCTGGACCTCAATGGAGATGGAACCGTGGATTTTGATGGTGAGGAGATCAATGCCTCTTTATACACACACACGCGCACACACACACACATACTCACACACACATACACACACTCACACACACTCGCACACACACACACACATACTCACACACGCGCACACATACTCACACACACACACACACACACACACACACACACACACATACTCACACACACACACACATACACACACTCACACACACTCGCACACACACACACACATACTCACACACGCGCACACATACTCACACACACACACACATACACACACACACACATACTCACACACACACACACACACACACATACTCACACAGTCACACACACACTCTTCCTTAACTTCTGTTGTTTTCTGACAGCTACTGCTGTTTGTGTGTAATGTTGAGAACAGCACTGGCTCCTCTGTGTTCTTCCAGAGTTTGTGATGATGCTGTCGGTGCGCTAAAACATCAACATCTTCCAGCAGCGTTTCCAGCAGCGGATGATACGGTCCAGACGCGCGCGAACACCGAAACATCAGGGACTTTTAAACGGGTCCTATTATGCCCTTTTATAAAGTCTTGGTTTTGGTTTTGGGGTGTTCTATATGTTTTCATTCTTTATCATTTTTTACATATTTCACATTATTACAGCTCCTCTCTCCCCAGTCTGGTTGAACGAGTCATTTTCGATGAAGCCCCTCCTTCCGTACAAAATGTGCTGTGATTGGCATAATATTGGCCCCGCCCCTTTACAGACAAACTTATGTTGAAAAGCATAATACGACCCATTTAAAAGTCTGATTTCCAGGCCTGAAAAAATCCTCAAATTCATAAAATCATAAAAGCTCATCATGGATATTTCTGTAATGAAAAAATAGATTTCTCTGATTTTCCATATTTCATGGATATCTTTGGTTACTGCCATCTGTACTAATAACTATAATTGTTTAAATGCATAAATTCTGAAGATTGGTACCTAATATATGATAGGAAATCGTCAATATAATTCCTATAAAATGAGTTTGCAAAATGAATGTCTGTAAAAGTCATGAAAATTCATTAGGGAAAAGTTCTGGTTGAAATTTTTTTTTTTGCGCGATAATAATCAAACTCCTTTTGATATTTTCTAAATGACTAGTTCAAGTTTCAACCAAACATGCACCGTTCTGCACTGTAGAAGACTGACTACTGTAAATACTGTGTCTCTGAAGCAGACGTGTCGATATAGATATTCTTATGAATAAGTGTCAACTTATGTAACAAGTGTGTTTAAGTTTTGTTAATAAACAGTAAAAGTTTGAAAAAAAACGCCTGAATTTATATTTATATAGACATTATAAAAACACATAATTATATATTAAACGTCACTATCAGAATATGCCTGCTCGTCTTACATTGTTTAAATGTTTTTACTTGTTTCAGAACACTCAGAGAACATTCAAAAGTAACGTTTCATAATGTTTGAAAAATGATACAATGTAATGTTTCCTTAACGTTCACATAACCAAGAAAAAATGATTTTGGAAAATACTGGACGTTTTGAACGTTCAAAGAACATTCAGTAATAAGAGTTTCAGAACATATGTGAGTTATCTGGGACTGTTGAAGTTTGCCTGAGTCTCTGACTGAGAGATGTAGTTCACAGAGATAAAGGTCTTCAGCTGCACTTGCTACTGAAGCGCTGACACTACAGCGACGCTTCATGCCCCGCTGAACTCTCGTCACTGTAGAAATACAGCAGAAATGGAGGAGCGAGTGTTTGCTGCTGTTTTCCAAGAAGCGCTTCTTCACATACGACATTTTTTCCTGCATTTCAGGAACGGAATGAGAACTCATCACTGATCATAAGCAAGTTAAAGTGTAGTGTGTGAATTCTAAGTCTATGGTGACAGACAGACAGACAGACAGACAGATGACAGACAGACAGATGACAGACAGACAGATGACAGACAGACAGACAGATGACAGACACACAGATGACAGACAGACAGATGACAGACAGACAGACAGACAGATGACAGACAGACAGATGACAGACAGACAGACAGACAGATGACAGACAGACAGACAGATGACAGACAGATGACAGACAGACAGACAGATGACAGACAGATGACAGACAGACAGACAGACAGATGACAGACAGACAGACAGATGACAGACAGACAGACAGATGACAGACAGACTGACAGATGACAGACAGATGACAGACAGATGACAGACAGACAGACAGACAGACAGACAGACAGATGACAGACAGACAGACAGATGACAGACAGACAGATGACAGACAGACAGACAGATGACAGACAGAAGACAGACAGACAGATGACAGACAGAAGACAGACAGACAGACAGACGGATGACAGACAGACAGATGACAGACAGACAGATGACAGACAGAAGACAGACAGACAGATGACAGACAGACAGACAGATGACAGACAGACAGATGACAGACAGACAGACAGATGACAGACAGAAGACAGACAGACAGATGACAGACAGAAGACAGACAGACAGACAGACGGATGACAGACAGACAGATGACAGACAGATGACACAGACAGACAGAAGACAGACAGATGACAGACATACAGAAGACAGACAGATGAAAGACAGACAGACAGACAGATGACACAGACAGACAGAAGACAGACAGAGTACAGACAGACAGATGACAGACAGACAGATGACAGGCAGATGACAGACAGACAGACAGACCGATGACAGACAGACAGATGACAGACAGACAGAAGACAGACAGATGACAGACAGATGACAGACAGAAGACAGACAGACAGACAGACAGATGACAGACAGACATATGACAGACAGACAGATGACAGACAGACAGATGACAGACAGAAGACAGACAGATGACAGACAGACAGACAGACAGACAGATGACAGACAGACAGACAGATGACAGACAGATGACAGACGGACAGATGACAGACAGACAGAGAGATGACAGCAGATGACAGACAGACAGATGACAGACAGACAGAAGACAGACAGATGACAGACAGACAGAGAGATGACAGCAGATGACAGACAGACAGATGACAGACAGACAGATGACAGACAGACAGAAGACAGACAGACAGACAGATGACAGACAGACATATGACAGACAGACAGATGACAGACAGACAGATGACAGACAGAAGACAGACAGATGACAGACAGACAGACAGACAGATGACAGACAGAAGACAGACAGACAGACAGATGACAGACAGATGACAGACAGAAGACAGACAGACAGAAGACAGACAGACAGACAGACAGATGACAGACAGACATATGACAGACAGACAGATGACAGACAGACAGATGACAGACAGAAGACAGACAGATGACAGACAGACAGACAGACAGACAGATGACACAGACAGACAGATGACAGACAGATGACAGACAGACAGATGACAGACAGACAGAGAGATGACAGCAGATGACAGACAGACAGATGACAGACAGACAGAAGACAGACAGACAGAAGACAGACAGACAGACAGACAGATGACAGACAGACATATGACAGACAGACAGATGACAGACAGACAGATGACAGACAGAAGACAGACAGATGACAGACAGACAGACAGATGACAGACAGAAGACAGACAGACAGACAGATGACACAGACAGACAGAAGACAGACAGACAGATGACAGACAGAAGACAGACAGATGGATGACAGACAGACAGATGACAGACATATGACAGACAGACAGACAGATAGATGACAGACAGACAGATGACAGACAAATGACAGACAGACAGACAGATGACAGACAGATGACAGACAGACAGATGACAGACAGACAGATGACACAGACAAACAGACGGACAGATGACACAGACAGACAGACAGACAGATGACAGACAGAAGACAGACAGATGACAGACAGAAGACAGACAGATGACAGAAAGACAGACAGATGACAGACAAAAGACAGACAGATGACAGACAGACAGATGACAGACAGACAGATAGACAGATAGATGACAGACAGACAGATGACACAGACAGACAGATGACACAGACAGACAGATGACAGACAGACAGATGACAGACAGACGGAAGACAGACAGACAGACAGATGACAGACAGAAGACAGACATATGACAGACAGACAGACAGATGACAGACAGACAGAAGACAGACAGACAGATGACAGACAGACAGATAACACAGACAGACAGATGACAGACAGGCAGACAGACAGATGACAGACAGACAGATGACAGACAGACAGATGACACAGACAGACAGATGACAGACAGACAGACAGATGACAGACAGACAGATGACACAGACAGACAGAAGACAGACAGATGACAGACATACAGATGACAGACAGACAGACAGACAGATGACACAGACAGACAGAAGACAGTCAGAGTACAGACAGACAGATGACAGGCAGATGACAGACAGACAGACAGATGACACAGACAGACAGATGACAGACAGACAGAAGACAGACAGATGACAGACAGAAGACAGACAGATGGCAGACAGACAGACAGATGACAGACAGACATATGACAGACAGACAGATGACACAGATGACAGACAGACATATGACAGACAGATGACAGACAGAAGACAGACAGATGACAGACAGACAGACAGATGACAGACAGACAGATGACAGACAGACAGATGACAGACAGATGACAGATAGAAGACAGACAGATGACAGACAGATGACAGACAGACAGACAGACAGATGACAGACAGACAGATGACAGACAGATGACAGACAGACAGATAGATAGACAGACAGATAGATGACAGACAGACAGATGACACAGACAGATGACAGACAGATGACAGACAGACAGATAGATAGACAGACAGATAGATGATAGACAGACAGATGACAGACAGACAGATGACACAGACAGACAGATGACAGACAGACAGATGACAGATAGACAGATGACACAGACAGACAGATGACACAGACAGACAGATGACAGACAGACAGATGACACAGACAGACGGAAGACAGACAGACAGATGGCAGACAGAAGACAGACAGACAGACAGACAGACAGACAGATGACAGACAGATGACAGACAGAAGACAGACAGACAGATGGCAGACAGACAGACAGATAACACAGACAGACAGATGACAGACAGACAGATAACAGACAGACAGACAGACCGATGACAGACAGACAGATGACAGACAGACAGACAGACAGATGACAGACAGACAGATGACAGACAGACAGACAGATAACACAGACAGACAGATGACAGACAGACAGATAACAGACAGACAGACAGATGACAGACAGACAGATGACAGACAGACAGACAGACAGACAGATGACAGACAGACAGATGACAGACAGACAGACAGATGACAGACAGATGACAGACAGACAAACAGACAGATGACAGACAGACAGATGACACAGACAGACAGATGACAGACAGACAGACAGATGACAGACAGACAGATGACAGGCAGATGACAGACAGATGACAGACAGACAGAAGACAGACAGATGACAGACAGAAGACAGACAGATGGCAGACAGACAGACAGATGACAGACAGACATATGACAGACAGACAGATGACAGACAGATGACAGACAGACAGATGACAGACAGACAGACAGATCACAGACAGACAGATGACAGACAGATGACACAGACAGACAGACAGATGACACAGACAGACAGAAGACAGACAGAGTACAGACAGACAGATGACAGACAGACAGATGACAGGCAGATGACAGACAGACAGACAGACAGATGACACAGACAGACAGATGACAGACAGACAGAAGACAGACAGAAGACAGACAGGTGACAGACAGAAGACAGACAGATGGCAGACAGACAGACAGATGACAAACAGACATATGACAGACAGACAGATGACAGACAGATGACAGACAGATGACAGACAGAAGACAGACAGATGGCAGACAGACAGACAGATGACAGACAGACATATGACAGACAGAAGACAGACAGATGACAGACAGACAGACAGACAGACAGTCAGATGACAGACAGAAGACAGACAGATGACAGACAGACAGACAGATGACAGACAGACAGACAGATGACAGACAGATAAATAGATAGACATATTTTGTTGGGTATTATAATATTAAAAGTGCACATGTATTTACTGTATGTTCATCAGTGGTGTTTCTGCGGCCTCTGCTGGTGATCATCTGAAGAATCCATGGAAGAAACACACACACACACACACACACACACACACACACACACACACACACACACACACACACACACACACACACACACACACACACACCATTTTACTAACAGTAGCGTACTATCCAAACCAGTTTAATGTTGTTGTCTGTCTGTCCAATTCTGGACACACATCCACCTGGATTTACACATTTATTATATTGATTTATTAAACCGTTCTCTTTCTTCCTTTCTTTCTTCCTTTCTTTCTTACAAAAATTCACGTTAAGATGCTTCTTTGAAATTATGCGCCGATTTAATTTTCTCATTTCTATAATTGTAAAGAGTTGTTTGTGTTGAGTTTCTTCAATGTTTTCTGTTGTGTTGGCAATCTAAACGCGTCATCCGGGTATTTCCGCGCGCGAGCGGAAGAAGAGTGTCGTTGCGGTGTGTGTGTGTGTGTGTGTGTGTGTGTGTGTCGTGTATTCTTCAGCCCGGAACATCAGAACACGACCGAGTGACCCGAGCGACATGGACGGTAAGTCGAGTGTTATAGCGTTGTATTTGTTCACCCGAACGGCAGAAGGGTTGTTTATGTTTCCGCGCGGAAGGGAAAGTCCCGAGTGTGAAGTTTAGCTCTGGGTTTCGGCTGAGAGAAACGGGCGATCGGTTATTTCGGGAGAATCCGGTACAACACACGAATGATCGCGACGCGTCAACGCGCCAATGCGCGTCACATATGACTTTAAAGTTCTGTCGCTTTACTGCCTATAGGTGTTTGTTTGTACACGCACACACACACACACACACACACACACACACACACTGATAATGCCCTCACAGATAAAGTGAAACGCGGAAAAGTATGGAAGCCCATTTTGCCACATAAAATAATTATGCTTTGATTAATCATAATTTTTACATAAAAAGTCGAACTTATGATGTTTAATAATCGTGGCAACTGCAGGTTTGTGTGATGTTGAGAGGTGGGTGTTTTTATGGGTTAGTTCGTAAACATCATCACCTTTCCTCATTAATAACATTACGCCACTGACCGCACAAATAATAGTGAAACTAATCCTGCTTTTACAGACGGCCTTAATCTAAAAGTTTTCTTTTAGGGTTTTTGTTTATTATAAACTATTCATATGCAATTAGAACACTTCTTCAAATCTTTTCAATCTTTTTGATGCCATGGACCTAGCCTGAGGGCCCTCCCGAGCCCCGCCCACAACAGTTTATGGTCGGGAAGTTCGGTCTGGACTCGATCCATTGAGGAGTAATTATGATCAGTCAAAAAATGTTCGGACCAATCAGATTGCCAGGGTGGGCTTTATAAGATGATGGACAGATGATCTGCAGTAACTAATCCTCACATCATCAAAGAGCGCTTGGTTTGAAAATTAAATAAAAAGCGTATTACCTCTGTCATGCTTTTCGCGTTCTTGTACCGGTAGGAGTTGAAGGATTGGGGCACAACTTCTTCAGAGCCCTGGGCGTTTTGGAACGGTTAGGCTCCATTTATTAAAATTAGTCAAGTCGCGCTCCAACCGTGTTATGAAATTGAGACACGACCGACAAATGTGAGCAGATTTGCAGGCTTTATTGTCGAGATCTAATCCTAAACGGAGAACTTGTTCGTAAATACATTCACCTTTTTTATTTCTTTCAAAAATATTGTTCGAGTTTGCAAGTACTCCTTGAATCCTTAAATTATTTTTGCATCACCGGCAAAGGTCGTTAACACTTTTTTTTTTTACATATTTATTTAGCATTTTTTTTTACTAATACTATTTTAAAATCATTAATTCAGAATACTACAAAATAAAGCAAAAAAAAAAACCTCCACAAAAACTTAAGTCCTCCGACTCCAGCGCATCAATCTTCCCCCGCCCAGCCAGTGAAGTGCGTCAGACACAGCGCGCGTGTAGCGTCGCCCCTCGCGGCATCCATAGACAGCACTGCTTTCGTTTGAGGGCACTTAACACACTCACGCACCCCGTAGAAACGGGCCTGGCAGCTCGCGCCAGCTCTAGACATGGTGAAAGTTACCTGACTGTCACGGATGGCCACATTTACATGACATGTTTTAGATTAGCATTCTAGTCTGCAATAGATACAGTGTCAAACGGAAGAGAAGAGGATAAAACGGGATAAAGACAGAGGTGATGTAATGAATGAACAGTTTATCTAATTGCATAGTAGTAAGATATATAATTTAATGGCAGTTATTTTTACCTTAAACTTTATGCTAACAGTTGTTCTGAGTTCTCCAGAGGCCCCAGACAGTGTGATTTGTAGCAATCACGTCAGTTTTTTTAATTAATGTTTTACTCTACAGTTGTGCAGTTTTGAGGGGGATATGTGGCATTTTTTTATTTATTTGCCAAAATTATGAATGATATTTATATAGGCTACAGGTTTATTAAAAGTAGCAACGTTTTATGTAAAATTAACATTAAAGAATACATTTCGCAAGTTTCATTCATGGTGAAAACATTAAACGTGCCATAGTTTAGTGTAAGATCGCTGCCATCAACTGCAAAACAAACACTTTTGCTATAGCGCTCAATGAATAGTTTGTGCATGAATGACATTTGGACGATGACATCACTGTTTTATCCAGAGCGGCTATATATACTGAACAAAATTAAAAACGCAACAAAACTGTAAAGCTGTAAATCTGCCTTGAAATAATCTATATTGTAAAAAGCGCTATAAAAATAAATGGGACTTGAATTGAATTCTAGATGTAATGCTCTTGCTATTTGTTTAGGCTGTAATGTATATATATATAGGATAAATAATCATGAACACAATGACAGAGTGAAATGGGCTGTGATGCATGGGGCACCAGGTAAAATCTTGCCTAAGGCAGCAAATTGGCCAGGGCCGGCCCTGCTACCATGGACCACCAAATATGATAATCCTCAATCAAAGGACCCCCCCCCCCCCCCCCCTTAAAATTCAATAGGCAACTATATTTAATGTATAAAGACCCAGTTTGAACTCATTGTTCAAAATGTTATACCAATTATATGACTTGCAAAGTATTTAGATTCAATTCTTTTTTCTACTCACTATTGTACTGTACTGACATTAAAATTCTGGGTCGAAAACAAAAATTTTGTATGCACACAACCGAAAATAAATTAATAATCAATTAATTAATCAAACATATTTAATAATCAACCATCAAATAGTTTTTATATCAACTTTTTAAAAACAAAATAGTTTTTTACTTTAGCTTTTTGGTGGAATATAAAAATTTAAATGACAAACTGTAATAACCTGTTTTCATGACAGATTTATTCAAACATATATTAAATATTGTTGATCCAGAGCAAGTGTCACACAACTGACACATTTAGCTCTTGTAATTTATGCACATTTTGCCATCAGGAAAGCGTTTTTACCTCCAAAGCCATTTCGGCCTGAAACCGAAAAAAGTTGTTTCTGCTTAAAAATTTTGGTTGCTGAAAGTCCCTCTATACTGGCCCCCACAGACCTCTATACTGGCCCCCACAGAGACCTCTATACTGGCCCCCACAGAGACCCCTATACTGGCCCCCACAGAGACCCCTATACTGGCCCCCACAGAGACCCCTATACTGGCCCCCACAGACCTCTATACTGGCCCCCACAGACCTCTATACTGGCCCCCACAGACCCCTATACTGGCCCCCACAGACCTCTATACTGGCCCCCACAGACCTCTATACTGGCCCCCACAGACCTCTATACTGGCCCCCACAGACCTCTATACTGGCCCCCACAGACCCCTATACAGACCCCTATACTGGCCCCCACAGACCTCAATACTGGCCCCCACAGACCCCTATACTGGCCCCGACAGACCCCTATACTGGCCCCCACAGACCTCAATACTGGCCCCCACAGATACTGGCCCCCACAGACCTCTATACTGGCCCCAAAAGACCCCTATACAGGCCCCTATACTGGCCCCCACAGACCTCTATACTGGCCCCCACAGACCCCTATACAGGCCCCTATACTGGCCCCCACAGACCTCTATACTGGCCCCCACAGAGACCCCTATACTGGCCCCCGCAGAGACCCCTATACTGGCCCCCACAGAGACCCCAATACTGGCCCCCACAGAGACCCCTATACTGGCCCCCACAGAGAGCCCTATACTGGCCCCCACAGAGACCCCTATACTGGCCCCCACAGAGACCTCTATACTGGCCCCCACAGAGACCCCTATACTGGCCCCCACAGAGACCGCTATACTGGCCCCCACAGAGACCCCTATACTGGCCCCCACAGAGACCCCTATACTGGCCCCCACAGACCTCTATACTGGCCCCCACAGAGACCCCTATACTGGCCCCCACAGACCTCTATACTGGCCCCCACAGAGACCCCTATACTGGCCCCAACAGAGACCCCTATACTGGCCCCCACAGAGACCCCTGTACTGGTCCCAACAGAGACCCCTGTACTGGCCCCCACAGAGACCCCTGTACTGGCCCCCACAGAGACCCCTGTACTGGCCCCCACAGAGACCCCTGTACTGGCCCCCACAGAGACCCCTGTACTGACCCCACAGAGACCCCTATACTGGCCCCCACAGAGACCCCTATACTGGCCCCCACAGAGACCCCTATACTGGCCCCCAGAGATTACATGTGGAACGACACTAACAAGGGTTTTATTGTAATCTGTGTTTGCCTGTATCTGAGAGTAGTAGAGCCAAGAGACACAAATCAATTCTGACAAAATGTGTAGGAATTTAGTTTGGCCTTTTGTACGGTACATCCATACGGTCTGTGTGTGTGAGCTGTGTACTGTCCTCATCCTCACCTCTGTAAGGTCATGTTTTAATAAAGCTGGCTTTCAACCCCATAAAGCTGGACATATGAAATAATGGTCTGAAGTTTTTTTTAGAACTGTTTATTGAACCTTTAGATAAAATATAGGCTAAAAGAAAATAAAAAAGTTTGCAAAAGTATTTTTTGTTGAGTATCATATTTGTTGATACATTAGTATTTTATGGCTCATATTGCATGATATAGTGAGAATATGAACTGAGCAAAAATATAAATATCCGCATCTGCACCAAACTGCATATGGACAAAAAATGCATATAAATATCAATATTTGCTAATAATGTCTTGGTAAGATGATATTTAATGATTAGTTTTATGATCAAATCTCTGTAGTTGTAAACATATAATGCAATGCAGAACAATGATGATTGAGAGATGAACAAATAATAAATGATATATGATAATCAAGTAAAGCTAAAAATTACTAACAATATCCAAGTAATTATTGCGTTTGCTTGATAACATCAGAGCAGATCTGACACAGAAAGACTCGTGAAGCTCGAGGACGTTTGGACAATTATACTAGAAGACTTTTCCTGGATAAGAGTCTGAACTCTCAGACACAGAAGTTTCAGTCACACAGTTTTCATCATGTTGATCATTCAGAAGTTCATCAAATATGATACAGCTTTATCCTTTATTTTTGTCCCTGGTAACACCCATTATTAACAGCCGCTTTACTGATTCATAGACGTAACAGTGCTAAACACAGGCGTCCAAACCTGGCGAGATTCATACACAGCAACTGATTCATGTTGCTTTTAAAAACCATGATTTATCAGAAGACACGGCTACTTTTGAACTTCTTTTCCCACCATAATAATCATGTGGTTGTGTAACCTTGACCCGCCGGCAGGAACACACTCATTTTCCATCATAATAACCATAAAACAGTACAGACGCAGTGATGAACCAGGCCGACACACGCTTTACTGCAAATGGGCTGTTTTTATGTGTGATAACTAGTTGTGATATGTGTGTTCATGAGAAATCAGCTGTCCTGAATCAGTGCCAGTTTCACGTGTTTAAACGTGATGTTGCTGTAGTAAAGTGTGTTATGATGTTGCAGAAGTAAAGTGTGTTATGATGTTGCTGTAGTAAAGTGTGTTATGATGTTGCTGTAGTAAAGTGTGTTATGATGTTGCAGAAGTAAAGTGTGTTATGAATGATGTTGCAGTAGTAAAGTGTGTTATGATGTTGCAGTAGTAAAGTGTGTTATGATGTTGCAGTAGTAAAGTGTGTTATGAATGATGTTGCAGGAGTAAAGTGTGTTATGAATGATGTTGCAGAAGTAAAGTGTGTTATGAATGATGTTGCAGTAGTAAAGTGTGTTATGAATGATGTTGCAGGAGTAAAGTGTGTTATGAATGATGTTGCAGTAGTAAAGTGTGTTATGATGTTGCAGTAGTAAAGTGTGTTATGATGTTGCAGTAGTAAAGTGTGTTATGAATGATGTTGCAGGAGTAAAGTGTGTTATGAATGATGTTGCAGGAGTAAAGTGTGTTATGATGTTGCAGGAGTAAAGTGTGTTATGATGTTGCAGAAGTAAAGTGTGTTATGAATGATGTTGCAGTAGTAAAGTGTGTTATGATGTTGCAGTAGTAAAGTGTGTTATGATGTTGCAGTAGTAAAGTGTGTTATGAATGATGTTGCAGGAGTAAAGTGTGTTATGAATGATGTTGCAGAAGTAAAGTGTGTTATGAATGATGTTGCAGTAGTAAAGTGTGTTATGATGTTGCAGTAGTAAAGTGTGTTATGATGTTGCTGTAGTAAAGTGTGTTATGAATGATGTTGCAGGAGTAAAGTGTGTTATGATGTTGCAGTAGTAAAGTGTGTTATGAATGATGTTGCAGGAGTAAAGTGTGTTATGAATGATGTTGCAGGAGTAAAGTGTGTTATGATGTTGCAGTAGTAAAGTGTGTTATGATGTTGCTGTAGTAAAGTGTGTTATGATGTTGCTGTAGTAAAGTGTGTTATGATGTTGCAGAAGTAAAGTGTGTTATGAATGATGTTGCAGTAGTAAAGTGTGTTATGATGTTGCAGTAGTAAAGTGTGTTATGATGTTGCAGTAGTAAAGTGTGTTATGAATGATGTTGCAGGAGTAAAGTGTGTTATGAATGATGTTGCAGAAGTAAAGTGTGTTATGAATGATGTTGCAGTAGTAAAGTGTGTTATGATGTTGCAGTAGTAAAGTGTGTTATGAAGTTGCAGAAGTAAAGTGTGTTATGAATGATGTTGCAGTAGTAAAGTGTGTTATGATGTTGCAGTAGTAAAGTGTGTTATGATGTTGCAGTAGTAAAGTGTGTTATGAATGATGTTGCAGGAGTAAAGTGTGTTATGAATGATGTTGCAGAAGTAAAGTGTGTTATGAATGATGTTGCAGAAGTAAAGTGTGTTATGATGTTGCAGTAGTAAAGTGTGTTATGAAGTTGCAGAAGTAAAGTGTGTTATGAATGATGTTGCAGTAGTAAAGTGTGTTATGAATGATGTTGCAGTAGTAAAGTGTGTTATGATGTTGCAGT
Source organism: Meda fulgida (assembly GCA_030578275.1). Taxonomy (NCBI): domain Eukaryota; kingdom Metazoa; phylum Chordata; class Actinopteri; order Cypriniformes; family Leuciscidae; genus Meda; species Meda fulgida. The sequence goes on from CM060622.1 coordinate 51,709,681, forward strand.
AGTAAAGTGTGTTATGATGTTGCAGTAGTAAAGTGTGTTATGAATGATGTTGCAGTAGTAAAGTGTGTTATGAATGATGTTGCAGAAGTAAAGTGTGTTATGATGTTGCAGTAGTAAAGTGTGTTATGATGTTGCAGTAGTAAAGTGTGTTATGATGTTGCAGTAGTAAAGTGTGTTATGAATGATGTTGCAGTAGTAAAGTGTGTTATGATGTTGCAGTAGTAAAGTGTGTTATGATGTTGCAGTAGTAAAGTGTGTTATGAATGATGTTGCAGTAGTAAAGTGTGTTATGATGTTGCAGTAGTAAAGTGTGTTATGATGTTGCAGTAGTAAAGTGTGTTATGAATGATGTTGCAGGAGTAAAGTGTGTTATGAATGATGTTGCAGAAGTAAAGTGTGTTATGAATGATGTTGCAGTAGTAAAGTGTGTTATGAATGATGTTGCAGTAGTAAAGTGTGTTTTGAATGATGTTGCAATAGTAAAGTGTGTTATGAATGATGTTGCAGAAGTAAAGTGTGTTATGAATGATGTTGCAGGAGTAAAGTGTGTTATGAATGATGTTGCAGGAGTAAAGTGTGTTATGATGTTGCAGTAGTAAAGTGTGTTATGAATGATGTTGCAGGAGTAAAGTGTGTTATGAATGATGTTGCAGGAGTAAAGTGTGTTATGAATGATGTTGCAGGAGTAAAGTGTGTTATGAATGATGTTGCAGGAGTAAAGTGTGTTATGAATGATGTTGCAGTAGTAAAGTGTGTTTTGAATGATGTTGCAATAGTAAAGTGTGTTATGAATGATGTTGCAGAAGTAAAGTGTGTTATGAATGATGTTGCAGGAGTAAAGTGTGTTATGAATGATGTTGCAGGAGTAAAGTGTGTTATGATGTTGCAGTAGTAAAGTGTGTTATGAATGATGTTGCAGGAGTAAAGTGTGTTATGATGTTGCAGTAGTAAAGTGTGTTATGAATGATGTTGCAGGAGTAAAGTGTGTTATGAATGATGTTGCAGGAGTAAAGTGTGTTATGATGTTGCAGTAGTAAAGTGTGTTATGAATGATGTTGCAGGAGTAAAGTGTGTTATGAATGATGTTGCAGGAGTAAAGTGTGTTATGAATGATGTTGCAGGAGTAAAGTGTGTTATGAATGATGTTGCAGTAGTAAAGTGTTATGATGTTGCAGAAGTAAAGTGTGTTATGAATGATGTTGCAGGAGTAAAGTGTGTTATGATGTTGCAGTAGTAAAGTGTGTTATGAATGATGTTGCAGGAGTAAAGTGTGTTATGAATGATGTTGCAGGAGTAAAGTGTGTTATGAATGATGTTGCAGGAGTAAAGTGTGTTATGATGTTGCAGTAGTAAAGTGTGTTATGAATGATGTTGCAGGAGTAAAGTGTGTTATGAATGATGTTGCAGGAGTAAAGTGTGTTATGAATGATGTTGCAGGAGTAAAGTGTGTTATGAATGATGTTGCAGGAGTAAAGTGTGTTATGAATGATGTTGCAGGAGTAAAGTGTGTTATGAATGATGTTGCAGTAGTAAAGTGTGTTTTGAATGATGTTGCAATAGTAAAGTGTGTTATGAATGATGTTGCAGAAGTAAAGTGTGTTATGAATGATGTTGCAGGAGTAAAGTGTGTTATGAATGATGTTGCAGGAGTAAAGTGTGTTATGATGTTGCAGTAGTAAAGTGTGTTATGAATGATGTTGCAGGAGTAAAGTGTGTTATGATGTTGCAGTAGTAAAGTGTGTTATGAATGATGTTGCAGGAGTAAAGTGTGTTATGAATGATGTTGCAGGAGTAAAGTGTGTTATGAATGATGTTGCAGGAGTAAAGTGTGTTATGAATGATGTTGCAGGAGTAAAGTGTGTTATGAATGATGTTGCAGTAGTAAAGTGTTATGATGTTGCAGAAGTAAAGTGTGTTATGAATGATGTTGCAGGAGTAAAGTGTGTTATGATGTTGCAGTAGTAAAGTGTGTTATGAATGATGTTGCAGGAGTAAAGTGTGTTATGAATGATGTTGCAGGAGTAAAGTGTGTTATGAATGATGTTGCAGGAGTAAAGTGTGTTATGAATGATGTTGCAGTAGTAAAGTGTGTTATGAATGATGTTGCAGGAGTAAAGTGTGTTATGAATGATGTTGCAGGAGTAAAGTGTGTTATGAATGATGTTGCAGGAGTAAAGTGTGTTATGAATGATGTTGCAGTAGTAAAGTGTTATGATGTTGCAGTAGTAAAGTGTGTTATGAATGATGTTGCAGTAGTAAAGTGTGTTATGAATGATGTTGCAGTAGTAAAGTGTGTTATGAATGATGTTGCAGGAGTAAAGTGTGTTATGAATGATGTTGCAGGAGTAAAGTGTGTTATGAATGATGTTGCAGTAGTAAAGTGTGTTATGAATGATGTTGCAGTAGTAAAGTGTGTTATGAATGATGTTGCAGTAGTAAAGTGTTATGATGTTGCAGTAGTAAAGTGTGTTATGAATGATGTTGCAGTAGTAAAGTGTGTTATGAATGATGTTGCAGTAGTAAAGTGTGTTATGAATGATGTTGCAGTAGTAAAGTGTGTTATGATGTTGCAGTAGTAAAGTGTGTTATGATGTTGCAGTAGTAAAGTGTGTTATGAATGATGTTGCAGTAGTAAAGTGTGTTATGAATGATGTTGCAGTAGTAAAGTGTGTTATGAATGATGTTGCAGTAGTAAAGTGTGTTATGATGTTGCAGTTGTAAAGTGTGTTATGATGTTGCAGAAGTAAAGTGTGTTATGATGTTGCAGTAGTAAAGTGTGTTATGAATGATGTTGCAGTAGTAAAGTGTGTTATGAATGATGTTGCAGTAGTAAAGTGTGTTATGAATGATGTTGCAGTAGTAAAGTGTGTTATGAATGATGTTGCAGTAGTAAAGTGTGTTATGAATGATGTTGCAGTAGTAAAGTGTGTTATGATGTTGCAGTAGTAAAGTGTGTTATGATGTTGCAGTAGTAAAGTGTGTTATGATGTTGCAGTAGTAAAGTGTGTAATGATGTTGCAGTAGTAAAGTGTGTTATGAATGATGTTGCAGTAGTAAAGTGTGTTATGAATGATGTTGCAGTAGTAAAGTGTGTTATGATGTTGCAGTAGTAAAGTGTGTTATGATGTTGCAGTAGTAAAGTGTTATGATGTTGCAGTAGTAAAGTGTGTTATGATGTTGCAGTAGTAAAGTGTGTTATGAATGATGTTGCAGTAGTAAAGTGTGTTATGATGTTGCAGTAGTAAAGTGTGTTATGATGTTGCAGTAGTAAAGTGTGTTATGATGTTGCAGTAGTAAAGTGTGTTATGAATGATGTTGCAGTAGTAAAGTGTGTTATGATGTTGCAGTAGTAAAGTGTGTTATGATGTTGCAGGAGTAAAGTGTGTTATGAATGATGTTGCAGTAGTAAAGTGTGTTATGATGTTGCAGTAGTAAAGTGTGTTATGAATGATGTTGCAGTAGTAAAGTGTGTTATGATGTTGCAGTAGTAAAGTGTGTTATGATGTTGCAGAAGTAAAGTGTGTTATGAATGATGTTGCAGTAGTAAAGTGTGTTATGAATGATGTTGCAGTAGTAAAGTGTGTTATGAATGATGTTGCAGTAGTAAAGTGTGTTATGAATGATGTTGCAGTAGTAAAGTGTGTTATGATGTTGCAGTAGTAAAGTGTGTTATGATGTTGCAGTAGTAAAGTGTGTTATGAATGATGTTGCAGTAGTAAAGTGTGTTATGATGTTGCAGTAGTAAAGTGTGTAATGATGTTGCAGTAGTAAAGTGTGTTATGAATGATGTTGCAGTAGTAAAGTGTGTTATGAATGATGTTGCAGTAGTAAAGTGTGTTATGATGTTGCAGTAGTAAAGTGTGTTATGATGTTGCAGTAGTAAAGTGTTATGATGTTGCAGTAGTAAAGTGTGTTATGATGTTGCAGTAGTAAAGTGTGTTATGAATGATGTTGCAGTAGTAAAGTGTGTTATGATGTTGCAGGAGTAAAGTGTGTTATGAATGATGTTGCAGTAGTAAAGTGTGTTATGATGTTGCAGTAGTAAAGTGTGTTATGATGTTGCAGTAGTAAAGTGTGTTATGAATGATGTCGCAGTAGTAAAGTGTGTTATGAATGATGTTGCAGTAGTAAAGTGTGTTATGAATGATGTTGCAGTAGTAAAGTGTGTTATGATGTTGCAGTAGTAAAGTGTGTTATGAATGATGTTGCAGTAGTAAAGTGTGTTATGAATGATGTTGCAGTAGTAAAGTGTGTTATGATGTTGCAGTAGTAAAGTGTGTTATGAATGATGTTGCAGTAGTAAAGTGTGTTATGAATGATGTTGCAGTAGTAAAGTGTGTTATGATGTTGCAGTAGTAAAGTGTGTTATGAATGATGTTGCAGAAGTAAAGTGTGTTATGAATGATGTTGCAGTAGTAAAGTGTGTTATGAATGATGTTGCAGTAGTAAAGTGTGTTATGAATGATGTTGCAGAGGTAAAGTGTGTTATGAATGATGTTGCAGTAGTAAAGTGTGTTATGAATGATGTTGCAGTAGTAAAGTGTGTTATGAATGATGTTGCAGTAGTAAAGTGTGTTATGAATGATGTTGCAGGAGTAAAGTGTGTTATGAATGATGTTGCAGTAGTAAAGTGTGTTATGAATGATGTTGCAGTAGTAAAGTGTGTTATGAATGATGTTGCAGAAGTAAAGTGTGTTATGAATGATGTTGCAGTAGTAAAGTGTGTTATGAATGATGTTGCTGTAGTAAAGTGTGTTATGAATGATGTTGCAGTAGTAAAGTGTGTTATGAATGATGTTGCAGTAGTAAAGTGTGTTATGAATGATGTTGCAGTAGTAAAGTGTGTTATGATGTTGCAGAAGTAAAGTGTGTTATGAATGATGTTGCAGTAGTAAAGTGTGTTATGAATGATGTTGCAGAAGTAAAGTGGGTTATGAATGATGTTGCAGTAGTAAAGTGTGTTATGATGTTGCAGTAGTAAAGTGTGTTTTGAATGATGTTGCAGTAGTAAAGTGTGTTATGAATGATGTTGCAGTAATAAAGTGTGTTATGAATGATGTTGCAGAAGTAAAGTGTGTTATGAATGACGTTTCATGTTGATTTTAAATGCATTGTCATGGCAGACTGTTTGCACTTCAGCTTCCAGACGGGTTAGTCACACACACACACTCACACTCCAGGGTTAAGTAGGTCAGTGTGTTACTGCCTCCCGCCTTTTCTGGATATTCCTCTTTCATTATCCTCTTCTTTATTGTCATAGATTCATTATGAATCTTAGGATAACACTGTAATATGCTGTACTGGGTCTCATTTATAAAACACTGTGTGTAGGATCCTTACTAAAAGTGTACGTGTGCCAAAAGATATTCAGACTTATAAACCCGTGCGTACGGCAGAACCTGCGCAGAATCCCTTCATAACCCCAGTCAGAGGAAGATTGTGTTCACACACGTCTCCTCCCCGAAATAACCATTCTGAGCTTACAACGCCTCGTTTTACTGTGCAAATCCTCATCTGCATATCATTTGCATATGCATATTCATCCACGTGATGCCATGTTTAATGGGATAAGACATTAGGAAAATATGAGATATGGATGTGCATCACATTTCATTGCTAAAAATCATTTAACGAGGATTTAAAGTGGGTTTGCGTCATCTGTGTAAATGAGGCCCCTGGTCATTTTCTGCAAATGCTGTTTTCCGCTAAAACGAACTGCTGTGACTTCGTTTAAAACAAATCAGGCCAAGATGATGTTCGTTTGCAGTTCGTTTCAGTTCAAAACAGCTTTCCAAAGTGACCTTTCCAGAAGAGTTTGGTAAACAGCTTCATATACTCCCACTGGTCCGTGGTGATGATGTAATAGATGGGTGTGGCTTTGAGGCTCCGCCTTTACAGCGTGTTCATTTTGTCGAGTTCAGACACGAGTAAAAACATGAACTCGCTGGAGAGCCGCGTTAATTGTTAAATATTCCTTCATATTTAATCTTTTCCCACCAACTAGGAGTGAACTAATTCTTCTAGGAAGCAAAATAATCCTCAATTAAATAATCATTAAAATAACCTCAATTAAAACAAGGACGAAACATTATGTCAGATCATTGGACTGTTTTATGAAACCAGATATTCAGAATTTGTTACATTATTACTTTTTGTTTGTATTGTACTCCTAAGTATGATTTGTGTATTTGTATATATTTTTATACTTTTATGTGTAGTTTTACTCTTTAATGCACTTTTACTGTCACAGTAATTAACTTATTCGATCTAATCACTAAATCATTTGCAAATCGAAGTTTAAATCACGTTTTGCCATCCAAAAAGGGGAAATTATATTTTACTCATATAATATTATATCATAAATAACCTAAATGTTAATGACTGTTACATTTTTTATTTGTCATTGAATCATTTATTCAAGAGATTCATTCAAAAATGCTGATTTATTCAGTAATGAATCAAGTGAAGTGATTTTTTTTAATAATTAATTAAACATTGAAACAGCAAAATAGTTCAGTGTTCTTCAGTGAACCTGCGATAATGCTGAAAAAGTTTGACA
>CM060622.1:51728739-51771239 GCA_030578275.1 Meda fulgida
AATCATGGAAATCATCTTATTTAGTTTAGTTGTTAGTATCGCCGATATATTATTATAAATTTGATCAATATTTAGTACAGTTTTATTTTTATATTTTCCATTTTCATTTGAAATTTTTTTTTTTTTAAATATCTATATAAAAAAAACACTTTATTTTAATTTTAGTTATTCCAGATACAACTTTGGATTTTAATAATCCGTTAATAAATGTTAAAATAAACATTAACTGAGAATAATAAACGCTTTACAAGTATATTGCGTTGTTAGTTCATGTTAAATAATGTTGTGAAGTAATGGAAGAATATTGTAAATTAATTCAAGATGTTTTCTTTGAATTTTACTTCTGAAGTAAACCGATTTAGTTTTTTTTTTTTTTAGATATTTTTTTGGTATAAAAGACAAAATTACTGATAGAAATGCAGCGTATAGATCAAAGCATCATCAGCAGTGTTATTATAGTTTTATTATGTTCATTTTCGTTTCATTGTGCTTTTAATAGCTTTTTTAAAATATATTGCTCTTTAGGTGCAATTTATTTCAGTGTTAGTTTTAGTTCCTAATTATTTCCAGTTATTAACATTTTAGCACTTCAAGTTAAACGTATTTAGTTGTTGCCATGGCAACACTTCCACTGTACTTCCGTGCTCAGAGACGCTAGCAGGGTGTCGTGGGATGATTGCTGTGCTCCTCCCTGCAGAGGACATCGAGGTGCGCTTCTTCCGGGACTCGTGGGAGAGCAAGGGCTCGTTCTCGCAGGCTGATGTTCACCGCCAGGTGGCCATCGTGTTCCGCACGCCCCCGTTCCAGGACACGAACCTGACCGAGCCGGTGCGGGTGAAGATGCAGCTGCGCCGGCCCTCAGACCGAGAGGTCAGCGAGCCCATGGACTTCCAGTACCTGCCCGCCGACCCGGGTGAGACGCGCTCTTTCCTGTGGAAGCTTGTTCACGACACAGAATACTACATGAAAGGGCTAATTTCTACTTTTTTTCCACACAGTTGCGAGTTAGAAAAAAGTCTGAATTGCGAGATAAAAAGTTACAATTGTCTTTTTAATTGCAGGTTTTTTATAATTATTATCTTATAAACTCACAATTGTGAAATATGGTCAGAATTGCGAGTTATAAATTTACAATTCCGAAAAAATTGAACAATTGCGAGATATAAACTTGCAATTGCAAAAAATGGTCAGAATTGCGAGATATAAACTCGCGAAGAAAAATGGTCAGAAAATATGTAAGAATTGCGAGATATAAACTCTCTAAAACTAAAAATAGTAAAAAATAAATAAATAGTAAAACGAAAAATAATAATAAAAAAAAACAGAGTTGTAAGATATAAATGTGTAATTTCGGGAAAAATTGTTAGAATTGCGAGATATGAACTCGCAATTGCGGAAAAAAAGTCAGAATTATTGAAATTGCGAATAAAAGGTCAGAATTGCAAGATATTCATCTTTTTTGGGCTGAATAAAATCAGAATTGCGAGATTAAGTCACAATTACTTTTTTTATTATATTTTATTCCATGGCAGAAACAAGCTTCCATAGTTGTACATGAGGCACTACGTCCTCAGAATAACAGATCACCCAGGGGAAAGGCCTCGCCCTCATGTTGTTGGTTCTCTCTTTGGTTATGGTTGTGAACGAGCAGACGAGCACAGGCTGATGGAGAAGCGCAAGAGGACAGAAGGGATGCTGCAGAATCTCAAACTCGGCAGCATGATTTCAGGTGTGTGTTGTATCAGATCAAGTCATTTTAAGGTGTTAGAGGTCAGTTTTGCAGTGAAGGTGTGTGTGTTTTATGTGCAGGATCCTCCGTGCCGACAGACAGACGGCCGTTCAGTACAGCGAAACGAACCCTAGCCGTGTCCAAACCCACAGCCACCAGTCTCACTCCAGGTAACCAGTTACACACCAGTCTCACTCCAGGTAACCAGTTACACACCAGTCTCACTCCAGGTAACCAGTTACACACCAGTCTCACTCCAGGTGACCAGTTACACACCAGTCTCACTCCAGGTAACCAGTTACACACCAGTCTCACTCCAGGTAACCAGTTACACACCAGTCTCACTCCAGGTAACCAGTTATACACCAGTCTCACTCCAGGTAACCAGTTATACACCAGTCTCACTCCAGGTAACCAGTTACACACCAGTCTCACTCCAGGTAACCAGTTACACACCAGTCTCACTCCAGGTAACCAGTTATACACCAGTCTCACTCCAGGTAACCAGTTACACACCAGTCTCACTCTAGGTAACCAGTTATACACCAGTCTCACTCCAGGTAACCAGTTATACACCAGTCTCACTCCAGGTAACCAGTTATACACCAGTTATACACCAGTCTCACTCCAGGTAACCAGTTATACACCAGTTATACACCAGTCTCACTCCAGGTAACCAGTTATACACCAGTCTCACTCCAGGTAACCAGTTATACACCAGTCTCACTCCAGGTAACCAGGTAACCAGTTATACACCAGTCTCACTCCAGGTAACCAGTTATACACCAGTCTCACTCCAGGTAACCAGTTACACACCAGTCTCACTCCAGGTAACCAGTTATACACCAGTCTCACTCCAGGTAACCAGTTATACACCAGTCTCACTCCAGGTAACCAGTTATACACCAGTCTCACTCCAGGTAACCAGTTACACACCAGTCTCACTCCAGGTAACCAGTTATACACCAGTCTCACTCCAGGTAACCAGTTCTACACCAGTTATACACCAGTCTCACTCCAGGTAACCAGTTATACACCAGTTATACACCAGTCTCACTCCAGGTAACCAGTTATACACCAGTCTCACTCCAGGTAACCAGTTATACACCAGTCTCACTCCAGGTAACCAGTTACACACCAGTCTCACTCCAGGTAACCAGTTATACACCAGTCTCACTCCAGGTAACCAGTTATACACCAGTCTCACTCCAGGTAACCAGTTATACACCAGTCTCACTCCAGGTAACCAGTTATACACCAGTCTCACTCCAGGTAACCAGTTATATACCAGTCTCACTCCAGGTAACCAGTTATACACCAGTCTCACTCCAGGTAACCAGTTATACACCAGTCTCACTCCAGGTAACCAGTTATACACCAGTCTCACTCCAGGTAACCAGTTATACACCAGTTATACACCAGTCTCACTCCAGGTAACCAGTTATACACCAGTCTCACTCCAGGTAACCAGTTATACACCAGTCTCACTCCAGGTAACCAGTTATACACCAGTCTCACTCCAGGTAACCAGTTATACACCAGTCTCACTCCAGGTAACCAGTTATACACCAGTTATACACCAGTCTCACTCCAGGTAACCAGTTATACACCAGTCTCACTCCAGGTAACCAGTTATACACCAGTCTCACTCCAGGTAACCAGCAGTTATACACCAGTCTCACTCCAGGTAACCAGTTATACACCAGTTATACACCAGTCTCACTCCAGGTAACCAGTTATACACCAGTCTCGCTCCAGGTAACCAGTTATACACCAGTCTCACTCCAGGTAACCAGTTATACACCAGTCTCACTCCAGGTACCAGTTATACACTTATCTATGCAGCCTAACATTGAATTATAGAAGTCTATAATATATTATGTGTATGCTAGGTCAAAGAGATGTGTTTTTAATCTAGCTTTGAACAGACAGAGTGTGTCTGCTTCCCGGACAATGGTAGGAAGACTGTTCCAGAGTTTTGGTGCTAAATAGGAAAAGGATCTACCGCCAGCAGTCGATTTTGATATTCTAGGTATTATCAACTGGCCCGAATTTTGAGATTGCAATAGACGTGAAGGACTATAATGCGTTAAGAGCTCGCTCAAGTACTGCGGAGCTAAACCATTTAGTGCTTTGTAAGTAATCAACAATATTTTAAAATTTATACGATGTTTAATAGGCAGCCAATGCAGTGTTGACAGAACCGGGCTAATATGGTCATATTTCCTGGTTCTAGTAAGAACTCGAGCTGCAGCGTTTTGGACCAGCTGTAGTTTGTTTATTAAGCGTGCAGGGCAACCACCCAGTAGAGCATTACAATAATCTAGTCTTAATGTCATGAAAGCATGAACTAATTGTTCCGCATTTGTCATTGAGAGCATATGTCGTAATTTAGATATATTTTTAAGATGGAAAAATGCGGTTTTACAGATACTAGACACGTGACTTTCAAATGAAAGATTGCTATCAAAGAGCACACACACACACACACACACACACACACACACACACAGGTTCCTAACCGACGACGAAGACTTGATTCAGTGACCCTCTGTTGTGTTTCAGCGTCGGCGTGTGTGTCTGCGGGCCCCTCGATGAAGCCCCTGCCGTCCTCGTTCTTCGGGCCGGCTCCGGGACAGCTCTTCGCTCAGCCGGCCCAGAGCTCCCTGAAGGTGGAGCCACAGGCGTCAGTCGGGGACACCTGGAAGTTCCTGCAAAGCCTGACCGTAGACTCTCAGCCCAAAGCCGTGTCAGTGAGCAACTTCACCAACCCAAACACTCAACAACCCAACGACTTCCCCACCGTCAACCTGTCGGACCTGCACGACTTCAACATGGGTAACTTCATCTCGGCGGAGCCGCTGAGCGCCACGGGCGCCGTTCCCCAGGACATGCAGAGCGCCTTCCGGGTGGAGGACGAGCTGCCCGAGTTCCCCAGCTTCTCCGAGGTGCAGAACGACGTCGACAACATCAACATTGAGGAGTTCCAGGTCAGCGCGCTCTTACCTCCATCAAATTCTCAATGAACTTTTGTTTTTATGTTTTTAGTTACATGTTGTGTCATTTTTTTTAAAGGTGCACTGTGTAATATGTAGGAGGATCTGTTGACAGAAATGCAATATCATACACATAACTGTGTTTTCAGTGGTGTATAAAGACCTTGCACAATGAAGCGTTGTGTTTTTATTAGCTTAGAATGAGCCATTTCTGTCTACATACACCGCGGGTCTCCTTACGTTTCTACAGTGGCCCTGAATGGACAAACTTATGTTTTTCTTTGTGTAAAGAAGCTGCTAAAGTCAGCGAATAAAACACTGACACAATGATGAACAAGTCACAATAATATTCACAATAACATTGTTTTACTGAATAATCAAGTAAACCTAATGTCTTCATCTTTGTAAAGAAACCTCATTGCTTAACTGGCTACTCTCTTCTGTCTCAAACGACGACATCACTTCCTGTCGGCCACGTAACTTCAGTTGATTGCAATTCACAACCTCACCACTAGATGCTGCTAAAAATTACACACTGCACCTTTAAATATTGCTATTTAGGTTTGTTGTATTTTTATTTCAGTGTTTTATTTATTATTTTATTTATTTTTATTTGTTGATGATTTCAGTGCTTCAACTTGAACTTATTTCAGTTTATTGTAGAGCTGCACGATTCTGGGTGAATCGTAATAAATAAAAATAGAGACCATGATTCTCCCGCGCTTCTGAACAGACATCTAAACAGAATAATGTGTAATTTACTAGAGGTTCTGACAAAATGTTTATTGCTGCAGTTTATTTAAAAAAAGTTAATTCATTTGAATGAAATATTTTTTTTTAAATGGTTTGAGTGAATGATTCAGTGACTCGCTCATAAATACTTGACTTGTTTAAACATTCGCTGTGATCGTGAGCTTTCATAGAGCCGAATCGCTGTCGTTTAAGAATAAGATCACGTGTGTGTTTGAATCCAGATCGCCATCTTTTCACCATCAATCGTGCAGCTCTAGTTTATTGCCAAGGCATCATTTCTAATTTCTATTTTATTTTTTTCAGCTCTATTTCACAGAGCAGAAACATCTCTAGTAGTTGTAATGCTAATCTGTGTGTTCCAGGCCATGTTAGGCGGCGAGTCGATGGGTAAGTCGGCGTGTCACATGACCACGGCGAGCGGCGGTGAGGGCCCGGATCAGCCGGTGGACCCCGTGGCCAACAGCTCCACCTGGATGAGCTTCCCGCCCAGCATCGCCAGCCTCCTGCAGAACGAGCCCATGATGGAGAGCGGCTCGAGCCCGGCGTCCGCGGTGCTGGACGACCTGGAGGTGCTGAACTCCATCGACGACGACCGCTTCATGTCCATCTTCACCAGCAGCCACACGGGCTTCCTCTCCGGACACCCCACCTAAACCAGCGGCCACCGTAAACTCTTGCTCGGGCCGAGGCGAAGGAGTTACTCTGAAGACCAACGAACGCTCTGTCCTGAAACACACCGTCTCTGAAGAACCCTTTCAAACACAATACATACGAGATTATATTGGGTGGCGGTTTTGGATCAGATGTGTGTCGTGTGTATAGTGAGGTAGAATAAACCTCGTCTCTATGAACACAGTGCCTTATTAAGCCTATCACAGTGCGAATTACAGCCTCATCAAGCAGCTCAGCCTATCACAGCGCGAATTACAGCCTCATCAAGCAGCTCAGCCTATCACAGCACAGAATTACAGCCTCATCAAGCAGCTCAGCCTACCACAGCGTGAATTTCAGCCTCATCAAGCAGCTCAGCCTATCACAGCGCGAATTACAGCCTCATCAAGCAGCTCAGCCTATCACAGCGTGAATTTCAGCCTCATCAAGCAGCTCAGCCTATCACAGCGCGAATTACAGCCTCATCAAGCAGCTCAGCCTATCACAGCGCGAATTACAGCCACATCAAGCAGCTCAGCCTATCACAGCACAGAATTACAGCCTCATCAAGCAGCTCAGCCTATCACAGTGCGAATTACAGCCTCATCAAGCAGCTCAGCCTATCACAGCACAGAATTACAGCCTCATCAAGCAGCTCAGCCTATCACAGCACAGAGTTACAGCCTCATCAAGCAGCTCAGCCTACCACAGTGCGAATTACAGCCTCATCAAGCAGCTCAGCCTATCACAGCACAGAATTACAGCCTCATCAAGCAGCTCAGCCTATCACAGCACAGAATTACAGCCTCATCAAGCAGCTCAGCCTATCACAGCACAGAATTACAGCCTCATCAAGCAGCTCAGCCTACCACAGTGCGAATTACAGCCTCATCAAGCAGCTCAGCCTATCACAGCACAGAATTACAGCCTCATCAAGCAGCTCAGCCTATCACAGTGCGAATTACAGCCTCATCAAGCAGCTCAGCCTATCACAGCACAGAATTACAGCCTCATCAAGCAGCTCAGCCTATCACAGCACAGAGTTACAGCCTCATCAAGCAGCTCAGCCTACCACAGCACAGAATTACAGCCTCATCAAGCAGCTCAGCCTACCACAGCGTGAATTTCAGCCTCATCAAGCAGCTCAGCCTATCACAGCGCGAATTACAGCCTCATCAAGCAGCTCAGCCTATCACAGCGTGAATTTCAGCCTCATCAAGCAGCTCAGCCTACCACAGTGCGAATTACAGCCTCATCAAGCAGCTCAGCCAATCACAGCACAGAATTACAGCCTCATCAAGCAGCTCAGCCTACCACAGTGCGAATTACAGCCTCATCAAGCAGCTCAGCCTATCACAGCACAGAATTACAGCCTCATCAAGCAGCTCAGCCTATCACAGTGCGAATTACAGCCTCATCAAGCAGCTCAGCCTATCACAGCACAGAATTACAGCCTCATCAAGCAGCTCAGCCTATCACAGCACAGAGTTACAGCCTCATCAAGCAGCTCAGCCTATCACAGCACAGAATTACAGCCTCATCAAGCAGCTCAGCCTACCACAGCGTGAATTTCAGCCTCATCAAGCAGCTCAGCCTATCACAGCGCGAATTACAGCCTCATCAAGCAGCTCAGCCTATCACAGCGTGAATTTCAGCCTCATCAAGCAGCTCAGCCTATCACAGCGCGAATTACAGCCACATCAAGCAGCTCAGCCTATCACAGCACAGAATTACAGCCTCATCAAGCAGCTCAGCCTATCACAGTGCGAATTACAGCCTCATCAAGCAGCTCAGCCTATCACAGCACAGAATTACAGCCTCATCAAGCAGCTCAGCCTATCACAGCACAGAATTACAGCCTCATCAAGCAGCTCAGCCTATCACAGCACAGAATTACAGCCTCATCAAGCAGCTCAGCCTATCACAGCACAGAATTACAGCCTCATCAAGCAGCTCAGCCTATCACAGTGCGAATTACAGCCTCATCAAGCAGCTCAGCCTATCACAGCACAGAATTACAGCCTCATCAAGCAGCTCAGCCTATCACAGCACAGAGTTACAGCCTCATCAAGCAGCTCAGCCTATCACAGCACAGAGTTACAGCCTCATCAAGCAGCTCAGCCTATCACAGTGCGAATTACAGCCTCATCAAGCAGCTCAGCCTATCACAGCACAGAATTACAGCCTCATCAAGCAGCTCAGCCTATCACAGCGTGAATTACAGCCTCATCAAGCAGCTCAGCCTATCACAGCACAGAATTACAGCCTCATCAAGCAGCTCAGCCTATCACAGCACAGAATTACAGCCTCATCAAGCAGCTCAGCCTACCACAGTGCGAATTACAGCCTCATCAAGCAGCTCAGCCAATCACAGCACAGAGTTACAGCCTCATCAAGCAGCTCAGCCTATCACAGCGGGAATTTTAGCCTCATCAAGCAGCTCAGCCAATCACAGCACAGAGTTACAGCCTCATCAAGCAGCTCAGCCAATCACAGCACAGAGTTACAGCCTCATCAAGCAGCTCAGCCAATCACAGCACAGAGTTACAGCCTCATCAAGCAGCTCAGCCTATCACGGAGCAGGATTACAGCCTCAAGTAGCTCAGCCAGTCACAGCCTTAGAAACATGGAGCTTTAGTTACAGTTACACGGCCTTACAGAGAATCTATGATTTCAGTGATGCAAAATATATTATCATTGTACAGTAGAATGTGCTTTAACAATAAGGATGATGACACGTTATCTTTTAAGGAATGTCACAGAATTGTCTTCCTTGTTTTACTGTTGTGCAGCTTTGTTTGCCTTTTTTTTTTTTTTTTTTTCAATTTTGGATCATAAAAACAGCTTTTCTGAAAAAAAACTTTATAAAAACCTTATTCTTGTAAAAATGTTAATAAATGATTAAATCGTTAAAGTTCTATGAATTGATTAGACAAGATTTTTTAATTATTACAATTTTATTAAATCATTAAAACATAATCCAGAAACATTAAAACGGAAAATACATAAGGGCCTAAACGTGTCGTTTTTGTTAAACTGTATTTTTAAAATTGTGTAAGTTTCATAAATTCAGTTTTTGAATAACTAGAATTTAATTTAACCATCAAAACAAAATCCAGCATTTCCACACACAAAAAAATAAACAAATAAAGTGGATTTCATAAGGCCCTAAAATTTTAATTTCAATTAATTGGCATGTTTTTTTGAGCACTAAAATTTAAATTTCAGAGCACTAAAGAGAATCCCACGGTCCGGTTCACAGATATCCAAACACATACATTTTATAGTTTATATTTGATGTTTAAATAAAACTGCACTATTTTATTTGCCGCCGTTCCAATCATGAAGTTAAAGGTATTAGATATTGATTTACAGTATATGGACGATTTACAGCGCTTCAGTTTCTGCGCATGCGTCCTGGTTACAAACGTTACGCTGTTAAATCTGACAATATTTGCCTGTTACTGCAGAGAGTCGCTGGCATTCGTCAGCACATGTACAGCTTCCAGTCATTTATCCTGTATATACTGAAGCTGTACCAAGCAATAATCCTCTGTTCTGCCTGTATGATTACCTGTATTATTCAGTAGCGTGTTCATGCAATGTTTCTGTGGCCTTCCTGCAGGTGTGTACAAACTCAATGCTTTTGTACTATTACATGAGCTGTAATAAATGCAAACAACTGCAGATTGTGTTACTGACTTCACTGAGACACGGTTGAGAACATAGACATAATAAATACATAGACCCCCTATTGGCTGCGGGAGCGTACGTCAACGGCGCCGCCATATTAAGGAGGGCAGCTTGCCCATACCTCTCATTATGGGAATTGAGAAAATGGCTGTTTCGTGCGCTGCTTGGGGCTGAACAAGTCGCCACACAATTGAAAACAGGTCTCGGGGAATTACCTTTCACAAACAAGACTGAACAGTTTTTTCTGGTTGTATTTGGTAATTATATAATTAGTAATAGTAACGTACACCACGTGCAAACCACTGAAATCGGCTGATAAATGTAAACGTTATTATTGTTTTTATCCAGTAAAACCGCAGCTCACCCGTTTACTTGCATTTGTTCACAGCGCAGTCTTGCCCTCCGCAAAATGGCGGACACGTTGACGTATCACAGCAACGCTCCAAAGCGGCCAATAGTGCGTCTATGTATTTATTATGTGTATGGTTGAAAATGTCCTGGTTGTTTATGTGGCACAAATGAACCGAATCTCGTTGAATAGAATCAGATTCACTGTCATTTAGGAATTAACTCTTTTTTAAATGAATCACTTGAATGAATGATTCAATGACTCACTCAAAGACTTCACTCGTTTCATTACTGGATGAATCTGTTTTTGTTTTTAATTTTTAACAAATTTCTTGAATGAATGATTCAATGACTCGCTCATAAATACTTGTTTGAATGTTCTGAATGTTTGCTCTGATCGGACTTATCAAATTAATTTGAATCGAGATTGTGATCTTCTGTTAACCATTAATCGTGCAGCTCTTGTTAATTGCCAAGGCATCATTTCTAATTCTCATTTAGTTTAAGTTTTTCATCTTAAATCTTAAAGTATGCTTTTGTACTATTACACAAGCTGTAATAAATGCAAACAACTGCAGAATGTGCGTTTGTAAAGACAATTGTGAATATCCTTCTTGTTTATTTGGCACAAGAACAAATGAACCGAACGAACGTTGAACACACAAAAAAAGCGTTTAAATGGAAAAACACAAATCAAAGCCCTTTTGGCATCATTATTACTGTCATTTCCAACGTAACGAAACAGAAATTGGCAACGTTTCTAGAACTAACGAGTGTTTGGTCAGGTGACCTCCAGATTGGTGACTTTATCGATGATGTGTGACCGGCGAGGGACGCTCTCCAGGTCGAACATGCTCTCGTAGATGGTGGGGCAGATCTTCCAGCGGTTGTTGCGGTAGATGCCCAGATACGTGTAGACGTCGGGCTTGTAGTAGAGCACGCACTTTACGCCGGCCGCGCGGATAGTGGCGTCCAAACGCATCACCTGCTCCTCGTCCGTGAAGTTCTGGTTGTAAACGCAGATGACGTGCCTGGAGTCGGAGCGCGGGTCGCGCGGGCTAGCCTTAGCGGAGGCGATCCTGCCGTCCAGCGCGGCTCTAGCGATGCTCTCCCAGGCGCGGTCCACCTTGAAGCCCGTGTCCAGATGCATTAGCCACTTCCCGTACAGGACGCTGTGGTTTAGCGCTAGCTCTCGTATGGTGTGGTAGGTGACGCTACGTCCGCTGGCTAGCAGCGTCTCCCAGCTGTCCTGAAGCCCGTCCACGTCTCCGGTGCCCTCGCAGTAGTGCGGGCCGCGCACCGCGATCCAGCCCACCGGCCTCTCGCCCTCGCCGGCTGCGTGGCGGCTCACCTGCGACGGCCGGTTCGACTCTAGCCAGCCGCTGAACTCCGCACGGGGCGTCTTGCGCGCGTCGAAGATGATCCAGGGGTCCATGTCGGCGGCCATGGACTCGGCCGCGTAATCCTCGGCGGAGAGTTGCTCGGAGCGGCCGGCCTCGTCCTCCGCCATGCTGTCCAAACAATGAAAACGTTATTATTTAAGTTATTATACGTCCCCTTGTAATAAATTGTATCCCTTAAACTCATCTGACATATTTAAGTGTATTTTTCTTCAATAAAAATTTTTCATGCCTTGAAATATCTTGAATGTAACTCGACACCCTTGCCTCATTTAGTATACATGGTTCTATGAATATGCAAATTAGCCCCGCCTCCACGCACTCACAAACCCAAGTATCTGCGTTTTAATATGTATTAAAGGTGTACAGTGTTTCTCTGTTTGGTTTTATGTCAATGTTCCTAAGAACGTTTTGCTAACGTTATCTTTAAGTTATGACGTTATTATTAAAAAAATTCTTGGTTATACGTATGAATGTTGAGAAAGCATTAACGTCCCCTGTATTCAAATATTTTATCACTTAAAACTCATCTTTGATCACTAAAATTACATATTTAAGCGTTTTTTCTTTGAATAAAAATTCTTTATGCCTTGAAATAACAGGACTGTAACTCGACACTTGCCTCATTTAGTATACGCGGTTCGTATATGAATATGCAAATGAGCCCCGCCTCCACTATTGTATTCAATCTTCACAATGTTTCTCTGTCTGGTTTTGTGCCAATGTTCCTAAGAACGTTTTGTTAATGTTACCTTTAAGTTATGAAAACGTTATTAAGTCCCCATTAGTCAATAATTGTATTCCTTAAAATCACCAAAACATACATATTTAAACGTTTTTCCTTAAAAGTCTTTACACGATCACACGTTAATCTGATTGGTTACTGTCTTTGGTTCACTGCACTTTTAAGCAGAAAATACTCAGCAATGCTGTCGACTTATGAACTTACACAGGCTTTGTTGAAGCATATTAAAAACACCACATAGACACATAAACACAACATTAAACGCTGGATTTACACCACTGGGGGACTTTAAAGAGATTTCTTTAAGGGAATATACAATTCTGCCAACATTATGGGAACGTTACTTGTCAATGTTCTCTGAACCATCAGTAACACCGTTTCAAAAACGTTAGATGAACGTCAATCTAAAGCTTGTTTTTGTGCCAACGGTTTGATATACACACACACACACACCTAAATATAATCAAACAGACAAATGGTATAATACGACGACAAACGTATTAAAATTATTAGGTCTATATTTGGGTTTGTGATTAAAGGTGCAGTAAGCGATTTTCCAAAGAAATCACCAAAAACAAACACTACCCCTGGACACGCCCCCGACTGCTGATTGGCTGCAAGTGTGTTGTGCTGCTTGTTCATCAGTGTTTCTCAGAAACCGCTTACTGCGCCTTTAAATATGCGATTTTGTATCATGTCAGATAAACTTTCGCTGAACTATGACTAACGTTCTGGCAATGTTAATGTAACGTTAATAGAACGTTTATTTAAAAGTTATATGGGGTCAGTTGCATAAAATTAGTCTTTAACACTGTTTTAAGATCTAGCCTGACCAACTAGCAGTTATTAAGGGGGTAATTTGTCCTATTTTTTGGATTTAAGTTAGACTAATCTAACTTTTTATGTAACTGGATTAAAGTTTTAAAGAAAACAAGTTGATGTCTAACTTGTAAGACTAGTCTAACCGGCCACTAGTCTTTAATAACGGTTTCAAAACATTAGCAAAAAATGTTATTTATATCGTTCATGGAAGTTTTTTCTGAGACATTTTAGTTGGACGTTCATCTAATGGTTTTAAATGTTAGCTTACTTGTTTCAGAACGTTTAAAAGTAACATTCCCATAATGACACAATTGAACTTTCCTTTGATGTTTCCTCTAACGTTCACATAACCCAGAAAACGCTGTGAACTTTCTGAAAACATTCAGACCTGATAACTTAAAGGGAACATTAGGCAAAACGCTTTTGTTGGTGTTTTTTGCGTCTGTAACATCAGATCTTCACCGTTCATCATAAGGCATGATGCAAAATCGCATATTTAATCGCAAAACCCAGTATCATCACTTTTTAATATGTTAAATGTATTAAAAGTGTAAAATTCTCACTCAGTAGTGTGTTTTTCTAGCAAAACTCTGCTGAGTCACTGCGGCTCTCATCCGCTTTCCGCCTCAACACTTCCGGCTTCCGCTTAGTCTTCTTCTTCTTCTTTGTTTTATCACGGTTGGTTCCGTTAGCGCATTTCCGCCACCAAATGTAATGGCGCGCTGGTGTAGAAGAGAAACAATAATACATCACATATAATTAAAAACTATATACCTCTATCTATATTCTCTCATACAATTTTATTTTAAAGTCGTTTCGGTTTCCACCTCGACTTCGGAACTTTATTTAAAACACCCGGAAGCACAAAAAACGAACCGTAAAGCAGCGAGAACTCGTGCAGCCGGAAATCACGGAAAAAAACCACCGTAAAATGACGATAAAAATCGCAGAAACGCACGGACGGCGATCAGTGATGGTGCTTTAATCGCTTTAGCGACGGATCTGTGCGAATCTAACGAGTTTATCCTTCATATTCCTTGAGTTTGGCCACAGACTGACGGAACCGAGCCAGAGCCGCTGCCGGGCCGTTTCTGCGCAGAGATGCCGAGCAAAAAGAAGAAATATAACGCCAGATTCCCTCCGGTGAGACCCAACACACACTCATCACACACACACACACGAGTTTAAAGACATTTAACAGAGACTTTACGCGTTTAATGAGGAAATACGAGAAAGGAAAAGCGCTTTCAGTCCGGTTAGCCGCTAGCTCGCTAAAGCGACAGGGTTTGGTTTTAATCTGGTTTAATCTGGTTTAATCTGGTTTAATCCAATACAATCGATCAGTTGATGGTGTTGATACAAATGTACTCAAACCGAGTCTTTCAGTGAGGTTTATTGTATAGATTTGAGCTTCAGAGGGGTTAGCATGCATGCTAGCTAACCTCCCTCTTTCTCCTCCTCCTGTGTGTGTGTGTGTGTGTGTGTGTGTGTGTGTGTGTGTGTGTGTTCTTGATCCAGTCTCGTGTGTTTATCGGGCTTTAAAAGTGTTCTGAAGATCCTAGTTAGTGTGAAAATATATGTATTATTAATCAGATTCAGCTGCTCCGGTTTACACTGCGGTCACACTTGAGTCAATCAGACTGATTTCTGGACCGGTGGTTGTTTTGTGATTGTATGACAGATGAACTCTAAACAGGCTTTTGTTGACATCTGAATGAAGACAGCTTTTATTTGCATCTCATGCATGACTGGTTTCTGGCTTACATGTTTCACTTCTCATGTGGAGATGATGCTCCGCTTCACTGATGACTGTAGAAGTGCAGGTCTGGAGTGTGTGTGTGTGTGTGTGTGAGTGTGTGTGTGTGTGTGTGTGTGTGTTGACTGTAGAAGTGCAGGTCTGCAGTGGGTGTGTGTGTGTGTGTTGACTGTAGAAGTGCAGGTCTGCAGTGTGAGTGTGTGTGTGTGTGTGAGAGTGTGTGTGTGAGAGTGTGTGTGTGTGTGTTGACTGTAGAAGTGCAGGTCTGCAGTGTGAGTGAGTGTGTGTGTGTGAGAGTGTGTGTGTGTGTGTTGACTGTAGAAGTGCAGGTCTGCAGTGTGTGTGTGTGTGTGTGTTGTCTGTAGAAGGGCAGGTCTGCAGTGTGAGTGAGTGTGTGTGTGTGAGTGTGTGTGTGAGTGAGTGTGTGAGTGTGTGTGTGTGAGTGTGTGTGTGTGTGAGTGAGTGTGTGTGTGTGAGTGTGTGTGTGTGAGAGTGTGTGTGTGTGTGTGTGGACTGTAGAAGTGCAGGTCTGCAGTGTGAGTGTGTGTGTGTGTGTGTGTGGACTGTAGAAGTGCAGGTGTGTGTGTGTGTGTGTGTGTGTGTGTGTGTGTGTGTGTGAGTGTGTGTGTGTGTGTGTTGACTGTAGAAGTGCAGGTCTGCAGTGTGAGTGTGTGTGTGTGTGTGTGTGTGTGGACTGTAGAAGTGCAGGTCTGCAGTGTGAGTGTGTGTGTGTGTGTGTGTGTGTGTGTGTGTGTGAGAGTGTGTGTGTGTGTGTGTGTTAACTGTAGAAGTGCAGGTCTGCTGTGTGTGTGTGTGTGTGTGTGTGAGAGTGTGTGTGTGTGTGTGTGTTGACTGTAGAAGTGCAGGTCTGCAGTGTGTGTGTGTGTGTGTTGTCTGTAGAAGTGCAGGTCTGCAGTGTGTGTGTGTGTGTGTTGTCTGTAGAAGGGCAGGTCTGCAGTGTGAGTGAGTGAGTGTGAGTGAGTGAGTGTGAGTGAGTGAGTGTGAGTGAGTGAGTGTGAGTGAGTGTGTGTGAGTGTGTGAGTGTGTGTGTGTGAGAGTGTGTGAGAGTGTGTGTGTGTGTGTGTGGACTGTAGAAGTGCAGGTCTGCAGTGTGAGTGTGTGTGTGTGTTGACTGTAGAAGTGCAGGTGTGTGTGTGTGTGTGTGTGTTGACTGTAGAAGTGCAGGTCTGCAGTGTGAGTGTGTGTGAGTGTGTGTGTGTGTGGACTGTAGAAGTGCAGGTCTGCAGTGTGAGTGTGTGTGAGTGTGTGTGAGTGTGTGTGAGTGTGTGTGTGTGTGTGTGTGGACTGTAGAAGTGCAGGTCTGCAGTGTGAGTGTGTGTGTGTGTGTGTGTGTTGACTGTAGAAGTGCAGGTCTGCAGTGTGAGTGTGTGTTTTGTGTTGCAGGCCAGGATTAAGAAGATCATGCAGACGGATGAGGAAATCGGGAAAGTGGCGGCCGCAGTGCCGGTCATCATCTGTATCCTTCAGCGCCGCCGAGGCTCCGCGTGCCACATCTCATCCAATAACATTTCAGTGTTTCTTGTGTTGCATTCGATCATTTTGCATAGATTTCAAATTCACTACATATTTTCTCCACTTCAGTAACTCTTATATACAGCAACATTTACAGTTCTGTTCACATCTCTGATCTGCAGGCTTTACCGAGGGCTTCATTCATATCATTCAACCTGATTTATAACGTTATTCCTAAAAACACGGAGAAATGTGTGTTTCCGTCTGTTGATTTGATCAATGTAGTTTTATTCCTTTTTATATTCTGATGTTTTTTACAGAAGAATTTGTCTATATAGAATTAGCCTGATTATAGAATTTTTTATTCCTAAAATGTTTGTTTTCTTTATTCTTTTTGTGTTTGGAAGTGCAGAAATATGATCTGTCTGATTGTTATTTGATCACATCATATTTGCGCTAAACATCCAAAATACCCATTTAAGAGTGTTTTATTGCACTTTATCTATTTGCATCTTCAGGAGCTGCTATAAACATCTTCTGTTTTCTCAACACAACACCATCTCTGCTTCAGAGGAACTCGCATACACCGACTTATACAGTTTTATTCATATCTATATTCTGTAGGTTTTTACCGAGAGGTTTGTTGAAATATCATGCATTTTTTAAATTATTAATATATATAAATTGACATTTTTAAAAAGGTTGCTCCTGTAAAAATTTTAGGATTTTTATCATAACTTAAATTGAAATATTCTATATAATTGTTATTATTACTATTGTTGTTATTGTTATACATGTATGCATTTGTATGTATTTTTTGGACGATTGTTAAATTATTGTAAACAATGTATTTTAATTATTTATTAATAGTGTTGCTGCTGATATGGCGTTAAATCCTAGATATAGTAAAATAAATTTCATTCCTAGAATTTTTTTTTTTTTTCAGTGCATAAATCTGAGCGGTTTGATTGTGTGTAAGTTGTGATATGATCCGTTTCCTTGACTGACGTGAGCTCGCGCGCTCGAGCTGTTCCTGGAGTCCCTGCTGACCAAAGCCTGCCACGTCACCCAGTCACGCAACGCCAAAACCATGACCACGTCACACCTGTACGTCACGCACATCACATGCCTCCCCCTGTCGAGCACGCGCCTCATTTGCCAACGCGTCCGTGTGTGTGTGTGTGTGTGCGCAGGAAGCAGTGCATTGAGCTGGAGCAGCAGTTTGACTTCCTGAAGGATCTGGTGGCGTCGGTGCCGGACATGCAGGGAGACGGAGACGAGAACCACACGGACACCGCGGACAAGCTCCCGCGCAGGTCAGGTGCACTCGCCAGCAGCGGTAGCAGCTCAGGTCTCATGGACACGCAGACGCGATAATACAGTCTGTAATATACGTTTTTAAACCCAGACAATTCATTTGTTGAGCGCAATTTGTAAAGGAAGGCCACACGCCTGCGCACATATATATTCCAACATGCATGTCTATAGAGCAAACACTTAATACGCATGCCGTCAGCGCTTCGCAGGTTTTGAAGTTTACGTGGAGATTACGTTTTTCACTTTTTTTTTCTTTTCTTTTTTTTTTTACTGTTTCAAGGTTTGCGTTCTCGAGCTCCCAACACTTGTTGTGCAAATGAGCGTCCAGAACAGATCAATAATGATTTAAATGCGTTCGATTTTAGATAAGTCAAAATGCTCCGAGTGATTTTAGTGTTCGAGCTGAGAGGATCTGCAGTGAAATAGAAGAGAGTTCTGCTGAAAACAAGCACATTGCTATAAGACTACACATTTACAGTTCTGTTTATTGCATGAACACAGACTGAATCTTGTTGCATGTAATAATACCCAGTGTTGCATTGCAAGCAGTGTGAGTTATGTAATCAGATTACTTATTCAAGTAGCGAGTAAAGCACTGCATTACTTTTAAATTTACATCAAAATATCTCCGTTACTTGTAACTTTCTTCTCCTGCATCGCATTCTTCCAAAAACAAGACTTTTTTGTTATTGAAAAGAAAACGGATCATATCAAACCTAACATTACATTCTTTAGAGTTACCGTAACCCGCTCCTGAAGTGTGTGTTCTGACCCGCTCCTGAAGTGTGTGTTCTGACCCGCTCCTGAAGTGTGTGTTCTGACCCGCTCCTGAAGTGTGTGTTCTGACCCGCTCCTGAAGTGTGTGTTCTGACCCGCTCCTGAAGTGTGTGTTCTGACCCGCTCCTGAAGTGTGTGTTCTGACCCGCTCCTGAAGTGTGTGTTCTGACCCGCTCCTGAAGTGTGTGTTCTGACCCGCTCCTGAAGTGTGTGTTCTGACCCGCTCCTGAAGTGTGTGTTCTGACCCGCTCCTGAAGTGTGTTCTGACCCAGTGCGTGTTCTGACCCCCTTCCTGAAGTGTGTGTTCTGACCCGCTCCTGAAGTGTGTTCTGACCCAGTGCGTGTTCTGACCCCCTTCCTGAAATGTGTGTTCTGACCCGCTCCTGAAATGTGTGTTCTGACCCGCTCCTGAAGTGTGTGTTCTGACCCGCTCCTGAAGTGTGTGTTCTGACCCGCTCCTGAAGTGTGTGTTCTGACCCGCTCCTGAAGTGTGTGTTCTGACCCGCTCCTGAAGTGTGTGTTCTGACCCGCTCCTGAAGTGTGTGTTCTGACCCGCTCCTGAAGTGTGTGTTCTGACCCGCTCCTGAAGTGTGTGTTCTGACCCGCTCCTGAAGTGTGTGTTCTGACCCAGTGCGTGTTCTGACCCCCTTCCTGAAGTGTGTGTTCTGACCCGCTCCTGAAGTGTGTGTTCTGACCCGCTCCTGAAGTGTGTGTTCTGACCCGCTCCTGAAGTGTGTGTTCTGACCCGCTCCTGAAGTGTGTGTTCTGACCCGCTCCTGAAGTGTGTGTTCTGACCCGCTCCTGAAGTGTGTGTTCTGACCCGCTCCTGAAGTGTGTGTTCTGACCCGCTCCTGAAGTGTGTGTTCTGACCCGCTCCTGAAGTGTGTTCTGACCCAGTGCGTGTTCTGACCCCCTTCCTGAAGTGTGTGTTCTGACCCGCTCCTGAAGTGTGTGTTCTGACCCGCTCCTGAAGTGTGTGTTCTGACCCGCTCCTGAAGTGTGTGTTCTGACCCGCTCCTGAAGTGTGTGTTCTGACCCGCTCCTGAAGTGTGTGTTCTGACCCGCTCCTGAAGTGTGTGTTCTGACCCGCTCCTGAAGTGTGTGTTCTGACCCGCTCCTGAAGTGTGTGTTCTGACCCGCTCCTGAAGTGTGTGTTCTGACCCGCTCCTGAAGTGTGTGTTCTGACCCGCTCCTGAAGTGTGTGTTCTGACCCGCTCCTGAAGTGTGTTCTGACCCAGTGCGTGTTCTGACCCCCTTCCTGAAGTGTGTGTTCTGACCCGCTCCTGAAGTGTGTGTTCTGACCCGCTCCTGAAGTGTGTGTTCTGACCCGCTCCTGAAGTGTGTGTTCTGACCCGCTCCTGAAGTGTGTTCTGACCCAGTGCGTGTTCTGACCCCCTTCCTGAAGTGTGTGTTCTGACCCGCTCCTGAAGTGTGTGTTCTGACCCGCTCCTGAAGTGTGTGTTCTGACCCGCTCCTGAAGTGTGTTCTGACCCAGTGCGTGTTCTGACCCCCTTCCTGAAATGTGTGTTCTGACCCGCTCCTGAAGTGTGTTCTGACCCTCTCCTGAACTGTGTTCTGACCCGCTCCTGAAGTGTGTTCTGACCCAGTGCGTGTTCTGACCCCCTTCCTGAAATGTGTGTTCTGACCCGCTCCTGAAGTGTGTTCTGACCCAGTGCGTGTTCTGACCCGCTCCTGAAGTGTGTGTTCTGACCCAGTGCGTGTTCTGACCCGCTCCTGAAGTGTGTGTTCTGACCCGCTCCTGAAGTGTGTGTTCTGACCCGCTCCTGAAGTGTGTGTTCTGACCCGCTCCTGAAGTGTGTGTTCTGACCCGCTCCTGAAGTGTGTGTTCTGACCCAGTGCGTGTTCTGACCCAGTGCGTGTTCTGACCCAGTGCGTGTTCTGACCCAGTGCGTGTTCTGACCCAGTGCGTGTTCTGACCCAGTGCGTGTTCTGACCCGCTCCTGAAGTGTGTGTTCTGACCCGCTCCTGAAGTGTGTGTTCTGACCCGCTCCTGAAGTGTGTGTTCTGACCCAGTGCGTGTTCTGACCCGGTCCTGAAGTGTGTTCTGACCCAGTGCGTGTTCTGACCCGGTCCTGAAGTGTGTGTTCTGACCCGCTCCTGAAGTGTGTGTTCTGACCCGCTCCTGAAGTGTGTGTTCTGACCCGCTCCTGAAGTGTGTGTTCTGACCCGCTCCTGAAGTGTGTGTTCTGACCCGCTCCTGAAGTGTGTGTTCTTACCCAGTGTGTGTTCTGACCCGCTCCTGAAGTGTGTGTTCTTACCCAGTGTGTGTTCTGACCCGCTCCTGAAGTGTGTGTTCTGACCCGCTCCTGAAGTGTGTGTTCTGACCCGCTCCTGAAGTGTGTGTTCTGACCCACTCCTGAAGTGTGTATTCTGACCCAGTGTGTGTTCTGACCCGCTCCTGAAGTGTGTTCTGACCCAGTGCGTGTTCTGACCCGCTCCTGAAGTGTGTGTTCTAACCCTTTCCTGAAATGTGTGTTCTGACCCAGTGTGTGTTCTGACCCGCTCCTGAAGTGTGTGTTCTAACCCAGTGTGTGTTCTGACCCTTTCCTGAAATGTGTGTTCTAACCCAGTGTGTGTTCTGACCCGCTCCTGAAGTGTGTGTTCTGACCCTTTCCTGAAATGTGTGTTCTGACCCAGTGTGTTCTGACCCGCTCCTGAAGTGTGTGTTCTGACCCAGTGTGTCTTCTGATCCTTTCCTGAAGTGTGTGTTCTGACCCAGTGTGTGTTCTGACCCTTTCCTGAAATGTGTGTTCTAACCCAGTGTGTGTTCTGACCCGCTCCTGAAGTGTGTGTTCTGACCCTTTCCTGAAATGTGTGTTCTGACCCTTTCCTGAAGTGTGTGTTCTGACCCAGTGTGTGTTCTGACCCAGTGTGTGTTCTGACCCAGTGTGTGTTCTGACCCAGTGTGTGTTCTGACCCAGTGTGTGTTCTGACCCGCTCCTGAAGTGTGATCTGACCCGCTGCGTGTTCTGACCCGCTCCTGAAGTGTGTGTTCTGCCCCAGTGCGTGTTCTGACCCGCTCCTGAAGTGTGTGTTCTGACCCAGTGCGTGTTCTGACCCGCTCCTGAAGTGTGTTCTGACCCAGTGCGTGTTCTGACCCGCTCCTGAAGTGTGTGTTCTGACCCAGTGCGTGTTCTGACCCGCTCCTGAAGTGTGTGTTCTGACCCGCTCCTGAAGTGTGTGTTCTGACCCGCTCCTGAAGTGTGTGTTCTGACCCGCTCCTGAAGTGTGTGTTCTGACCCGCTCCTGAAGTGTGTTCTTACCCAGTGTGTGTTCTGACCCGGTCCTGAAGTGTGTGTTCTGACCCGGTCCTGAAGTGTGTGTTCTGACCCGGTCCTGAAGTGTGTGTTCTGACCCGGTCCTGAAGTGTGTGTTCTGACCCGGTCCTGAAGTGTGTATTCTGACCCGGTCCTGAAGTGTGTGTTCTGACCCAGTGCGTCTTCTGACCCAGTGCGTGTTCTGACCCAGTGCGTGTTCTGACCCACTCCTGAAGTGTGATCTGACCCGCTCCTGAAGTGTGTGTTCTGACCCAGTGCGTGTTCTGACCCGCTCCTGAAGTGTGTGTTCTGACCCAGTGCGTGTTCTGACCCGCTCCTGAAGTGTGTGTTCTGACCCAGTGCGTGTTCTGACCCGCTCCTGAAGTGTGTGTTCTGACCCAGTGCGTGTTTTGACCCGCTCCTGAAGTGTGTGTTCTGACCCAGTGCGTGTTCTGACCCGCTCCTGAAGTGTGTGTTCTGACCCGCTCCTGAAGTGTGTGTTCTGACCCGCTCCTGAAGTGTGTGTTCTGACCCGCTCCTGAAGTGTGTGTTCTGACCCGCTCCTGAAGTGTGTGTTCTGACCCGCTCCTGAAGTGTGTTCTTACCCAGTGTGTGTTCTGACCCGCTCCTGAAGTGTGTGTTCTGACCCACTCCTGAAGTGTGTATTCTGACCCAGTGTGTGTTCTGACCCGCTCCTGAAGTGTGTGTTCTGACCCGGTCCTGAAGTGTGTTCTTACCCAGTGTGTATTCTGACCCGCTCCTGAAGTGTGTGTTCTGACCCACTCCTGAAGTGTTTGTTCTGACCCAGTGTGTGTTCTGACCCGCTCCTTAAGTGTGTTCTGACCCAGTGCGTGTTCTGACCCGCTCCTGAAGTGTGTTCTGACCCAGTGCGTGTTCTGACCCGCTCCTGAAGTGTGTGTTCTGACCCAGTGCGTGTTCTGACCCTTTCCTGAAATGTGTGTTCTAACCCAGTGTGTGTTCTGACCCGCTCCTTAAGTGTGTTCTGACCCAGTGCGTGTTCTGACCCGCTCCTGAAGTGTGTTCTGACCCAGTGCGTGTTCTGACCCGCTCCTGAAGTGTGTGTTCTGACCCATTGCGTGTTCTGACCCTTTCCTGAAATGTGTGTTCTAACCCAGTGTGTGTTCTGACCCGCTCCTGAAGTGTGTGTTCTGACCCTTTCCTGAAATGTGTGTTCTGACCCAGTGTGTGTTCTGACCCTTTCCTGAAGTGTGTGTTCTGACCCAGTGTGTGTTCTGACCCGCTCCTGAAGTGTGTGTTCTGACCCTTTCCTGAAATGTGTGTTCTGACCCTTTCCTGAAATGTGTGTTCTGACCCTTTCCTGAAATGTGTGTTCTGACCCTTTCCTGAAATGTGTGTTCTGACCCATTCCTGAAATGTGTGTTCTGACCCAGTGTGTGTTCTCCCTTTCCTGAAGTGTGTGTTCTGACCCGCTCCTGAAGTGTGTGTTCTAACCCAGTGTGTGTTCTGACCCGCTCCTGAAGTGTGTGTTCTGACCCTTTCCTGAAATGTGTGTTCTGACCCAGTGTGTGTTCTGACCCTTTCCTGAAATGTGTGTTCTAACCCAGTGTGTTCTGACCCGCTCCTGAAGTGTGTGTTCTGACCCTTTCCTGAAGTGTGTGTTCTGACCCAGTGTGTGTTCTGACCCGCTCCTGAAGTGTGTGTTCTAACCCAGTGTGTGTTCTGACCCGCTCCTGAAGTGTGTGTTCTGACCCTTTCCTGAAATGTGTGTTTTGACCCAGTGTGTGTTCTGACCCTTTCCTGAAATGTGTGTTCTGACCCAGTGTGTGTTCTGACCCTTTCCTGAAGTGTGTGTTCTGACCCAGTGTGTGTTCTGAGCCTTTCCTGAAGTGTGTGTTCTAACCCAGTGTGTGTTCTGACCCGCTCCTGAAGTGTGTGTTCTGACCCTTTCCTGAAATGTGTGTTCTGACCCAGTGTGTGTTCTGACCCGCTCCTGAAGTGTGTGTTCTGACCCGCTCCTGAAGTGTGTGTTCTGACCCGCTCCCGAAGTGTGTGTTCTGACCCAGTGCGTGTTCTGACCCAGTGCGTGTTCTGACCCAGTGCGTATTCTGACCCACTCCTGAAGTGTGATCTGACCCGCTCCTGAAGTGTGTGTTCTGACCCAGTGCGTGTTCTGACCCGCTCCTGAAGTGTGTCTTCTGACCCAGTGCGTGTTCTGACCCGCTCCTGAAGTGTGTGTTCTGACCCAGTGCGTGTTCTGACCCGCTCCTGAAGTGTGTCTTCTGACCCAGTGCGTGTTCTGACCCGCTCCTGAAGTGTGTGTTCTGACCCGCTCCTGAAGAGTGTGATCTGACCCGCTCCTGAAGTGTGTGTTCTGACCCAGTGCGTGTTCTGACCCGCTCCTGAAGTGTGCGTTCTGACCCAGTGCGTGTTCTCACCCGCTCCTGAAGTGTGCGTTCTGACCCAGTGCGTGTTCTGACCCTTTCTTGAAGTGTGTGTTCTGACCCAGTGCATGTTCTGACCCTTTCCTGAAATGTGTGTTCTGACCCAGTGTGTGTTCTGACCCGCTCCTGAAGTGTGTGTTCTGACCCGCTCCTGAAGTGTGTGTTCTGACCCAGTGTGTGTTCTGACCTGCTCCTGAAGTGTGTGTTCTGACCCGCTCCTGAAGTGTGTGTTCTGACCCGCTCCTGAAGTGTGTGTTCTGACCCGCTCCTGAAGTGTGTGTTCTGACCCACTCCTGAAGTGTGTATTCTGACCCAGTGCGTGTTCTGACCCGCTCCTGAAGTATGTGTTCTGACCCAGTGTTCGTTCTGACCCGCTCCTGAAGTGTGTGTTCTGTCTCAGAGGGCGTAAGATCGGCTCGGGCCGTAAGAACGGGGGAGCGGGAGCCAAGGGCAAAGACAAGAAACTCTCAGGCACAGAATCCGAGCAAGAGGTAAACCACTTCATGTACTGTCCCACAATGCACTGCTTTATTACATCTCTCAGATCCAGCCTCTAGGAGTTAAGGCCCATTCACACCAAGCACAATAACTATAAACATAACAATAAATATAACTATATATGCGTCCACACCAACGACCGTTAACTGTCTTTTTATTCTAAGCACACGCGCTGCGGTTTCAAAGTAACGCAAATGGATGACCTGCTGCTGCTTTACGTTACAAACAAATATCAAAAGAAAAACAGGAGCTATTGGGTACACGATATCCTTAAAAGACGAGAGGAGTTGAGAGAATCCGTCACTCTGATTAGAGAGTTATCGTCTTTTTCGAATGAATTAACAACAGTTTCAAGATATCCTGGACATCGTGAAAGAGGACATCGCCTAGTCAACGCCTTTATACAACGCCTTTATACAACGCCTTTATACAACGCCTAGTCAACGCCTTTATACAACGCCTTTATACAACGCCTTTATACAACGCCTTTATACAACGCCTAGTCAACGCCTTTATACAACGCCTTTATACAACGCCTTTATACAACGCCTAGTCAACGCCTTTATACAACGCCTTTATACAACGCCTTTATACAACGCCTTTATACAACACCTTTATACAACGCCTTTATACAACGCCTTTATACAGCGCCTTTATACAACGCCTTTATACAACGCCTTTATACAACGCCTTTATACAACGCCTTTATACAACGCCTTTATACAACGCCTTTATACAACGCCTTTATACAACGCCTAGTCCACGTCTCTATACAACGCCTTTATACAACGCCTTTATACAACGCCTAGTCAACGCCTTTATACAACGCCTTTATACAACGCCTAGTCAACGCCTTTATACAACGCCTTTATACAACGCCTTTATACAACGCCTTTATACAACACCTTTATACAACGCCTTTATACAACGCCTTTATACAACGCCTAGTCAACGCCTTTATACAACGCCTTTATACAACGCCTTTATACAACACCTTTATACAACGCCTTTATACAACGCCTTTATACAACGCCTTTATACAACGCCTTTATACAACGCCTTTATACAACGCCTAGTCCACGTCTCTATACAACGCCTTTATACAACGCCTTTATACAACGCCTTTATACAACGCCTAGTCCACGTCTCTATACAACGCCTTTATACAACGCCTTTATACAACACCTTTATACAACGCCTTTATACAACGCCTTTATACAACGCCTAGTCCACGTCTCTATACAACGCCTTTATACAACGCCTTTATACAACGCCTTTATACAACGCCTAGTCCACGTCTCTATACAACGCCTTTATACAACGCCTTTATACAACACCTTTATACAACGCCTTTATACAACGCCTTTATACAACGCCTAGTCAACGCCTATATACAACGCCTTTATACAACGCCTTTATACAACACCTTTATACAACGCCTTTATACAACGCCTTTATACAACGCCTTTATACAACGCCTTTATACAACGCCTAGTCCACGTCTCTATACAACGCCTTTATACAACGCCTTTATACAACACCTTTATACAACGCCTTTATACAACGCCTTTATACAACGCCTAGTCAACGCCTTTATACAACGCCTTTATACAACGCCTTTATACAACACCTTTATACAACGCCTTTATACAACGCCTTTATACAACGCCTTTATACAACGCCTTTATACAACGCCTAGTCCACGTCTCTATACAACGCCTTTATACAACGCCTTTATACAACGCCTTTATACAACGCCTTTATACAACGCCTTTATACAACGCCTTTATACAACGCCTTTATACAACGCCTTTATACAACGCCTTTATACAACGCCTTTATACAACGCCTTTATACAACGCCTAGTCCACGTCTCTATACAACGCCTTTATACAACGCCTTTATACAACGCCTAGTCAACGCCTGTATACAACGCCTTTATACAACGCCTTTATACAACGCCTTTATACAACACCTTTATACAACGCCTTTATACAACGCCTTTATACAACGCCTTTATACAACGCCTTTATACAACGCCTTTATACAACGCCTTTATACAACGCCTTTATACAACGCCTTTATACAACGCCTTTATACAACGCCTAGTCCACGTCTCTATACAACGCCTTTATACAACGCCTTTATACAACGCCTTTATACAACGCCTTTATACAACGCCTTTATACAACGCCTTTATACAACGCCTAGTCCACGTCTCTATACAACGCCTTTATACAACGCCTAGTCAACGCCTTTATACAACACCTTTATACAACGCCTTTATACAACACCTTTATACAACACCTTTATACAACGCCTTTATACAACACCTTTATACAACGCCTTTATACAACGCCTTTATACAACGCCTTTATACAACGCCTTTATACAACGCCTTTATACAACGCCTAGTCAACGCCTTTATACAACGCCTTTATACAACGCCTTTATACAACGCCTTTATACAACGCCTTTATACAACGCCTTTATACAACGCCTTTATACAACGCCTTTATACAACGCCTTTATACAACGCCTTTATACAACGCCTTTATACAACGCCTTTATACAACGCCTTTATACAACGCCTTTATACAACGCCTTTATACAACGCCTTTATACAACGCCTTTAATACAACGCCTTTTATACAACGCCTTTTATACATCGCCTAGTCCAAGTCTCTATACATCGCCTAGTCCACGTCTCTATACATCGCCTAGTCCACGTCTCTATACATCGCCTAGTCAACGCCTTTATACAACGCCTTTATACAACGCCTTTATACAACGCCTTTATACAACGCCTTTATACAACGCCTTTATACAACGCCTTTATACAACGCCTTTATACAACGCCTTTATACAACGCCTTTATACAACGCCTAGTCCACGTCTCTATACAACGCCTTTATACAACGCCTTTATACAACGCCTTTATACAACGCCTAGTCAACGCCTTTATACAACACCTTTATACAACGCCTTTATACAACGCCTTTATACAACGCCTAGTCAACGCCTTAATACAACATCTTTATACAACGCCTTTATACAACGCCTTTATACAACGCCTTTATACAACGCCTTTATACAACGCCTAGTCAACGCCTTTATACAACGCCTAGTCAACGCCTTTATACAACACCTTTATACAACGCCTTTATACAACGCCTTTATACAACGCCTAGTCAACGCCTTAATACAACACCTTTATACAACACCTTTATATAACGCCTTTATACAACGCCTAGTCAACGCCTTAATACAACATCTTTATACAACGCCTTTATACAACGCCTTTATACAACGCCTTTATACAACGCCTTTATACAACGCCTTTATACAACGCCTTTATACAACGCCTTTATACAACGCCTTTAATACAACGCCTTTTATACAACGCCTTTTATACATCGCCTAGTCCAAGTCTCTATACATCGCCTAGTCCACGTCTCTATACATCGCCTAGTCCACGTCTCTATACATCGCCTAGTCCACGTCTCTATACATCGCCTAGTCAACGCCTTTATACAACGCCTTTATACAACGCCTTTATACAACGCCTTTATACAACGCCTTTATACAACGCCTTTATACAACGCCTTTATACAACGCCTTTATACATCGCCTTGTCCACGTCTCTATACATCGCCTAGTCCACGTCTCTATACATCGCCTAGTCCACGTCTCTATACATCGCCTAGTCCACGTCTCTATACATCGCCTAGTCCACGTCTCTATACATCGCCTAGTCAACGCCTTTATACATCGCCTAGTCAACGCCTTTATACAACGCCTTTATACAACGCCTTTATACAACGCCTAGTCCACGTCTCTATACAACGCCTTTATACAACGCCTTTATACAACGCCTAGTCCACGTCTCTATACAACGCCTTTATACAACGCCTTTATACAACGCCTTTATACAACGCCTAGTCCACGTCTTTATACAACGCCTTTATACAACGCCTAGTCAACGCCTTTATACAACGCCTTTATACAACGCCTTTATACAACGCCTTTATACAACGCCTTTATACAACGCCTTTATACAACGCCTTTATACAACGCCTTTATACAACGCCTTTATACAACGCCTTTATACAACGCCTTTATACAACGCCTTTTATACAACGCCTTTTATACATCGCCTAGTCAACGCCTTTATACATCGCCTAGTCCACGTCTCTATACATCGCCTAGTCCACGTCTCTATACATCGCCTAGTCCACGTCTCTATACATCGCCTAGTCCACGTCTCTATACATCGCCTAGTCCACGTCTCTATACATCGCCTAGTCAACGCCTTTATACAACGCCTTTATACAACGCCTTTATACAACGCCTTTATACAACGCCTTTATACAACGCCTTTATACAACGCCTTTATACAACGCCTTTATACAACGCCTTTATACAACGCCTTTATACAACGCCTTTATACAACGCCTTTATACAACGCCTTTATACAACGCCTTTATACAACGCCTTTATACAACGCCTTTATACAACGCCTTTATACAACGCCTTTATACAACGCCTTTATACAACGCCTTTATACATCGCCTAGTCCACGTCTCTATACATCGCCTAGTCCAAGTCTCTATACATCGCCTAGTCCAAGTCTCTATACATCGCCTAGTCCACGTCTCTATACATCGCCTAGTCCACGCCTTTATACAACGCCTTTATACAACGCCTTTATACAACGCCTTTATACATCGCCTAGTCAACGCCTTTATACAACGCCTTTATACATCGCCTAGTCAACGCCTTTATACAACGCCTTTATACAACGCCTTTATACAACGCCTTTATACAACGCCTTTATACAACGCCTTTATACAACGCCTTTATACAACGCCTTTATACAACGCCTAGTCCACGTCTCTATACAACGCCTTTATACAACGCCTTTATACAACGCCTTTATACAACGCCTAGTCCACGTCTTTATACAACGCCTAGTCAACGCCTTTATACAACGCCTTTATACAACGCCTTTATACAACGCCTTTATACAACGCCTTTATACAACGCCTTTATACAACGCCTTTATACAACGCCTTTATACAACGCCTTTATACAACGCCTTTTATACAACGCCTTTTATACATCGCCTAGTCAACGCCTTTATACATCGCCTGGTCAACGTCTCTATACATCGCCTAGTCCACGTCTCTATACATCGCCTAGTCCACGTCTCTATACATCGCCTAGTCCACGTCTCTATACATCGCCTAGTCCACGTCTCTATAGATCGCCTAGTCCACGTCTCTATACATCGCCTAGTCCACGTCTCTATACATCGCCTAGTCCACGTCTCTATACATCGCCTAGTCAACGCCTTTATACAACG
The DNA here is from genome assembly GCA_030578275.1 of Meda fulgida. NCBI lineage: Eukaryota > Metazoa > Chordata > Actinopteri > Cypriniformes > Leuciscidae > Meda > Meda fulgida. The sequence goes on from CM060622.1 coordinate 51,758,764, forward strand.
CCTTTATACAACGCCTTTATACAACGCCTTTATACAACGCCTTTATACAACGCCTTTATACAACGCCTTTATACAACGCCTTTATACAACGCCTTTATACATCGCCTTTATACATCGCCTAGTCCACGTCTCTATACATCGCCTAGTCCAAGTCTCTATACATCGCCTAGTCCAAGTCTCTATACATCGCCTAGTCCACGTCTCTATACATCGCCTAGTCCACGCCTTTATACAACGCCTTTATACAACGCCTTTATACATCGCCTAGTCAACGCCTTTATACAACGCCTTTATACATCGCCTAGTCAACGCCTTTATACAACGCCTTTATACAACGCCTTTATACAACGCCTTATACGCCTTTATACAACCCTTTAACAACGCCTTTAAACACCTATATACCACCCTTTATACCACGCCTTTATACACCGCCTTATACAACGCCTTTTATACATCGCCTACAAACAACCGCCTTTAAAACATCGCCTAGTCACACGTCTCTATACATAGCCTAGTCCAAGTCTCTATACATCGCCTAGTCCCACGTCGCTATACATCGCCTATCCACGTCTCTATACATCGCCTAGTCCACACTCTATCATCGCCTTTAAACAAACGCTTTTATAACAACGCCTTTATACAACGCCTTTTATACACGCCTAGTCAACGCCTTTATACAACAGCCTTTATACAACGCCTTTATACATCGCCTATTCAACCCTTAAACAACGCCTTTATACAACGCCTAGTCCCACGTCTCTATACAACGCCCCTTTATACATCCCTAGTCAACGCCTTTTTATACCACCCTTTAAAACAACGCCTTTTATAACAACCCTTTATACAACGCCTAAAGTCCACGTCTCTATACGCCTTTATACAACGCCTTTATACAACGCCATTAGACAACGCCATTTAAACAACGCCTTTAATACAATCGCCTTTATACATCGCCTTTATAACAACAGCCTTTATACAACGCTTTTTTGTATTCCTTTAATACAGCGCCTTGTCACGCCTTTCATACACGCCTTTTATACAAGCCTAGACCACGTCACTAATACAAGCGCCTTTATACAACCCTTTATACAACGCCTTAACATCGCCTTTATACAACTCCTTATACAACCCTTTATACAACGCCTTTATACAACGCCTTATACAACGCCTTTATACAACAGCCTTTATACAACGCCTTATATACAACGCACTTTAAACAACGCCTTTATACAACGCCTTTATCAACGCCTTTATACAACGCCTTTTATACAACGCGCTTTATACATCGCCTAATCCAACGCCTTTATACATCGCCTGGTCAACGTCTCTATAAACATCGCAAGTCCCACGTCTCTAACATCGCCTAGTCCACGTCTCTATACAACGCCTAGTCACGTCTCTATACATCCCTAGTCAACGCCTTTATACAACGCCTTAAACAACGCCTTTATACAACGCCTTTATACAATGCTAGTCCAAGTCTCTATACAACGTCTTCTTAACCGCCTTTATATACAACGCCTTTATACAACGCCTTTATACAACGCCTTTATACAACGCCTTTATACAACGCCTTTATACAACGCCTTTATACAACGCCTTTATACAACGCCTTTATACAACGCCTTTATACAACGCCTTTATACAACGCCTTTTATACATCGCCTAGTCAACGCCTTTATACATCGCCTAGTCCACGTCTCTATACATCGCCTAGTCCAAGTCTCTATACATCGCCTAGTCCACGTCTCTATACATCGCCTAGTCCACGTCTCTATACATCGCCTAGTCCACGTCTCTATACATCGCCTTTATACAACGCCTTTATACAACGCCTTTATACAACGCCTTTATACAACGCCTTTATACAACGCCTTTATACAACGCCTTTATACAACGCCTAGTCAACGCCTTTATACAACGCCTTTATACAACGCCTAGTCCACGTCTCTATACAACGCCTTTATACATCGCCTAGTCAACGCCTTTATACAACGCCTTTATACAACGCCTTTATACAACGCCTTTATACAACGCCTTTATACAACGCCTTTATACAACGCCTAGTCCACGTCTCTATACGCCTTTATACAACGCCTTTATACAACGCCTTTATACAACGCCTTTATACAACGCCTTTATACAACGCCTTTATACAACGCCTTTATACAACGCCTTTATACAACGCCTTTATACATCGCCTTTATACAACGCCTTTATACATCGCCTAGTCAACGCCTTTATACAACGCCTTTATACAACGCCTAGTCCACGTCTCTATACAACGCCTTTATACAACGCCTTTATACAACGCCTTTATACAACGCCTTTATACAACGCCTTTATACAACGCCTTTATACAACGCCTTTATACAACGCCTTTATACAACGCCTTTATACAACGCCTTTATACAACGCCTTTATACAACGCCTTTATACAACGCCTTTTATACAACGCCTTTTATACATCGCCTAGTCAACGCCTTTATACATCGCCTGGTCAACGTCTCTATACATCGCCTAGTCCACGTCTCTATACATCGCCTAGTCCACGTCTCTATACATCGCCTAGTCCACGTCTCTATACATCGCCTAGTCCACGTCTCTATACATCGCCTAGTCCACGTCTCTATACATCGCCTAGTCAACGCCTTTATACAACGCCTTTATACAACGCCTTTATACAACGCCTTTATACAACGCCTTTATACAACGCCTTTATACAACGCCTTTATACAACGCCTGGTCCACGTCTCTATACATCGCCTGGTCCACGTCTCTATACATCGCCTGGTCCACGTCTCTATACATCGCCTGGTCCACGTCTCTATACATCGCCTGGTCCACGTCTCTATACATCGCCTGGTCCACGTCTCTATACATCGCCTAGTCAACGCCTTTATACATCGCCTAGTCAACGCCTTTATACAACGCCTTTACACATCGCCTAGTCAACGCCTTTACACATCGCCTAGTCAACGCCTTTATACAACGCCTTTATACAACGCCTTTATACAACGCCTTTATACATCGCCTAGTCAACGCCTTTATACATCGCCTTTACACATCGCCTAGTCAACGCCTTTATACAACTTCTAGTCAACGCCTTTATACATCGCCTTTATACAACGCCTTTACACATCGCCTAGTCAACGCCTTTATACATCGCCTTTATACAACGCCTAGTCAACGCCTTTATACAACGCCTAGTCAACGCCTTTATACATCGCCTTTATACAACGCCTAGTCAACGCCTTTATACATCGCCTGGTCAACGCCTTTATACATCGCCTGGTCCACGTCTCTATACATCGCCTGGTCCACGTCTCTATACATCGCCTGGTCCACGTCTCTATACATCGCCTAGTCCACGTCTCTATACATCGCCTAGTCCACGTCTCTATACATCGCCTAGTCAACGCCTTTATACAACGCCTTTATACATCGCCTAGTCAACGCCTTTATACAACGCCTTTACACATCGCCTAGTCAACGCCTTTATACAACGCCTTTATACAACGCCTTTATACATCGCCTAGTCAACGCCTTTATACATCGCCTTTACACATCGCCTAGTCAACGCCTTTATACAACTTCTAGTCAACGCCTTTATACATCGCCTTTATACAACGCCTTTACACATCGCCTAGTCAACGCCTTTATACATCGCCTTTATACAACGCCTAGTCAACGCCTTTATACATCGCCTTTATACAACGCCTAGTCAACGCCTTTATACATCGCCTGGTCAACGCCTTTATACATCGCCTGGTCAACGTCTCTATACATCGCCTGGTCCACGTCTCTATACATCGCCTGGTCCACGTCTCTATACATCGCCTAGTCAACGTCTCTATACATCGCCTAGTCCACGTCTCTATACATCGCCTAGTCCACGTCTCTATACATCGCCTAGTCAACGCCTTTATACAACGCCTTTATACATCGCCTAGTCAACGCCTTTATACAACGCCTTTACACATCGCCTATTCAACGCCTTTATACATCGCCTAGTCAACGCCTTTATACAACGCCTTTATACATCGCCTGGTCAACGTCTCTATACATCGCCTGGTCCACGTCTCTATACATCGCCTAGTCCACGTCTCTATACATCGCCTAGTCAACGTCTCTATACATCGCCTAGTCCACGTCTCTATACATCGCCTAGTCCACGTCTCTATACATCGCCTAGTCCACGTCTCTATACATCGCCTAGTCAACGCCTTTATACAACGCCTTTATACATCGCCTAGTCAACGTCTCTATACATCGCCTAGTCCACGTCTCTATACATCGCCTAGTCCACGTCTCTATACATCGCCTAGTCCACGTCTCTATACATCGCCTAGTCAACGCCTTTATACAACGCCTTTATACATCGCCTAGTCAACGTCTTTATACATCGCCTAGTCAACGTCTTTATACATCGCGCCTAGTCAACGCCTTTATACATCGCGCCTAGTCAACGCCTTTATACATCGCGCCTAGTCAACGCCTCTATACATCGCCTAGTCCACGTCTCTATACATCGCCTAGTCCACGTCTCTATACATCGCCTAGTCCACGTCTCTATACATCGCCTAGTCCACGTCTCTATACATCGCCTAGTCCACGTCTCTATACATCGCCTAGTCAACGCCTTTATACAACGCCTTTATACAACGCCTAGTCAACGCCTTTATACAACGCCTTTATACAACGCCTTTATACAACGCCTAGTCAACGCCTTTATACAACGCCTTTATACAACGCCTTTATACATCGCCTAGTCCACGTCTCTATACATCGCCTAGTCCACGTCTCTATACATCGCCTAGTCCACGTCTCTATACATCGCCTAGTCCACGTCTCTATACATCGCCTAGTCAACGCCTTTATACATCGCCTAGTCAACGCCTTTATACAACGCCTTTATACAACGCCTTTATACATCGCCTAGTCAACGCCTTTATACAACGCCTTTATACAACGCCTTTATACAACGCCTTTATACAACGCCTTTATACAACGCCTTTATACAACGCCTTTATACAACGCCTTTATACAACGCCTTTATACAACGCCTTTATACAACGCCTTTATACAACGCCTTTATACAACGCCTAGTCCACGTCTCTGTACATCGCCTAGTCCACGCCTTTGTACATCGCCTAGTCCACGCCTCTATACATCGCCTAGTCAACGTCTCTATACATCGCCTAGTCCACGTCTCTATACATCGCCTAGTCCACGTCTCTATACATCGCCTAGTCAACGCCTTTATACAACGCCTTTATACATCGCGCCTAGTCAACGCCTTTATACAACGCGCCTAGTCAACGCCTTTATACATCGCGCCTAGTCAACGCCTTTATACTTCGCCTAGTCAACGCCATACTTCGCCTAGTCAACGCCTTTATACATCGCGCCTAGTCAACGCCTTTATACATCGCGCCTAGTCAACGCCTTTATACTTCGCCTAGTCAACGCCATACTTCGCCTAGTCAACGCCTTTATACATCGCGCCTAGTCAACGCCTTTATACATCGCGCCTAGTCAACGCCTTTATACATCGCGCCTAGTCAACGCCTTTATACTTCGCCTAGTCAACGCCTTTATACAACGCCTTTATACAACGCCTTTATACAACGCCTTTATACAACGCCTTTATACAACGCCTTTATACAACGCCTTTATACAACGCCTTTATACAACGCCTTTATACATCGCCTAGTCAACGCCTTTATACAACGCCTTTACACATCGCCTATTCAACGCCTTTATACATCGCCTAGTCAACGCCTTTATACAACGCCTTTATACATCGCCTGGTCAACGTCTCTATACATCGCCTGGTCCACGTCTCTATACATCGCCTGGTCCACGTCTCTATACATCGCCTAGTCAACGTCTCTATACATCGCCTAGTCCACGTCTCTATACATCGCCTAGTCCACGTCTCTATACATCGCCTAGTCCACGTCTCTATACATCGCCTAGTCAACGCCTTTATACAACGCCTTTATACATCGCCTAGTCAACGTCTCTATACATCGCCTAGTCCACGTCTCTATACATCGCCTAGTCCACGTCTCTATACATCGCCTAGTCCACGTCTCTATACATCGCCTAGTCAACGCCTTTATACAACGCCTTTATACATCGCCTAGTCAACGCCTTTATACAACGCCTTTATACATCGCCTAGTCAACGTCTTTATACATCGCCTAGTCAACGTCTTTATACATCGCGCCTAGTCAACGCCTTTATACATCGCGCCTAGTCAACGCCTTTATACATCGCGCCTAGTCAACGCCTTTATACATCGCGCCTAGTCAACGCCTTTATACATCGCGCCTAGTCAACGCCTTTATACATCGCGCCTAGTCAACGCCTCTATACATCGCCTAGTCCACGTCTCTATACATCGCCTAGTCCACGTCTCTATACATCGCCTAGTCCACGTCTCTATACATCGCCTAGTCCACGTCTCTATACATCGCCTATACATCGCCTAGTCCACGTCTCTATACATCGCCTAGTCCACGTCTCTATACATCGCCTAGTCCACGTCTCTATACATCGCCTAGTCCACGTCTCTATACATCGCCTAGTCCACGTCTCTATACATCGCCTAGTCCACGTCTCTATACATCGCCTAGTCAACGCCTTTATACAACGCCTTTATACATCGCCTAGTCAACGTCTCTATACATCGCCTAGTCCACGTCTCTATACATCGCCTAGTCCACGTCTCTATACATCGCCTAGTCCACGTCTCTATACATCGCCTAGTCAACGCCTTTATACAACGCCTTTATACATCGCCTAGTCAACGTCTTTATACATCGCCTAGTCAACGTCTTTATACATCGCGCCTAGTCAACGCCTTTATACATCGCGCCTAGTCAACGCCTTTATACATCGCGCCTAGTCAACGCCTTTATACATCGCGCCTAGTCAACGCCTTTATACATCGCGCCTAGTCAACGCCTTTATACATCGCGCCTAGTCAACGCCTCTATACATCGCCTAGTCCACGTCTCTATACATCGCCTAGTCCACGTCTCTATACATCGCCTAGTCCACGTCTCTATACATCGCCTAGTCCACGTCTCTATACATCGCCTAGTCCACGTCTCTATACATCGCCTAGTCAACGCCTTTATACAACGCCTTTATACAACGCCTTTATACAACGCCTAGTCAACGCCTTTATACAACGCCTTTATACAACGCCTTTATACAACGCCTAGTCAACGCCTTTATACAACGCCTTTATACAACGCCTCTATACATCGCCTAGTCCACGTCTCTATACATCGCCTAGTCCACGTCTCTATACATCGCCTAGTCCACGTCTCTATACATCGCCTAGTCAACGCCTTTATACATCGCCTAGTCAACGCCTTTATACAACGCCTTTATACAACGCCTTTATACATCGCCTAGTCAACGCCTTTATACAACGCCTTTATACAACGCCTTTATACAACGCCTTTATACAACGCCTTTATACAACGCCTAGTCCACGTCTCTATACAACGCCTTTATACAACGCCTTTATACAACGCCTTTATACAACGCCTTTATACAACGCCTTTATACAACGCCTTTATACAACGCCTAGTCCACGTCTCTGTACATCGCCTAGTCCACGCCTCTGTACATCGCCTAGTCCACGCCTCTGTACATCGCCTAGTCCACGTCTCTATACATCGCCTAGTCAACGTCTCTATACATCGCCTAGTCAACGTCTCTATACATCGCCTAGTCCACGTCTCTATACATCGCCTAGTCCACGTCTCTATACATCGCCTAGTCCACGTCTCTATACATCGCCTAGTCAACGCCTTTATACAACGCCTTTATACAACGCCTAGTCCACGTCTCTATACAACGCCTTTATACAACGCCTTTATACAACGCCTTTATACAACGCCTTTATACAACGCCTTTATACAACGCCTTTATACAACGCCTAGTCCACGTCTCTGTACATCGCCTAGTCCACGCCTCTGTACATCGCCTAGTCCACGCCTCTATACATCGCCTAGTCCACGTCTCTATACATCGCCTAGTCAACGTCTCTATACATCGCCTAGTCAACGTCTCTATACATCGCCTAGTCCACGTCTCTATACATCGCCTAGTCCACGTCTCTATACATCGCCTAGTCCACGTCTCTATACATCGCCTAGTCAACGCCTTTATACAACGCCTTTATACATCGCGCCTAGTCAACGCCTTTATACAACGCGCCTAGTCAACGCCTTTATACATCGCGCCTAGTCAACGCCTTTATACTTCGCCTAGTCAACGCCTTTATACAACGCCTTTATACAACGCCTTTATACAACGCCTTTATACAACGCCTTTATACAACGCCTTTATACAACGCCTAGTCAACGCCTTTATACTTCGCCTAGTCAACGCCATACTTCGCCTAGTCAACGCCTTTATACATCGCGCCTAGTCAACGCCTTTATACATCGCGCCTAGTCAACGCCTTTATACATCGCGCCTAGTCAACGCCTTTATACTTCGCCTAGTCAACGCCTTTATACAACGCCTTTATACAACGCCTTTATACAACGCCTTTATACAACGCCTTTATACAACGCCTAGTCAACGCCTTTATACAACGCCTTTATACAACGCCTTTATACAACGCCTAGTCAACGCCTTTATACAACGCCTTTATACAACGCCTTTATACAACGCCTAGTCAACGCCTTTATACAACGCCTTTATACAACGCCTTTATACAACTCCTTTATACAACGCCTTTATACAACGCCTTTATACAACGCCTTTATACAACGCCTTTATACAACGCCTTTATACAACGCCTTTATACAACGCCTTTATACAACGCCTTTATACAACGCCTTTATACAACGCCTTTATACAACGCCTTTATACATCGCCTAGTCAACGCCTTTATACAACGCCTTTATACATCGCCTAGTCAACGCCTTTATACTTCGCCTAGTCAACGCCATACTTCGCCTAGTCAACGCCTTTATACATCGCGCCTAGTCAACGCCTTTATACTTCGCCTAGTCAACGCCATACTTCGCCTAGTCAACGCCTTTATACAACGCCTTTATACAACGCCTTTATACAACGCCTTTATACAACGCCTTTATACAACGCCTTTATACATCGCCTAGTCAACGCCTTTATACAACGCCTTTATACATCGCCTAGTCAACGCCTTTATACATCGCCTAGTCAACGCCTTTATACAACGCCTTTATACAACGCCTTTATACAACGCCCTTTTCACTGCAACTTCAGCAGTGTTGTTGAAACTAGCGCTGGATAGCCCACCTGAGGTAATTTTGTTACACTATGCTAAACTGCATAATATCTCATTGTTAATACTTCACCATTTATTCCAGGATACGACCGATTGCTTTCCATATATCCATCTTTTTTATAATATCCTTGAAAAGGGGGTTTGACTTGTCAAACAGTGGAGGATTGTTTTGTTTCTCGACGATTATCTTCTCTGCAATGTCACCTGCCATTTTAAATGCGCAACACTTTTAAATTAGAATGTATTCTGATTGGCTGTCAGTGTTTTATCGTTCGACAGCTGGAAAAAAATCGTTCTGAAAGTGATCCCAACGAAATCGTTCCTCATCTTTATCGATATAGCTGTGGTGTGAACTCTGCTATTCTTTAATACGGAGAACGCTTTTTAGAATTATATCTTTATCTTTATAGTTATCGTGCTTGGTGTGAACGGGCATTTATACAAGTCACGTTTTTATCATCTGAAGATGAGTTAACATCAAGCAAACGTGAGAGAAAGTTTATTCGTAAAGCATATTTGAGTTTTTTAATAAATCTTGCTTTTTTAAAAAAAAAATCCACTAAGTTTTGTTCTACACTTATTTATGTGTGTGTGTGTGTGCGCGTGTGTGTGTGTGTGCGCGTGTGTGTGTGTGTGCGCTTGTGTGTGTGCGCTTGTGTGTGTGCGCTTGTGTGTGTGCGCTTGTGTGTGCGCGCTTGTGTGTGTGTGCGCGCGTGTGTGTGTGCGCGCGTGTGTGTGTGTGTGCGCGTGTGTGTGTGCGCGCGTGTGTGCGCGCGTGTGTGTGCGCGTGTGCGCGTGTGTGCGTGTGTGTGTGCGTGTGTGCGCGTGTGTGTGTGTGTGTGTGTGTGTGCAGGATGATTCCGAGGACAGTGAGACAGAAGGAGACGAGGACGAGGACACGTCTCAGACCAGCACACACACACAGCCTGCCTCCTTCTACCACAGGTATCACTATAACCATATATTATATCCATAAACCATACTCGTACTTTACAACTCAATACATAGATGCACTTTGAAAATAAAAAAAATCAGATGCATGCAAATAATAATTATTAAACTATGCCATATTTTATTTGTTTAGTTTATTACATTATTTTTCTAACCATTTTCATAAGTTTCAACAGAAGAAATTCAAAGGCACAATATGTGAGATTTTTTGCGTATCCAAAACCCCCAGCACAGGGTTCTAACCCATATTTAGTTCAAGCGTGTACAACATTATCACAGATGTTTCAGTTTTAACCGTGTAACGGCTAACGGACCGCCGTTAGCATTCACTCTATCCGGCTTGAGGCTAACGGGCGCGGTCTTCTGTTCTGCACACGCTCCCAACGCGCTCAGAGACGTGACTAAATCATTCCAGCGCGAGAGACGTGTTTTCTGTGTTCACGTGTCTCTCTCTCTCACACACACACACACGTATCAGTATATTGGACCCGTGCAGCTCTTAAAGGGACAGTAGCCTAATATTCCTGCAGCGTCTCTATAATGACACTAATCGTACAACCGAAGACAGAGAAAATCACTCGTTCTTCACTGAATAACTTTTGTAACTATATTTGTAATGTATATTTTATTTATTAAGTGTTATTTTACATTTGTTTACAGTTTCTGAACCTGAATACCTGAAAATCTTAAAACACTGTTTATTTCAGTCGTATCTTTGTTCAGTTGTGTATATTTGTTGTTTTTATTTGTTCTTTTTTGATTACTGAGTGTTTATTGTCTTTAATAATGCTTGAAGTTTATATTAGTTCGGCTAGTAGTTATATTGGGATATTCAAAATAATTAACCAAGCATTAATACCATTGATCAGCCCTACCAAACGTGGATGTTTTTTCTACTAAGAAACAAACATTGTTATGTTATTTTGATTGATACTGTGAAGCTGCTTTGATACAATCTATATTGTGAAAAGCGCTATATAAATATACTAGTAGTTCTTCTATGGTGTTTTAAACCACAGACAAACGTTCCTGTAAGTGTTCTTCAGCCTGTTGCTTTCCTCATGATATTCAGCTACAATTAAACGATTTGCAATAAGACTAAATGTGAATGATATCTAAGTTTGTTTTTTACCTTATTGGAATTGAAATTAGGAATCGATAAGCAGAACCAAAATCGGAGTCGTTAACTCAAACGATGCCTAACCGTACTCGTGAACGTGAGACTCCCATGATTCCTCGCTCACCATCACGTCATCAAGCTGCGCCTTTGTTATTGTTGTGAATAAGCGCCCTCTAGTGGCCAAACTTACATACTGTGCCTTTAAGTGTTTTCACAATCATTTACGGACATGCATTTTGAAAATACGATTATTTAAATAAAATCAACTAAATGCAGAAATCTGCAAGAATTACAAATATGCATGCATGCAGTTTTATAGTATACTATATTACATGACTTAAACATTTTTGACCGCGAGGAGCACGTGTGACTATTCGAATCATGTCCACGATTTTATTGTTCACACAGCAAGTGCCAAAACCTTTACCAGGTTCCGTACCATTCCGATGACGCACACAATTCTAGAAAAAGTATATAAGTATACACAGTAAACGTGGATGCGATTAAGCGCATGACACTAATTTATATTTTATTTAACCATGTTCATACTTTGTAACTGAATAATTAAAATGTTTCACTATTATGTTTGAATGACAAAAATGCATGCATTCAGTTTTATAGTATATATAAGCACGTTCATACTTTTTACCTTTAAATGTTCACTGTGTGTGCGTGTGTGCGCGTGTGCGCGTGTGTGTGTGCGTGTGTGTGCAGTGTGGAGGCCCCGCCGGCGCAGGCCGTTCCCGCGGGCTCCCAGCAGGGGGCGCTGTCAGTGTTCTCCCCGCACCCGTCTCTGATGAGTGTGTTCCCGCCGGCCCCGGCCCCAGAGCCGCAAAGGAACCACACCGAGGACGACGACGAGGACTACGACTCGTAGAACACAACACACACTAGCTGTTTTAATTTCTTTTAAACTCTTCTTTTATTGTCCAGGAACAGTTATGCTTGTTTTATCGTCGCCTCTCTTCTTTTCTTCCGTTCGTGAGCCGGCAGCTTCGGTGTAGAGTTACCCCAGTGTGTTTCTGCACTTTCTCTTTTCTTTTTCCTCCTCCTCCCATCATCATCATCATCCGGCTAATATCTCTCCGGGGCGATCGA
>CM060622.1:51776239-51803739 GCA_030578275.1 Meda fulgida
GTCCAGAACGAGGCCCGCCTCTTCTCCATGCTGAGGCACCCCAACATCATCGCGCTCAAGGGCGTGTGCCTGCAGGAGCCCAACCTGTGCCTGATCATGGAGTACGCGTCGGGGGGGCCCCTGAGCCGGGCCCTCGCCGGCTCCCGGATCCCTCCGCAGGTGCTGGTGAACTGGGCCGTGCAGATCGCACAGGGCATGCTCTACCTGCACAGCGGAGCCATCGTGCCCGTCATACACCGCGACCTCAAGTCCAACAACAGTGAGTGCACATGCTTAAGAGCTCTTGCTTATCAAACTGTGTGAGAGTGTGTGTGTGTGTGTGTGTGTGTGTGTGTGTGTGTGTGTGTGTGTGACTGTGTGTCATTGCTTATAGGAGCTCTTTCTTATTAAACTGTGTGTGTGTGAGACTGAGAGTGAGTGAGTTGTGTGTGTGTGTGTGTGTTATAAACTGAGTGTTTTCCAGCAGCTGATTTGAATGAATTCATGACTGAATCAAAGCGATTCATATTTTAATAAGCTGATTGGAAGTAGTTTCTCCTCCATTTTACAAAACTTTTTATTTTCATCAAGACCTGTATTATTTGAACTGTAAAGTCGTTGAAATCACATAATTTTAGTTTAGTATGTTACCATTGAAATCGCGCTCACTCACACCATATTTATATACAGTCCAACCAACATTTACCCAGACTCACATCATCAGCTTATTCACTGTAGTTTACAACATGGTATTAAACATGAGCAGAACTCATTGATATTTCACTGGTTTTGTCCGTCCTTCTGTTAGACTCTCACACATGAATTATGATGAATATCTTTCAGCTGGTAAATTTAACTACACAATTAGATAATACCAGTTTAGCTCCACCAGTGACCAAGCAATGCTTCATGTTGTTCAGTCTGTGTGTAAAAGAGCATTAGCAGTTACAGAAAAACACTGAAGAAAACATGATCAGCTCAAAGTGAAGGAAGACTTTCTGGACCCACATGTTTCTGGTAGTCACTGTATGAAGAATTTCTGGGTATAATATGTCACGGTTTACTTTATTTTGCTCTCCTCACTTACATAAATTAACTATAGTGTCCTCACAGTGAAACAATATCAAAAATGATGTGTGTGTGTGTCTCTTCATAATACCGACTGTGAGGAGCCATAAAACATAATGAACAATGCTTTTGCGTTCTCTGAGAAACAGGGATGGCCGATATATTATCGTTTGCGATATATAAGATTTAGTCTTCCCGAGAGTATGAATAAATTCAGAATCTGTGTTTACATTTCAAACTTGTAAATGATTTGAATTATTATTAGGGGCCAAGCACCGAAGGTGCGGAGGCACCTATTGTATCTGTTCTTCTTCTTCTTCTTCTTCTTCTTCTTCTTCTTCCTCTTCTTCCTCTTCCTCTTCCTCTTCCTCTTCCTCTTCCTCTTCCTCCTCCTCCTCCTCCGACCGGGCGTCTATGGCAGCCCATAGAACCGTTTCCGGGAAAGTTGTTCCGGTTTGACATTCTGATAGAGGACAATCCCAACAGTAATTGCACCAATTTTGGTGTCTTTAACTCATTCCCTCTAGCGCCACCACCTGTCCAAAGTTTCACTTTTATTATGCTAATAACTTTTGAACCGTAAGGCCTATCAACAAAATTTTTTCCTCTGATTCCTGAGCTCATGACGATTCGATTGCATCCTATGACGTCATTTTCCGTCATAAATATATGGCCGCCATTTTGAATTGTCCAAAAAACCTACTTTTGTGAACTCGTCCTAGACGGTTTGTCCGATTTTCACCAAAATTGCACCAGATCATCTCCAGGCAGTGCCGACAAAAAGTTATGGAATTCAAGTTGATTTGTCAAAACGTTTTCGACAAACGCACAAACTAATTTTACGAAGCGCTTGCGAAAACAGACGTAAGGCTGTATCTCCGCAACGCTTAATCGTATTCAGACCAAACTTGGTACATGTCATCACAAGCATGACCTGAGGCTACATGCTGCGTTTCGGCGCAGCGCCACCTACTGGTCCGGAGATATGAATGACTATTTTGCTTATAACTTCTGATCGGTTTGTCCAAAAATCAAAGTGGTTTCGTTAGATTCAGGGCGTCATGCCGAGTCGACTGATATCCAACTTCCCAGATCGGCCATTTTGGCTGTCGGCCATTTTGAATTATGTGCTAAAATGCTGTATTTTTTGAACGCATCAACGAATTGTTACGAAACTCGGTATGGGTCATCAGTACGATGCCCTGAAGGAACCTGAGAAGTTTCGAAACAGCGCCACCTAGTGGTAAAATTAAAATCTAAAATGCTTATAACTCTGGCTGTGGTTGACGTATTTTCACGAAAGTCATATTATTAGTCTCCTGAATCCTTTCCGAGTCCAACGATACCAGACTTGCCAGGTTGCGGCATATGGTTTGTGCAGCGTTGCAATTAAGCGCTTAAAAAACATTTGCAGATATCTTCGAAACCGCTAGTCCGATCAAGACGAAACCACCGTCAGAAGTTTGAAAACATAGGTCGCTGGCTATTTCAATGCCCAAATGCCCAAATATTGATAGTAAGGGGTCGTAAAATTCAATCAAAGTCACGTGTCAGTCATTTTTTACGTGGTTTTTTCACATAAATGTCTATAACTCCGAAGCGAATTGAGATATTTTCACCAAAATCGACACACATATGTATGGGCTCACTCTGAGGACACGTAAAAAAAATTGTAGGATTTTACCTCTTGGTGGCGCTATAATAAACAAAACGTGAAATTCCCATTGATTTCAATACAGTTTTGTGATGTAAAATGCTATACTTAACGAATGCATCGTTGTAACATTATGAAACTCAGAAATTGCCACCAGCACCTTGCCCTAAAGGCGCTGAAAAGATTTTGAGACAGCGCCACCTGTTGGTCAAATTCAAATTACATTTCCAAAAATGCTAATAACTTTTGAATAAAACAGCCTATTGAAATGACACTGGTCTTAATAGATTCCTTGGGTCATGCCGAGAACATGGATACCAATTTTGACGTATTTGGAGAAACTTCCTGTCCGCCATCTTGATTTTCATTGAATACCTACTTTTTCGAACTCCTTCAAGGCCTTTTGTCCGATTTTCACCAAAATCAAATCCTACCATCTCCAGACCGTGCCGACTAAAAGTTATGGATTTCGTGACGATAGACAAAACCATTTCCGTATACCGCAGCAGCAAAGTTGAGGCATGCTGCCAAAATGACTACTTAGGCTTTATCTCTGCAATGCCTTGACATTTTGACACCAAAGTTTGTATGTGTCATTGTCACCTCACTCTGACCACATCACATTGATTTCGTAACTGCGTCACCTATTGGTCGAAAGTAATAATCCATTAAATCATCTTAAAAGTTACTGTATATATGATTTTTTAGCCATTTGCCCAAACTTCTCTTAAAATGCCTTTTATTGCTCCTTGCTGCAGTTGGTCTGCCACTCCCGTCCATGATGGCATCTGTTGCCGCTTCTTGCGCTTGGCCCCGGTAATGGCTGCTTGCAGCTATATTTGTGATTGTTTTTCAGTACAGATGCACTATTTAAACATTATCTGCACTTTTACAGAAGAAACGTTGCAGCTTTTTTCCGTTTCTGCAAGGGGTGGAGTTTGGATTTTTACTGTTTTAAATTATTTGATGTAATTGGTATATTATAGGAGCCTATTTGATGATGGGTACGTTTAACTTTAGATCAGTGTTTGAGTCTCTCAAAAATGCATGTATCACTTGTAGCCAAAAACAGTGTTGAATGAAACTGTTCATATCGTCATTGATATCGTTATCGCAATACCAGAAAATATTGGCACTGGAATATAGTCCCGGCCCCAGCTCACATGTTGTGGCACTTTTGCAAAAGAACATTAAAACCTCTCGTCTCATTTCCCCTTAGAGGCTCCGTACATTTCTTCTAGAATGATTCTCACATATACCCATTCCTGTGCTGTGTTGTGTTGTGTTGTGTTGTGTTGTGGTGTGGTGTGTTTTGTTGTGGTGTGTTGCGCTGTGTTGTGGTGTGCTGTGTTGTGCTGTGTTGTGCTGTGTTGTGCTGTGTTGTGCTGTGTTGTGCTGTGTTGTGCTGTGTTGTGTTGTGCTGTGTTGTGCTGTGTTTTGCTGTGCTGTGTGTGGTGTGCTGTGTTGTGTTGTGGTGTGTTGCGCTGTGTTGTGCTGTGTTGCGCTGTGTTGTGGTGTGTTGCGGTGTGTTGTGTTGCGGTGTGTTGTGTTGCGCTGTGGTGTGTTGCGCTGTGCTGTGTTGTGCTGTGTTGCGCTGTGTGTTGTGTTGTGTTGTTGCGCTGTGCTGTGTTGCGTTGTGTTGTGCTGTGTTGTGTTGTGTTGTGTTGTGGTGTGTTTTGCTGTGGTGTGTTGCGCTGTGTTTTGTTGCGCTGTGTTGCGCTGTGTTGTGCTGTGTTGTGCTGTGGTGTGGTGTGGTGTGCTGTGTTTGGTTGTGTTGTGCTGTGTTGTGCTGTGGTGTGTTGTGCTGTGCTGTGTTGTGCTGTGCTGTGTTGTGCTGTGTTGTGCTGTGCTGTGCTGTGCTGTGCTGTGCTGTGTTGTGCTGTGGTGTGCTGTGGTGTGCTGTGCTGTGGTGTGCTGTGGTGTGTTGTGCTGTGTTGTGTTGTGGTGCGGTGTGGTGCGTTGTGGTGTGGTGTGCTGTGCTGTGCTGTGCTGTGCTGTGGTGTGTTGTGGTGTGGTGTGGTGTGTTGTGCTGTGCTCTGCTGTGGTGTGTGGTGTGTGGTGTGCTGTGCTGTGCTGTGCTGTGTTGTGCTGTGCTGTGCTGTGGTGTGCTGTTGTGGTGTCCTGTGCTGTGCTGTGCTGTGCTGTGTTGTGGTGTGTTGTGGTGTGGTGTGTGGTGGTGTGGTGTGCTGTGCTGTGTTCTGCTGTGCTGTGGTGTGCCCTGCTGTGGTGTGGTGTGCTGTGGTGTGTTCTGCTGTGGTGTGTTGTGCTGTGGTGTGCTCTGCTGTGGTGTGTTGTGCTGTGGTGTGCTGTGCTGTGTTCTGCTGTGGTGTGTGGTGGTGTGGTGTGTGGTGGTGTGGTGTGCTGTGCTGTGCTGTGTTGTGCTGTGCTGTGGTGTGCTGTTGTGGTGTGCTGTGCTGTGTTGTGGTGTGTTGTGGTGTGGTGTGCTCTGCTGTGGTGTGGTGTGCTGTGGTGTGTTCTGCTGTGGTGTGCTCTGCTGTGGTGTGTTGTGGTGTGCTGTGTTCTGCTGTGCTGTGTTCTGCTGTGCTGTGCTGTGGTGTGGTGTGGTGTGCTGTGCTGTGGTGTGCTCTGCTGTGTTGTGGTGCGTTGTGCTGTGGTGTGGTGTGGTGTGCTGTGCTGTGGTGTGCTGTGGTGTGCTCTGCTGTGGTGTGTTGTGCTGTGTGGTGTGGTGTGTTGTGCTGTGCTCTGCTGTGTTGTGGTGTGTTGTGCTGTGGTGTGCTGTGGTGTGGTGTGCTGTGCTGTGGTGTGCTGTGGTGTGGTGTGGTGTGCTGTGCTGTGCTGTGCTGTGGTGTGGTGTGCTGTGGTGTGCTGTGGTGTGGTGTGCTCTGCTGTGTTGTGCTGTGTTCTGGTCTGTTGTGCTGTGCTGTGCTCTGCTGTGCTGTGGCGTGGTGTGGTGTGCTGTGCTGTGTTGTGCTGTGTTGTGGTGTGCTGTGTTGTGCTGTGGTGTGCTGTGTTTTGCTGTGGTGTGGTGTGTTGTGGTGTGCTGTGCTCTGCTGTGCTGTGCTGTGCTGTGGTGTGGTGTGCTGTGGTGTGGTGTGGTGTGTTGTGGTGTGCTGTGTTGTGGTGTACTGTGCTGTGTTGTGCTGTGGTGTGTTGTGGTGTGTTGTGGTGTGCTGTGCTGTGCTCTGCTGTGGTGTGGTGTGTTGTGTTTTGCTGTGCTGTGCTGTGGTGTGGTGTGGTGTGGTGTGTTGTGCTGTGCTGTGGTGTGGTGTGCTGTGGTGTGGTGTGCTGTGGTGTGCTGTGGTGTGGTGTTGTGTTTTGCTGTGTTGTGTTGTGGTGTGCTCTGCTATGTTGTGCTGTGGTGTGTTGTGTTTTGCTGTGTTGTGTTTTGCTGTGTTTTGTTGTGGTGTGCTGTGGTGTGTTGTGGTGGGGTGTGGTGTGCTCTGCTGTGCTGTGGTGTGGTGTGTTGTGCTGTTTTTGCTGTGTTGTGGTATGGTGTGGTGTGCTCTGCTGTGGTGTGTTGTTTTTTGCTGTGTTGTGGTGTGGTGCTGTGGTGTGGTGTGCTGTGGTGTGGTGTGTTGTGCTGTGGTGTGGTGTGCTCTGCTGTGTTGTGCTGTGGTGTGTTGTTTTTTGCTGTGTTGTGGTGTTGTGCTGTGTTGTGGTGTGTTGTGCTGTGTTTGGTTGTGTTATGCTCTGCTGTGTTGTGTTGTTGTGTTGCTGTGTTGTGTTGCTGTTGTGTTGTGTGATTATTATCAGCCCACATGGAATCTTTGCCCGCAGAACTCGGGAGAAATCGTAACACCCATCATTTGCAGACTTCTACATATGCTACGCAATGCATGCGTTTGCTTTGCTATTGTGTTTAACTTGATTGTGCGTTCGTCTAGGAGTAACACTGTAGTCATTCCAACTCTCACAGTTCCCGTGGTTCCCTCTGGGCCTGGACAGCATTGGGCTGTTTGAGCTCCAGGACTCTGAGAGAATCGCCGCTTCGGGGGAAGAGGATATTCCCATGGCATCTCTCACACACTCGTGAAGGGAATGTTGTTGGTCTGGATATCAAATGACACACACACACACACACACACACACACACACACACACACTCTTTGCCAACTCGATAAGAAGACCTCACAGGGGTCAAGGATCACATTAGGATGCAGACATGTAGTACTGAGCTGGACTTTGTGTTTGTTTTGCTGATTATTTTGTACCATGTTTATTATTTCTCATATGAACCTATGAAATCGACTTCCATACTGAAAAACAGTCCCTTAACACAGCTTTGAAAATGTAAAAGTAAAATCTGATTTACATTAGTAAATGTATTATTCTTAAACTTAGCTTGGCGTTAGGCTATCCTGTAGAGGCACACTTGGTACAATAACTGGCTTATGCTTTACTAAAACGCCGCCAGCACTGTTAACTGGTGTGTGTTAATCAGCAATCTGCCGACACTCGTCCGCTCACAGTATAGCTGTATGTTTACACAGTGCATTTTAAAATCGAGTATTTGTAGTCTTCCTTCCTCAGTTATTCTTTCTTTTTCCCTCTCTCTTGCACGTCTGTTTCGTTATTGTCCACCCACGTATATCCCATGATCCTTCACTTCCCTACAGACTCTGGCGAGAGTGTGTCCATTGGGCTGGAAACCACCTCAGTTGCGTAAAACAAACTCTTTAATGCCGGCTCGCAGCACAATCCCCTTGCTGTAGTTCTCAATCTTCTCTCTCGCTCTCTCTCGCTCTCTTTCTCTCTCTTTCTCTCTCTTTCTCTCTCTTTCTCTCTCTTTCTCTCTCTCTCTCTCTCTCTCTCTCTCTCTCCCTCTCTCTCTCTCCCTCTCTCTCTCTCTCTGTCTCTCTCTCTGTCCCTCTTTCTCTCTGTCTCTCTCTCTGTCTCTCTCTCCTCTCTGTCTCTGTCTCTCTCTGTCTCTCTCTCCCTCTCTCTCTCTCTCTCTCTGTCTCTCTCTCTCTCTCTCTCTGTCTCTCTCTGTCTCTCTCCCTCTCTCTCTCTCTCTCTCTCTCTCTGTCTCTGTCTCTGTCTCTCTCTCTCTCTCCTCTCTGTCTCTGTCTCTGTCTCTCTCTCTCTCCTCTCTGTCTCTGTCTCTCTCTGTCTCTCTCTCTCTCTCTCTCTCTCTCTCTGTCTCTCTGTCTCTGTCTCTATCTCCTCTCTCTCTGTCTCTCTCCCTCTCTCTCTCTCTCTCTCTCTCTCTGTCTCTGTCTCTGTCTCTCTCTCTCTCCCTCTAACTCTCTCTCTCTTTCTCTATCTCTCTCTCTCTCTCTCTCTCTCTCTCTCTCTCTCTCTCTCTCTCTCTCTCTCTCTCGCTCTCTCTCTCTCTCTCTGCCTGTTGTTTTTTAATTCTTTCCGATCTCTTTGTCCCAGACCTGCCCTGACTTGTCTCTCGAGCTCCGTCGTTCCAGATCGCAGCATCCTGTGTTTTTCTTTCTTCTTTCGTCTGTTTCTCTTTTTTCCCCAGCTAACTTCATTTTTTGCTTCCTACTCATTTTCTAAAGACAGCCTCCCTCTGTTCCTGTGCTGAGGATTATGGGCCGTTGTTCAGGTCACTGCCATGCCTCAGCCTTTAATCAGTAGTTTAGTGTGAAGAGTCACATTATTTCTGCAGAATTTATTTAAAGAGTTTCTTTGAATATTTCTAATCAGAGGTTTAATGTGAAGAGTTTCTGTATTCAGTAGTTTAATGAGAAGGGTTTCTGTATTCAGTAGTTTAGTGTGTTTAATGTGAAGAGTTTCTGTATTCAGTAGATTGGGAAGAGTTTCTGTAGTCAGTAGTTTAATGAGAAGAGTTTCTGTATTCAGTAGTTTAATGTGGAGAGTTTCTGTATTCAGTAGTTTAATGTGGAGAGTTTCTGTATTCAGTAGTTTAGTGTGGAGAGTTTCTGTATTCAGTAGTTGAATGAGGAGTTTCTGTATTCAGTAGTTTATTGAGAAGAGTTTCTGTATTCAGTAGTTTAATGTGAAGAGTTTCTGTATTCAGAAGTTTAATGTGGAGAGTTTCTGTATTCAGTAGTTTAATGAGAAGAGTTTCTGTATTCAGTAGTTTAATGTGTTTAATGTGGAGAGTTTCTGTATTCAGTAGTTAAATGAGAAGAGTTTCTGTATTCAGTAGATTAATGTGAAGAGTTTCTGTATTCAGTAGTTTAATGTGAAGAGTTTCCGTATTCAGTAGTTTAATGTGAAGAGTTTCTGTATTCAGTAGTTTAATGTGAAGAGTTTCTGTATTCAGTAGTTTAATGTGAAGAGTTTCCGTATTCAGTAGTTTAATGTGAAGAGTTTCCGTATTCAGTAGTTTAATGTGAAGAGTTTCTGTATTCAGTAGTTTAATGTGGAGAGTTTCTGTATTCAGTAGTTTAATGTGGAGAGTTTCTGTATTCAGTAGTTTAATGAGAAGAGTTTCTGTATTCAGTAGTTTAGTGTGTTTAATGTGAGGAGTTTCTGTATTCAGTAGTTTAATGAGAAGAGTTTCTGTATTCAGTAGTTTAATGTGGAGAGTTTCTGTATTCAGTAGTTTAATGAGAAGAGTTTCTGTATTCAGTAGTTTAGTGTGTTTAATGTGAGGAGTTTCTGTATTCAGTAGTTTAGTGTGTTTAATGTGAAGAGTTTCTGTATTCAGTAGTTTAGTGTGTTTAATGTGAAGAGTTTCTATATTCAGTACATTAATGAGAAGAGTTTCTGTATTCAGTAGTTCAGTGTGTTTAATGTGAAGAGTTTCTCTATTCAGTAGATTGAGAAGAGTTTCTGTATTCAGTAGTTTAATGAGAAGAGTTTCTGTATTCAGTAGTTTAATGAGAAGAGTTTTTGTATTCAGTAGTTTAATGTGAAGAGTTTCTGTATTCAGTAGTTTAATGTGGAGAGTTTCTGTATTCAGTAGATTAATGTGTTTAATGTGAAGAGTTTCTGTATTCAGTAGTTTAATGTGGAGTTTCTGTATTCAGTAGATAAATGTGGAGAGTTTCTGTATTCAGTAGTTTAATTAGAAGAGTTTCTGTATTCAGTAGTTTAATGTGAAGAGTTTCTGTATTGAATAGTTTAATGTGAAGAGTTTCTGTATTCAGTAGTTTAATGAGAAGAATTTCTGTATTCAGTATTTTAATGAGAAGTTTCTGTATTCAGTAGTTTAGTGTGTTTAATGTGAAGAGTTTATGTATTCGGTAGTTTAATGAGAAGAGTTTCTGTATTCAGTAGTTTAATGAGAAGAGTTTCTGTATTCAGTAGTTTAATGTGAAGAGTTTCTGTATTCAGTAGTTTAATGTGAAGAGTTTCCGTATTCAGTAGTTTAATGTGAAGAGTTTCTGTATTCAGTAGTTTAATGTGAAGAGTTTCTGTATTCAGTAGATTGGGAAGAGTTTCTGTATTCAGTAGTTTAATGAGAAGAGTTTCTGTATTCAGTAGTTTATTGAGAAGAGTTTCTATATTCAGTAGTTTAATGTGAAGAGTTTCTGTATTCAGTAGTTTAATGTGGAGAGTTTCTGTATTCAGTAGTTTATTGAGAAGAGTTTCTATATTCAGTAGTTTAATGAGAAGAGTTTCTGTATTCAGTAGTTTAATGTGAAGAGTTTCCGTATTCAGTAGTTTAATGTGAAGAGTTTCCGTATTCAGTAGTTTAATGTGAAGAGTTTCTGTATTCAGTAGTTTAATGTGGAGAGTTTCTGTATTCAGTAGTTTAATGAGAAGAGTTTCTGTATTCAGTAGTTTAGTGTGTTTAATGTGAGGAGTCTCTGTATTCAGTGGTTTAATGAGAAGAGTTTCTGTATTCAGTAGTTTAATGTGGAGAGTTTCTGTATTCAGTAGTTTAATGAGAAGAGTTTCTGTATTCAGTAGTTTAGTGTGTTTAATGAGAAGAGTTTCTGTATTCAGTAGTTTAATGAGAAGAGTTTCTGTATTCAGTAGTTTAGTGTGTTTAAGGTGAAGAGTTTCTGTATTCAGTAGTTTAGTGTGTTTAATGTGAAGAGTTTCTCTATTCAGTAGATTAATGAGAAGAGTTTCTGTATTCAGTAGTTTAAATGAGAAGAGTTTCTGTATTCAGTAGTTTAATGAGAAGAGTTTTTGTATTCAGTAGTTTAATGTGAAGAGTTTCTGTATTCAGTAGTTTAATGTGGAGAGTTTCTGTATTCAGTAGTTTAATGTGGAGAGTTTCTGTATTCAGTAGTTTAATGTGAAGAGTTTCTGTATTCAGTAGTTTAATGAGAATAGTTACTGTATTCAGTAGTTTAATGAGAAGTTTCTGTATTCAGTAGTCTAGTGTGTTTAATGTGAAGACTTTCTTTTTTCATTAGTTTAATGTGAAGAGTTTCTATATTCAGTAGTTTAAAGAGAAGAGTTTCTGTATTCAGTAGTTTAATGAGAAGAGTTTCTGTATTCAGTAGTTTAGTGTGTTTAATGTGAAGTTTCTGTATTCAGTAGTTTAATGGGAAGAGTTTCTGTATTCAGTAGTTTAATGTGAAGAGTTTCTCTATTCATTAGTTTAATGTGAAGAGTTTCTGTATTCAGTAGTTTAATGTGAAGAGTTTCTGTATTCAGTAGATAAATGTGGAGAGTTTCTGTATTCAGTAGTTTAATATGAAGAGTTTCTGTATTCAGTAGTTTAATATGAAGAGTTTCTGTATTCAGTAGTTTAATTAGAAGAGTTTCTGTATTCAGTAGTTTAATGTGAAGAGTTTCTTTATTCAGTAGTTTAATGTGAAGAGTTTCTGTATTCAGTAGATAAATGTGGAGAGTTTCTGTATTCAGTAGTTTAATGTGAAGAGTTTCTGTATTCAGAAGTTTAATGTGGAGAGTTTCTGTATTCAGTAGTTTAATGAGAAGAGTTTCTGTATTCAGTAGTTTAATGTGTAGAGTTTCTGTATTCAGTAGATAAATGTGGAGAGTTTCTGTATTCAGTAGTTTAATGTGAAGAGTTTCTGTATTCAGAAGTTTAATGTGGAGGGTTTCTGTATTCAGTAGTTTAATGTGTTTAATGTGGAGAGTTTCTGTATTCAGTAGTTTAATGTGTTTATTGTGGAGAGTTTCTGTATTCAGTATTTAAATGAGAAGAGTTTCTGTATTCAGTAGTTTAATGTGAAGAGTTTCTGTATTCAGTAGTTTCATGTGAAGAGTTTCTGTATTCAGTAGTTTAATGTGAAGAGTTTCCGTATTCAGTAGTTTAATGTGAAGAGTTTCTGTATTCAATAGTTTCATGTGAAGAGTTTCTGTATTCAGTAGTTTAATGTGAAGAGTTTCCGTATTCAGTAGTTTAATGTGAAGAGTTTCTGTATTCAGTAGTTTAATGTGAAGAGTTTCTGTATTCAGTAGTTTAATGTGGAGAGTTTCTGTATTCAGTAGTTTAATGAGAAGAGTTTCTGTATTCAGTAGTTTAGTGTGTTTAATGTGAGGAGTTTCTGTATTCAGTAGTTTAATGTGGAGAGTTTCTGTATTCAGTAGTTTAATGAGAAGAGTTTCTGTATTCAGTAGTTTAGTGTGTTTAATGTGAGGAGTTTCTGTATTCAGTAGTTTAATGAGAAGAGTTTCTGTATTCAGTAGTTTAGTGTGTTTAAGGTGAAGAGTTTCTGTATTCAGTATTTTAGTGTGTTTAAGGTGAGGAGTTTCTCTATTCAGTAGATTAATGAGAAGAGTTTCTGTATTCAGTAGTTTAATGAGAAGAGTTTTTGTATTCAGTAGTTTAATGTGAAGAGTTTCTGTATTCAGTAGTTTAATGTGGAGAGTTTCTGTATTCAGTAGATTAATGTGTTTAATGTGAAGAGTTTCTGTATTCAGTAGTTTAATGTTAAGAGTTTCTGTATTCAGTAGGTAAATGTGGAGAGTTTCTGTATTCAGTCATTTAATGAGAAGAGTTTCTGTATTCAGTAGTTTAATTAGAAGAGTTTCTGTATTCAGTAGTTTAATGAGAATAGTTACTGTATTCAGTAGTTTAATGAGAAGTTTCTGTATTCAGTAGTTTAGTGTGTTTAATGTGAAGAGTTTATGTATTCGGTAGTTTAATGAGAAGAGTTTCTGTATTCAGTAGTTTAATGAGAAGAGTTTCTGTATTCAGTAGTTTAATGGGAAGAGTTTCTGTATTCAGTAGTTTAATGGGAAGAGTTTCTGTATTCAGTAGTTTAATGGGAAGAGTTTCTGTATTCAGTAGTTTAATGAGAAGAGTTTCTGTATTCAGTAGTTTAATGAGAAGAATTTCTGTATTCAGTAGTCTAGTGTGTTTAATGTGAAGAGTTTCTGTATTCAGTAGTTTAATGTGAAGAGTTTCTATATTCAGTAGTTTAAAGAGAAGAGTTTCTGTATTCAGTAGTTTAATGAGAAGAGTTTCTGTATTCAGTAGTTTAATGTGAAGAGTTTCTGTATTCAGTAGTTTAATGTGAAGAGTTTCTGTATTCAGTAGTTTAATGTGAAGAGTTTCTGTATTCAGTAGTTTAATGTGAAGAGTTTCTGTATTCAGTAGATAAATGTGGAGAGTTTCTGTATTCAGTAGTTTAATATGAAGAGTTTCTGTATTCAGTAGTTTAATGTGAAGAGTTTCTGTATTCAGTAGATTAATTAGAAGAGTTTCTGTATTCAGTAGTTTAATGTGAAGAGTTTCTTTATTCAGTAGTTTAATGTGTTTAATGTGGAGAGTTTCTGTATTCAGTAGTTAAATGAGAAGAGTTTCTGTATTCAGTAGATTAATGTGAAGAGTTTCTGTATTCAGTAGTTTAATGTGAAGAGTTTCTGTATTCAGTAGTTTCATGTGAAGAGTTTCTGTATTCAGTAGTTTAATGTGAAGAGTTTATGTATTCAGTAGTTTAATGCGAAGAGTTTCCGTATTCAGTAGTTTAATGTGAAGAGTTTCTGTATTCAATAGTTTCATGTGAAGAGTTTCCGTATTCAGTAGTTTAATGTGAAGAGTTTCCGTATTCAGTAGTTTAATGTGAAGAGTTTCTGTATTCAGTAGTTTAATGTGGAGAGTTTCTGTTTTCAGTAGTTTAATGAGAAGAGTTTCTGTATTCAGTAGTTTAGTGTGTTTAATGTGAGGAGTTTCTGTATTCAGTAGTTTAATGAGAAGAGTTTCTGTATTCAGTAGTTTAATGTGGAGAGTTTGTGTATTCAGTAGTTTAATGAGAAGAGTTTCTGTATTCAGTAGTTTAGTGTGTTTAATGTGAGGAGTTTCTGTATTCAGTAGTTTAATGAGAAGAGTTTCTGTATTCAGTAGTTTAGTGTGTTTAAGGTGAAGAGTTTCTCTATTCAGTAGATTAATGAGAAGAGTTTCTGTATTCAGTAGTTTAATGAGAAGAGTTTCTGTATTCAGTAGTTTAATGAGAAGAGTTTTTGTATTCAGTAGTTTAATGTGGAGAGTTTCTGTATTCAGTAGTTTAATGTGAAGAGTTTCTGTATTCAGTAGGTAAATGTGGAGAGTTTCTGTATTCAGTCATTTAATGAGAAGAGTTTCTGTATTCAGTAGTTTAATTAGAAGAGTTTCTGTATTCAGTAGTTTAATGTGAAGAGTTTCTGTATTCAGTAGGTAAATGTGGAGAGTTTCTGTATTCAGTAGTTTAATGTGAAGAGTTTCTGTATTGAGTAGTTTAATGTGAAGAGTTTCTGTATTCAGTAGATTAATGTGTTTAATGTGAAGAGTTTCTGTATTCAGTAGGTAAATGTGGAGAGTTTCTGTATTCAGTCATTTAATGAGAAGAGTTTCTGTATTCAGTAGTTTAATTAGAAGAGTTTCTGTATTCAGTAGTTTAATGAGAAGAGTTTCTGTATTGAGTAGTTTAATGTGAAGAGTTTCTGTATTCTGTAGTTTAATGTGAAGAGTTTCTGTATTCAGTAGTTTAATGAGAATAGTTACTGTATTCAGTAGTTTAATGAGAAGTTTCTGTATTCAGTAGTTTAGTGTGTTTAATGTGAAGAGTTTATGTATTCGGTAGTTTAATGAGAAGAGTTTCTGTATTCAGTAGTTTAATGGGAAGAGTTTCTGTATTCAGTAGTTTAATGAGAAGAGTTTCTGTATTCAGTAGTTTAATGAGAAGAATTTCTGTATTCAGTAGTCTAGTGTGTTTAATGTGAAGAGTTTCTGTATTCAGTAGTTTAATGTGAAGAGTTTCTATATTCAGTAGTTTAAAGAGAAGAGTTTCTGTATTCAGTAGTTTAATGTGAAGAGTTTCTGTATTCAGTAGTTTAATGTGAAGAGTTTCTGTATTCAGTAGTTTAATGTGAAGAGTTTCTGTATTCAGTAGATAAATGTGGAGAGTTTCTGTATTCAGTAGTTTAATATGAAGAGTTTCTGTATTCAGTAGTTTAATGTGAAGAGTTTCTGTATTCAGTAGTTTAATTAGAAGAGTTTCTGTATTCAGTAGTTTAATGTGAAGAGTTTCTTTATTCAGTAGTTTAATGTGAAGAGTTTCTGTATTCAGTAGATAAATGTGGAGAGTTTCTGTATTCAGTAGTTTAATGTGAAGAGTTTCTGTATTCAGTAGTTTAATGTGAAGAGTTTCTGTATTCAGTAGTTTAATGTGAAGAGTTTCTGTATTCAGTAGTTTTATGTGTTTAATGAGAAGAGTTTCTGTATTCAGTAGTTTAATGTGAAGAGTTTCTGTATTCAGTAGTTTAATGTGGAGAGTTTCTGTATTCAGTAGTTTAATGAGAAGAGTTTCTGTATTCAGTAGTTTAGTGTGTTTAATGTGAGGAGTCTCTGTATTCAGTGGTTTAATGAGAAGAGTTTCTGTATTCAGTAGTTTAATGTGGAGAGTTTCTGTATTCAGTAGTTTAATGAGAAGAGTTTCTGTATTCAGTAGTTTAGTGTGTTTAATGAGAAGAGTTTCTGTATTCAGTAGTTTAATGAGAAGAGTTTCTGTATTCAGTAGTTTAGTGTGTTTAAGGTGAAGAGTTTCTGTATTCAGTAGTTTAGTGTGTTTAATGTGAAGAGTTTCTCTATTCAGTAGATTAATGAGAAGAGTTTCTGTATTCAGTAGTTTAAATGAGAAGAGTTTCTGTATTCAGTAGTTTAATGAGAAGAGTTTTTGTATTCAGTAGTTTAATGTGAAGAGTTTCTGTATTCAGTAGTTTAATGTGGAGAGTTTCTGTATTCAGTAGTTTAATGTGGAGAGTTTCTGTATTCAGTAGTTTAATGTGAAGAGTTTCTGTATTCAGTAGTTTAATGTGGAGAGTTTCTGTATTCAGTAGTTTAATGTGGAGAGTTTCTGTATTCAGTAGTTTAATGTGAAGAGTTTCTGTATTCAGTAGTTTAATGAGAATAGTTACTGTATTCAGTAGTTTAATGAGAAGTTTCTGTATTCAGTAGTCTAGTGTGTTTAATGTGAAGACTTTCTTTTTTCATTAGTTTAATGTGAAGAGTTTCTATATTCAGTAGTTTAAAGAGAAGAGTTTCTGTATTCAGTAGTTTAGTGTGTTTAATGTGAAGTTTCTGTATTCAGTAGTTTAATGGGAAGAGTTTCTGTATTCAGTAGTTTAATGTGAAGAGTTTCTCTATTCATTAGTTTAATGTGAAGAGTTTCTGTATTCAGTAGTTTAATGTGAAGAGTTTCTGTATTCAGTAGTTTAATGAGAAGAGTTTCTGTATTCAGTAGTTTAGTGTGTTTAATGTGAAGTTTCTGTATTCAGTAGTTTAATGGGAAGAGTTTCTGTATTCAGTAGTTTAATGTGAAGAGTTTCTCTATTCATTAGTTTAATGTGAAGAGTTTCTGTATTCAGTAGTTTAATGTGAAGAGTTTCTGTATTCAGTAGATAAATGTGGAGAGTTTCTGTATTCAGTAGTTTAATATGAAGAGTTTCTGTATTCAGTAGTTTAATATGAAGAGTTTCTGTATTCAGTAGTTTAATTAGAAGAGTTTCTGTATTCAGTAGTTTAATGTGAAGAGTTTCTTTATTCAGTAGTTTAATGTGAAGAGTTTCTGTATTCAGTAGATAAATGTGGAGAGTTTCTGTATTCAGTAGTTTAATGTGAAGAGTTTCTGTATTCAGAAGTTTAATGTGGAGAGTTTCTGTATTCAGTAGTTTAATGAGAAGAGTTTCTGTATTCAGTAGTTTAATGTGGAGAGTTTCTGTATTCAGTAGATAAATGTGGAGAGTTTCTGTATTCAGTAGTTTAATGTGAAGAGTTTCTGTATTCAGAAGTTTAATGTGGAGGGTTTCTGTATTCAGTAGTTTAATGTGTTTAATGTGGAGAGTTTCTGTATTCAGTAGTTTAATGTGTTTATTGTGGAGAGTTTCTGTATTCAGTATTTAAATGAGAAGAGTTTCTGTATTCAGTAGTTTAATGTGAAGAGTTTCTGTATTCAGTAGTTTCATGTGAAGAGTTTCTGTATTCAGTAGTTTAATGTGAAGAGTTTCCGTATTCAGTAGTTTAATGTGAAGAGTTTCTGTATTCAATAGTTTCATGTGAAGAGTTTCTGTATTCAGTAGTTTAATGTGAAGAGTTTCCGTATTCAGTAGTTTAATGTGAAGAGTTTCTGTATTCAGTAGTTTAATGTGAAGAGTTTCTGTATTCAGTAGTTTAATGTGGAGAGTTTCTGTATTCAGTAGTTTAATGAGAAGAGTTTCTGTATTCAGTAGTTTAGTGTGTTTAATGTGAGGAGTTTCTGTATTCAGTAGTTTAATGTGGAGAGTTTCTGTATTCAGTAGTTTAATGAGAAGAGTTTCTGTATTCAGTAGTTTAGTGTGTTTAATGTGAGGAGTTTCTGTATTCAGTAGTTTAATGAGAAGAGTTTCTGTATTCAGTAGTTTAGTGTGTTTAAGGTGAAGAGTTTCTGTATTCAGTATTTTAGTGTGTTTAAGGTGAGGAGTTTCTCTATTCAGTAGATTAATGAGAAGAGTTTCTGTATTCAGTAGTTTAATGAGAAGAGTTTTTGTATTCAGTAGTTTAATGTGAAGAGTTTCTGTATTCAGTAGTTTAATGTGGAGAGTTTCTGTATTCAGTAGATTAATGTGTTTAATGTGAAGAGTTTCTGTATTCAGTAGTTTAATGTTAAGAGTTTCTGTATTCAGTAGGTAAATGTGGAGAGTTTCTGTATTCAGTCATTTAATGAGAAGAGTTTCTGTATTCAGTAGTTTAATTAGAAGAGTTTCTGTATTCAGTAGTTTAATGAGAATAGTTACTGTATTCAGTAGTTTAATGAGAAGTTTCTGTATTCAGTAGTTTAGTGTGTTTAATGTGAAGAGTTTATGTATTCGGTAGTTTAATGAGAAGAGTTTCTGTATTCAGTAGTTTAATGAGAAGAGTTTCTGTATTCAGTAGTTTAATGGGAAGAGTTTCTGTATTCAGTAGTTTAATGGGAAGAGTTTCTGTATTCAGTAGTTTAATGGGAAGAGTTTCTGTATTCAGTAGTTTAATGAGAAGAGTTTCTGTATTCAGTAGTTTAATGAGAAGAATTTCTGTATTCAGTAGTCTAGTGTGTTTAATGTGAAGAGTTTCTGTATTCAGTAGTTTAATGTGAAGAGTTTCTATATTCAGTAGTTTAAAGAGAAGAGTTTCTGTATTCAGTAGTTTAATGAGAAGAGTTTCTGTATTCAGTAGTTTAATGTGAAGAGTTTCTGTATTCAGTAGTTTAATGTGAAGAGTTTCTGTATTCAGTAGTTTAATGTGAAGAGTTTCTGTATTCAGTAGTTTAATGTGAAGAGTTTCTGTATTCAGTAGATAAATGTGGAGAGTTTCTGTATTCAGTAGTTTAATATGAAGAGTTTCTGTATTCAGTAGTTTAATGTGAAGAGTTTCTGTATTCAGTAGATTAATTAGAAGAGTTTCTGTATTCAGTAGTTTAATGTGAAGAGTTTCTTTATTCAGTAGTTTAATGTGTTTAATGTGGAGAGTTTCTGTATTCAGTAGTTAAATGAGAAGAGTTTCTGTATTCAGTAGATTAATGTGAAGAGTTTCTGTATTCAGTAGTTTAATGTGAAGAGTTTCTGTATTCAGTAGTTTCATGTGAAGAGTTTCTGTATTCAGTAGTTTAATGTGAAGAGTTTATGTATTCAGTAGTTTAATGC
This sequence comes from Meda fulgida, assembly GCA_030578275.1. Classification (NCBI taxonomy): domain Eukaryota; kingdom Metazoa; phylum Chordata; class Actinopteri; order Cypriniformes; family Leuciscidae; genus Meda; species Meda fulgida. The sequence continues at coordinate 51,794,883 of CM060622.1, forward strand.
GAAGAGTTTCCGTATTCAGTAGTTTAATGTGAAGAGTTTCTGTATTCAATAGTTTCATGTGAAGAGTTTCCGTATTCAGTAGTTTAATGTGAAGAGTTTCCGTATTCAGTAGTTTAATGTGAAGAGTTTCTGTATTCAGTAGTTTAATGTGGAGAGTTTCTGTTTTCAGTAGTTTAATGAGAAGAGTTTCTGTATTCAGTAGTTTAGTGTGTTTAATGTGAGGAGTTTCTGTATTCAGTAGTTTAATGAGAAGAGTTTCTGTATTCAGTAGTTTAATGTGGAGAGTTTGTGTATTCAGTAGTTTAATGAGAAGAGTTTCTGTATTCAGTAGTTTAGTGTGTTTAATGTGAGGAGTTTCTGTATTCAGTAGTTTAATGAGAAGAGTTTCTGTATTCAGTAGTTTAGTGTGTTTAAGGTGAAGAGTTTCTCTATTCAGTAGATTAATGAGAAGAGTTTCTGTATTCAGTAGTTTAATGAGAAGAGTTTCTGTATTCAGTAGTTTAATGAGAAGAGTTTTTGTATTCAGTAGTTTAATGTGGAGAGTTTCTGTATTCAGTAGTTTAATGTGAAGAGTTTCTGTATTCAGTAGGTAAATGTGGAGAGTTTCTGTATTCAGTCATTTAATGAGAAGAGTTTCTGTATTCAGTAGTTTAATTAGAAGAGTTTCTGTATTCAGTAGTTTAATGTGAAGAGTTTCTGTATTCAGTAGGTAAATGTGGAGAGTTTCTGTATTCAGTAGTTTAATGTGAAGAGTTTCTGTATTGAGTAGTTTAATGTGAAGAGTTTCTGTATTCAGTAGATTAATGTGTTTAATGTGAAGAGTTTCTGTATTCAGTAGGTAAATGTGGAGAGTTTCTGTATTCAGTCATTTAATGAGAAGAGTTTCTGTATTCAGTAGTTTAATTAGAAGAGTTTCTGTATTCAGTAGTTTAATGAGAAGAGTTTCTGTATTGAGTAGTTTAATGTGAAGAGTTTCTGTATTCTGTAGTTTAATGTGAAGAGTTTCTGTATTCAGTAGTTTAATGAGAATAGTTACTGTATTCAGTAGTTTAATGAGAAGTTTCTGTATTCAGTAGTTTAGTGTGTTTAATGTGAAGAGTTTATGTATTCGGTAGTTTAATGAGAAGAGTTTCTGTATTCAGTAGTTTAATGGGAAGAGTTTCTGTATTCAGTAGTTTAATGAGAAGAGTTTCTGTATTCAGTAGTTTAATGAGAAGAATTTCTGTATTCAGTAGTCTAGTGTGTTTAATGTGAAGAGTTTCTGTATTCAGTAGTTTAATGTGAAGAGTTTCTATATTCAGTAGTTTAAAGAGAAGAGTTTCTGTATTCAGTAGTTTAATGTGAAGAGTTTCTGTATTCAGTAGTTTAATGTGAAGAGTTTCTGTATTCAGTAGATAAATGTGGAGAGTTTCTGTATTCAGTAGTTTAATATGAAGAGTTTCTGTATTCAGTAGTTTAATGTGAAGAGTTTCTGTATTCAGTAGTTTAATTAGAAGAGTTTCTGTATTCAGTAGTTTAATGTGAAGAGTTTCTTTATTCAGTAGTTTAATGTGAAGAGTTTCTGTATTCAGTAGATAAATGTGGAGAGTTTCTGTATTCAGTAGTTTAATGTGAAGAGTTTCTGTATTCAGTAGTTTAATGTGAAGAGTTTCTGTATTCAGTAGTTTAATGTGAAGAGTTTCTGTATTCAGTAGTTTTATGTGTTTAATGAGAAGAGTTTCTGTATTCAGTAGTTTAATGTGAAGAGTTTCTGTATTCAGTAGTTTAATGTGAAGAGTTTCTGTATACAGTAGTTTAATGAGAAGAGTTTCTGTATTCAGTAGCTTTATGTGAAGTTTCTCTATTCAGTAGTTTAATTTGAAGAGTTTCTGTATTCAGTAGTTTAATGAGAAGAGTTTCTGTATCCAGTAGTTTAGTGGGAAGAGTTTCTGTATTCAGTATTTTAATGTGTTTAATGAGAAGAGTTTCTGTATTCAGTAGATTAATGTGAAGAGTTTCTGTATTTTCAATAGTTTAATGAGAAGAGTTTCTGTATTCAGTAGTTTAATGAGAAGAGTAGTTTAATGAGAAGAGTTTCTGTATTCAGTAGTTTAATGTGAAGAGTTTCTATATTCAGTAGTTTAAAGAGAAGAGTTTCTGTATTCAGTAGTTTAATGAGAAGAGTTTCTGTATTCAGTAGTTTAATGTGAAGAGTTTCTGTATTCAGTAGTTTAATGTGAAGAGTTTCTGTATTCATTAGTTTAATGTGAAGAGTTTCTGTATTCAGTAGATAAATGTGGAGAGTTTCTGTATTCAGTAGTTTAATATGAAGAGTTTCTGTATTCAGTAGTTTAATGTGAAGAGTTTCTGTATTCAGTAGTTTAATTAGAAGAGTTTCTGTATTCAGTAGTTTAATGTGAAGAGTTTCTGTATTCAGTAGATAAATGTGGAGAGTTTCTGTATTCAGTAGTTTAATGTGAAGAGTTTCTGTATTCAGTAGTTTAATGTGAAGAGTTTCTGTATTCAGTAGTTTAATGTGAAGAGTTTCTGTATTCAGTAGTTTAATGTGAAGAGTTTCTGTATTCAGTAGTTTTATGTGTTTAATGAGAAGTTTCTGTATTCAGTAGTTTAATGTGAAGAGTTTCTGTATTCAGTAGTTTTATGTGTTTAATGAGAAGTTTCTGTATTCAGTAGTTTAATGTGAAGAGTTTCTGTATTCAGTAGTTTAATGTGAAGAGTTTCTGTATACAATAGTTTAATGAGAAGAGTTTCTGTATTCAGTAGCTTTATGTGAAGTTTCTCTATTCAGTAGTTTAATTTGAAGAGTTTCTGTATTCAGTAGTTTAATGTGTTTAATGAGAAGAGTTTCTGTATTCAGTAGTTTAATGAGAAGAGTTTCTGTATTCAGTATTTTAATGTGTTTAATGAGAAGAGTTTCTGTATTCAGTAGATTAATGTGAAGAGTTTCTGTATTCAGTATTTTAATGTTTAATGAGAAGAGTTTCTGTATTCAGTAGTTTAATGTGGAGAGTTTCTTTATTCAGTAGTTTAATGCGGAGTTTCTGTTTTCAGTAGTTTAATGCGGAGTTTCTGTTTTCAGTAGTTTAATGAGAAGAGTTTATGTATTCAATAGTTTAATGTGTTTAATGAGAAGAGTTTCTGTATACAGTAGATTAATGTGAAGAGTTTCTCTATTCAGTAGTTTAATGTGGAGTTTCTGTATTCAGTAGTTTAATGAGAATAGTTTCTGTATTCAGTAGTTTAATGTGTTTAATGAGAAGAGTTTCTGTATTCAGTAGATTAATGTGAAGAGTTTCTCTATTCAGTAGTTTAATGTGGAGTTTCTGTATTCAGTAGTTTAATGAGAATAGTTTCTGTATTCAGTAGTTTAATGTGTTTAATGAGAAGAGTTTCTGTATTCAGTAGATTAATGTGAAGAGTTTCTCTATTCAGTAGTTTAATGTGAAGAGTTTCTGTATTCAGTAGTTTAATGTGGAGTTTCTGTATTCAGTAGTTTAATGTGAAGAGTTTCTGTATTCAGTAGTTTAATGTGAAGAGTTTCTGTATTCAGTAGTTTAATGTGAAGAGTTTCTGTATTCAGTAGTTTAATGTGAAGAGTTTCTGTATTCAGTAGTTTAACGGAAGAGTTTCTGTATTCAGTAGTTTAATGTGTTTAATGTAAAGAGTTTCTGTATTCAGTAGTTTAATGTGGAGTTTCTGTATTCAGTAGTTTAATGTGGAGAGTTTCTGTATTCAGTAGTTTAATGTGGAGAGTTTCTGTATTCAGTAGTTTAATGTGGAGTTTCTGTATTCAGTAGTTTAATGTGGAGGGTTTCTGTATTCAGTAGTTTAATGTGGAGTTTATGTATTCAATAGTTTAATGTGTTTAATGAGAAGAGTTTCTGTATACAGTAGATTAATGTGAAGAGTTTCTCTATTCAGTAGTTTAATGTGGAGTTTCTGTATTCAGTAGTTTAATGAGAATAGTTTCTGCATTCAGTAGTTTAATGTGTTTAATGAGAAGAGTTTCTGTATTCAGTAGATTAATGTGAAGAGTTTCTCTATTCAGTAGTTTAATGTGGAGTTTCTGTATTCAGTAGTTTAATGAGAATAGTTTCTGTATTCAGTAGTTTAATGTGTTTAATGAGAAGAGTTTCTGTATTCAGTAGATTAATGTGAAGAGTTTCTCTATTCAGTAGTTTAATGTGAAGAGTTTCTGTATTCAGTAGTTTAATGTGGAGTTTCTGTATTCAGTAGTTTAATGTGAAGAGTTTCTGTATTCAGTAGTTTAATGTGGAGTTTCTGTATTCAGTAGTTTAATGTGAAGAGTTTCTGTATTCAGTAGTTTAATGTGAAGAGTTTCTGTATTCAGTAGTTTAACGGAAGAGTTTCTGTATTCAGTAGTTTAATGTGTTTAATGTAAAGAGTTTCTGTATTCAGTAGTTTAATGTGAAGAGTTTCTGTATTCAGTAGATTAATGTGAAGAGTTTCTCTATTCAGTAGTTTAATGTGGAGTTTCTGTATTCAGTAGTTTAATGAGAATAGTTTCTGTATTCAGTAGTTTAATGTGTTTAATGTAAAGAGTTTCTGTATACAGTAGATTAATGTGAAGAGTTTCTCTATTCAGTAGTTTAATGTGGAGTTTCTCTATTCAGTAGTTTAATGTGGAGTTTCTGTATTCAGTAGTTTAATGAGAATAGTTTCTGTATTCAGTAGTTTAATGTGTTTAATGTAAAGAGTTTCTGTATACAGTAGATTAATGTGAAGAGTTTCTCTATTCAGTAGTTTAATGTGGAGTTTCTCTATTCAGTAGTTTAATGTGGAGTTTCTGTATTCAGTAGTTTAATGAGAATAGTTTCTGTATTCAGTAGTTTAATGTGTTTAATGTAAAGAGTTTCTGTATTCAGTAGATTAATGTGAAGAGTTTCTCTATTCAGTAGTTTAATGTGGAGTTTCTGTATTCAGTAGTTTAATGAGAATAGTTTCTGTATTCAGTAGTTTAATGTGTTTAATGTAAAGAGTTTCTGTATTCAGTAGTTTAATGAGAAGAGTTTCTGTATTCAGTAGATTAATGTGAAGAGTTTCTCTATTCAGTAGTTTAATGTGGAGTTTCTGTATTCAGTAGTTTAATGAGAATAGTTTCTGTATTCAGTAGTTTAATGTGTTTAATGAGAAGAGTTTCTGTATTCAGTAGATTAATGTGAAGAGTTTCTCTATTCAGTAGTTTAATGTGAAGAGTTTCTGTATTCAGTAGTTTAATGTGGAGTTTCTGTATTCAGTAGTTTAATGTGAAGAGTTTCTGTATTCAGTAGTTTAATGTGGAGTTTCTGTATTCAGTAGTTTAATGTGAAGAGTTTCTGTATTCAGTAGTTTAATGTGAAGAGTTTCTGTATTCAGTAGTTTAACGGAAGAGTTTCTGTATTCAGTAGTTTAATGTGTTTAATGTAAAGAGTTTCTGTATTCAGTAGTTTAATGTGAAGAGTTTCTGTATTCAGTAGTTTAATGTGGAGTTTCTGTATTCAGTAGTTTAATGTGGAGAGTTTCTGTATTCAGTAGTTTAATGTGGAGAGTTTCTGTATTCACTAGTTTAATGTGGAGTTTCTGTATTCAGTAGTTTAATGTGGAGGGTTTCTGTATTCAGTAGTTTAATGTGGAGAGTTTCTGTATTCAGTAGTTTAATGTGGAGTTTCTGTATTCAGTAGTTTAATGTGGAGAGTTTCTGTATTCAGTAGTTTAATGTGGAGAGTTCCTGTATTCAGTAGTTTAATGTGAAGAGTTTATTCTTTAAGCAATAGTTTACTGATTAAACAAACTCCTCACAGTAGACTACTGATAAAAGAATAAACTTCAGTAGAGTTATAAATGTGCTGAGAAATCTTTCCTGTGTTCTTTGTTGTCTGTCAGTCTTTCTATTCTGCTGTCTATTTTTGTCAAATCAGGACTCCACACACAGTGAAATCTCAATGGTCAAAAGCTCCCGAATAGCTGAATGCTAAGCATCAAATCTGATCTGACTGGATGTTACACTTTTATTGAGGACAGAACAATTACTTCAATTACTTCATCCTAGAAACTTGTCATGTCACATCTTGATGGGAAGAGTCATGATATCGGACGGGTTGGTTGTCTTCTAGTCATTTGTGCTTCTAGGGAGTCAAGTCAGCTTTATTTATATAGCGCTTTTTACAATATAGATTGTTTCAAAACAGCTTTACAGAGATAACAGGAAAATAATTCAACAAAGTTTGTTTCCAGAAGAAAATAGCGCCACAGTCCAGCTTGAGTAAGTTCAGTGATTTCATTTAAAAAAAAGTTATACATTTTGTCCATTTATATATATATATATCCACTCAGGAGTAAACTGTGATGTCATCGTCCAGCTCAGCTCAGTCACATAATGCTGTCAATGCAGGCAGAGCAATAATATTTTTGAATATTAAATTAAATTAAATTTTCAGGGAGTTTCAGTTTTCTCTCAAATGACTTCACATTCATTTTGACATTTAAAAAGCCACAGATAGTTTTGCTTGTAAACATGGCTCAGCTCCGTCAGAGTCTCCCCAGGTGTGTGTAGCTGAGTTTCCCAGGTGTGTGTAGCTGAGTTTCCCAGGTGTGTGTAGCTGAGTTTCCCAGGTGTGTGTAGCTGAGTTTCCCAGGTGTGTGTAGCTGAGTTTCCCAGGTGTGTGTAGCTGAGTTTCCCAGGTGTGTGTAGCTGAATTCCCCTGGTGTGCGTAGCTGAGTTTCCCAGGTGTGTAACTGTGTTTCCCAGGTGTGTGTAACTGTGTTTCCCAGGTGTGTGCGTAACTGAATTCCCCAGGTGTGTGTAGCTGAGTTTCCCAGGTGTGTGTAACTGTGTTTCCCAGGTGTGTGTAACTGTGTTTCCCAGGTGTGTGTAACTGTGTTTCCCAGGTGTGTGTAACTGTGTTTCCCAGGTGTGTGTAACTGTGTTTCCCAGGTGTGCGTAACTGTGTTTACCAGGTGTGTGTGTGTAACTGTTTTTCCCAGGTGTGTGTGTAACTGTGTTTCCCAGGTGTGTGCTTAACTGAGTTTCCCAGGTGTGTGTGTAACTGTGTTTCCCAGGTGTGTGTGTAACTGAGTTTCCCAGGTGTGTGTGTAACTGTGTTTCCCAGGTGTGTGTGTAACTGTGTTTCCCAGGTATGTGTGTAACTGAGTTTCCCAGGTGTGTGTGTAACTGTGTTTCCCAGGTGTGTGTATAACTGTGTTTCCCAGGTTTGTGTGTGTAACTGTGTTTCCCAGGTGTGTGTGTGTAACTGTGTTTCCCAGGTGTGTGTGTGTAACTGTGTTTCCCAGGTGTGTGTGTAACTGTTTACCAGGTGTGTGTATAACTGTGTTTCCCAGGTCTGTGTGTGTAACTGTGTTTCCCAGGTGTGTGTGTGTAACTGTTTCCCAGGTGTGTGTGTGTAACTGTTTCCCAGGTGTGTGTATAACTGTGTTTCCCAGGTGTGTGTGTGTAACTGTGTTTCCCAGGTGTGTGTGTGTAACTGTGTTTCCCAGGTGTGTGTGTGTAACTGTGTTTCCCAGGTGTGTGTATAACTGAGTTTCCCAGGTGTGTGTGTGTAACTGTGTTTCCCAGGTGTGTGTATAACTGTGTTTCCCAGGTGTGTGTAACTGTGTTTCCCAGGTATGTGTGTAACTGAGTTTCCCAGGTGTGTGTGTAACTGTTTACCAGGTGTGTGTATAACTGTGTTTCCCAGGTCTGTGTGTGTAACTGTGTTTCCCAGGTGTGTGTATAACTGTGTTTCCCAGGTGTGTGTGTGTAACTGTGTTTCCCAGGTGTGTGTGTGTAACTGTGTTTCCCAGGTGTGTGTGTGTAACTGTGTTTCCCAGGTGTGTGTGTGTAACTGTGTTTCCCAGGTGTGTGTGTTTAACTGTGTTTCCCAGGTGTGTGTGTGTAACTGTGTTTCCCAGGTGTGTGTGTGTAACTGTGTTTCCCAGGTGTGTGTATAACTGAGTTTCCCAGGTGTGTGTGTGTAACTGTGTTTCCCAGGTGTGTGTATAACTGTGTTTCCCAGGTGTGTGTAACTGTTTCCCAGGTGTGTGTATAACTGTGTTTCCCAGGTGTGTGTATAACTGTGTTTCCCAGGTGTGTGTAACTGTGTTTCCCAGGTGTGTGTGTGTAACTGTGTTTCCCAGGTGTGTGTGTGTGTAACTGTGTTTCCTAGGTGTGTGTGTGTAACTGTGTTTCCCAGGTGTGTGTGTAACTGTGTTTCCCAGGTGTGTGTGTGTGTAACTGTGTTTCCTAGGTGTGTGTGTGTAACTGTGTTTCCCAGGTGTGTGTGTAACTGTTTCCCAGGTATGTGTGTAACTGAGTTTCCCAGGTGTGTGTGTAACTGAGTTTCCCAGGTGTGTGTGTAACTGAGTTTCCCAGGTGTGTGTAACTGAGTTTCCCAGACATAACACACACCACTTTACAGGAACCGCAGAGGAAGTGTTTCTGTAATGATGGTGAGACAGAGTCTCTCTCTCTCTCTCTCTCTCTCTCTCTCTCTCTCTCTCTCTCTCTCTCTCTCTCTCTCTCTCTCTCTCTCTCTCTCTCTCTCTCTCTCTCTCACACACTCACACACACATCATGTAGTTTGTTGGAGTTTAGTTAACTCCACTTGTTTTTACACGTTTCGCACTTGTTTGTCTATTAATCATTTTAAGGCTCTTTAGTATTTTGTTCAGAATATGTTAATTTATGCTCGTTTTACTTTAATCTCCTCTTTATCATTTATCTCTGATCTGGCTGCTAAACGAAGGGCTTTTGAATTTGTAAGCTTTAGTTTGGTTGCAAACCTTAGTGTTGGTCATGATCATGATGTGTGATCTGTCCATGCAGTGTGTCTAAAGTAAAGAGAAGCAGTGTTTTGTTGTT